>WBNP01000921.1:18433-39575 GCA_013401095.1 Passerina amoena | reverse complement strand
TTACTGCAGCATGTCAGGTTCCTGTTTGGATTTGAGCGTGGGGAATGTCCTGGGAAGCTTCTGGAGCATCTCTGCCCAAGGGCACTTCTGCTGGGAAGGGAGTTCTTATCGGAGATCTTTTGGGAGGCTGCGTGAGTTTTGATCCCATCCCGCTTTCTTCTTGTTTGTCTCCTCTTGAGTTCACTGTTGAATTGAGTAAAAATCCTCCAGACTCCCAAATGTCCATTTTTAAAAGCTTTTCCATGAAAAGGGGGTTAATGATAACTGATTTCCTATTGAAAACAAAGCTGAGGAAAACTTCCTGCAAAAGCTATGACTCCTGAACACAGGCTTGTTTAGCCAAGAACCAGAGTGTTGACAACTCCAGAGTGCTTTACTTTCAATAACAAAAAGCAGCTTGTTGGACTGGGATTTACCCTGAGGTTCATCCTACCCCTCTGCTCCTTCTGCCCAACACAGGGGTTCAGCTCAGCTCAGATTCCATAATTTGCAGGCAGAGATGATGAGCCCTGGGCCTGAATGTTGCATAAGAGCAGTGGTGGAAACGCTTCTCCCTTTTCATTCATGCTGCCGGTGAATAGCCCTGCAGTTCCCTCTGCCAGCAGCCATCCCTTCCAGCGCCTGCTGAGATCACCAGTTTCCGGATTGAGAGGGTGTGAAAGGAAGATCTAATCCATGGGCTGGCACAGCCCAGTCAGGACTTACTGGGTTTAGGGTTTTTTTCTGGTTTTCATACAAGCTTGAAATGCTCTCACAAATTTCCATTTTCTCTTGCATTTAAAAGGGATTGTTTTAAAATTGTTGTTTCCTTCCGTCCCCTCCCTTCTTCCTCCCTCAGTCTAAACTGTGACCACAGGCAGCGAGAGCTGTTGGCAGCTGCGGCAGCCCGGAGCTCTGGCTGGGGAGAGGTGTGAAAATGCTTGGACTGGGGAAATACATTCCCCTTGCTCCTCAGGACGGGTGTGCACATGTGCTTCTGCCTGCTGCCCTGCTTTCTGCTGAGCTTTCACCGCTGTGAGAGAGATTCGGCATCAGCAAGAGATTCACCAGCACGGAGCAAGGCTGTGTTTGGTCCCTGCTCATGTACAGCTTGAGCCTGCAGGGCCAATTTCAGCTGGCTGGCACTGGGAAAGCAGGAGGATGTTCATGGCAGCTCTGTGGGCTGATGAACTTGCTTTGTGCACAGGCGGTGAGTGCCAGCCCTGCGCTGGCTTTCCCACAGGGTTTTTCTTTGTGTGTGTGAGCCTCAGGTGTGGATTCCTGGGCAGGCTCGGGGGCTGCCAGCCCAGTTACACCCAGTGTGCTCCCAGTACCCAGCACGGCAGGGATTGCACAGATGGCTGCCACCTTCTGCTCTTACATCAGCCTGGCATCTGGCCCTGCTCACTCTCAAAAGCAGAAGATACAGATGAAACCAGCATTTCTGTTACTGTCGTCCTCAAACATGGCAATTTAGTGAGGGACTGAGAGGTGGGACAGAGAAAAGAATTGTTCTGTCAAAACCTCTTCACGGGGATCTGCAGCTGGTGAAATTGCCAGGTACATCTTAAAGATGGAAATCAGTGGGTTCTCCTACAGTGTACTGGGTTTATTCTCTTTACTGCTTTTTGTTTATAAACGGCTCTCTCCTTTTGTTCAATGAAAATTCGACAGAATGCTCCTGTGCTGCTCCCGTGGCATCTCTTCCACATGTGCCCACCTTCTGTATGTCTCTGGGGCACCCTTCACATAGAGATGTTGTCTTTGGGTGAAATCTTTGAAGGAGAGTGCCCCCTGTCACCTCTGCTTACCTAAAATAAGCTTTCTGGTTCAGCACTGAAATGAAACCATCTGGAAAAAGAATCTCCCAATAAAATGCTCCTCTTAATTTAAAGAACTTGCACATTTAAAATGTCTAGATCTTCTGTGGGAACACACTGGTTTCATCAACATTTTAGAGTAATACGACTGAACAATTTTAATCAAGTCAACATTCTTCCTTTTGGTTTTATGTTATGGCTTTGAAAGAAGTAAATCACTTGGAGTATATTGTTTTGAAAAAATGTCAAAATTTATAACTTTTTGGCCCTAAACCGAATTGAAATAAGCATCTTGAAATCTTGTTTTATTCCCCTGCCAAGAGACAGGAATATGGTGTTTTTCAGCCAGGACTAGTTACAATTTTGATGGCTGCTGCTGTTAGCCTTGGATGTCCCATCACACAGATACTGGGTTCATCTGCTTTCCTTTCCCATGAAAATGTGTGCCTGCAGTTCATGCTTATTTGGACTGTTTTTAAAGCTGGTTTTCCATGAAGTGTCTTTACTCTGCCTTTCCTAGGAATACTTTTTAAGAGGGAATCGAGGCATAAGGAACTGCAGCAGTGTGACCATCCTCCATTTACTGCTGGTTTACCTCACATGTTTATGTGGGTAGAATTTGAGGGACTCAGTCGAGAGCATTGCCCCTCTCTTGCACAGGCACTCCTGCTTGCTCAAGAGCTGTTATAAGCACAGGAAAGGCAACAACTTCTTTAATAATGGCCCAGTAAAACCCAGTAAAGCCAACAGGGTCAGGCCTTGAACCAAAGCAGAGCAGAACATAGAGGTTAGGGAATTCCACAGTGGACATGAATGGAATTCTCCGGGGACATGAAGCAGTGCATGAGGGCTGGCATGGATGGCACACGGTTCCCTTGCTGTAGAGCTCTGTAAAGCTTCCAACAGAGCCTTTGAAAGACTTTTATTTAGGTGTGCAAGGCATAATTTGTCACTGAACAGAACAGCAAAGGTCGGTGACATTGGTAAGAGTGGGTGAAGGACATTGGTGAGAGTACAAAGAACCAATTCTCATTTTAGTGAAGCCCTTGTGTATTTCCCCAGTTGTTTAAAAGGACATCAAGGAAAGCATTAAAATAGTTAATGGAAACAAATTCTTGCAATAACATCTGCTGGTATGAAACTCCCCTGTCCTACAGAGCTAGTGTATTTATTGTTTTTACCCTCTTGGCTCAGAGACCTTTATTTACAGCTCCAGCTTTAGGTGCCTCTCCCCAGTAATGAGCTGCTGTCTCCAGAGCATCGTTGCAGTGTTGGGGCAAGGCAGGGGTCCAGAGGTGGAGCACACCAGCTGTGGGGGCTGGCAGGAGCACAGCTCTGTGTGCAGGGATGGGGGCTCAGGGGGCTCAGCAGCCCTGTGTGCTGTTTCTTTGATAAGTGAGTTTATGGTTTGGGGGGAGTGATGGGTGTGGGAAACAGATGGAGAAAGCACGGGGAAACGCAGTGGTTTAAAGGAATGAAAAGTTACTTTTTGTTGGAGTCATTGCACCAAAACCAAGCAGCCTCTGAGGAAGGAAAGTGAGCCTGAGGTGAGGAAAGGGAAGGCTGTGGTGTCATTCATGGAGGAAGGGCTTATAAGGATTTCAGCCTTATCAGTTAAGCCTGAAAACCCAAATGCGGAGGCATGTGGAAATGGTGGGAAGAGGAAGGCACAGAGGACTGAGCAGGGCATGGAGCAGAGAGTGTGAGAGGCAAGGGAGCAAGGATGGGAACAGGGGAAGGACTGGCGGTGACCCGGGCAGGCAAACAAACCCTCGGATGGAAACGGGGGGGGCTGAGGGGGCCAGGGGGAGCACAGGGGAGCAGCTCCTTTCTCCAAAGTAGGATTGTCCTGTGGTGAACCCTCAGCTGTCCTTGAGCACTCTCCCTGTGAGGGGTGACTGCTCTCTGCCTCTTGCTTCAGCTCAGGGGTTTCTTTTGGGAGCGTGAGGCGTTTTGGGGCACCATTTACCTGGGGCTGTGTCCCAGCACAGACTGGCTGGGCTGGGGTGTTCCCACCAGCTCCCCCCTTACCTGTCCCACAGGTGATGCCTGGCCCTGCCCTGGTGCACACTGAGGCTGCCACACCTGTGTCTCTGACACCCACATGGCCCATTCTGGGTGCTGGGGCTCTCTGGGAAGCCTGATGTAAAAAAGGGATATAATATGGCCCGGGCAGAGCTGAGCTCAGCTGCCTCCCCACGGGGTTTGCACAGCCAGGAGGTACCACGGCAGGGGCTGTGACAGAATCCTACTGTGAGCCCCTTACAGAAGTCACCTGTAGTTGTTCTCCCATTCATTATTGCCCAGCTAAAGCAATGTGAGAATTACAAATTTGGATTACCTGGAAAAGCTGCTGAAAGCGGGATAAATTATTAATTCCCAGGCTGCGTTCTGAGGAATTAATTTCAGCACCACATATTGAAAATTCTCCTTCTTGAGAAATAGCCTGGTTTTGAGAGCAGTGAGATTTTGGAAAAGTGAAATTGTTCCAAGCCATTATTGTATTTTCTGACAAATTTATTTTTCAGTCACTCTCCTTTAGCACACTCAGCTATTATACTCAAATTAGTAGTAGGAAACCTACGTTTGTAAGAATTCTGTCTCTGTATAAGGTACTGGAGTGATTGGGATTCCAGGGCAGAACTGTGGAAACTCTTAGCATGGTTTGCCCATATCTTATCAGCACAGGCAGGCACTTCCCGCAGCCTGGCCTCTTGCCAGAGGGACTGAGCAGACTTGTTGGAAGCCCCCTTTGAATGGGAGAAGTAATCTTTCTGAATGGATTTTCTGGCACAACTCCTGTGGCGTGTGTGGCTCATTGTTCTGGGGGATGTGGCTGTATTTTACCCCCTAGATAAATGTTTTAGGGTTGTTGTTTTTTTGATGATGGGAGGGGTCCTGGGAAAATAATCAGATTGCTGGTTCTATAAAATTTCTATAGGCAAAGTGTTTTTGTTGTAAGTGGTTTCCCATGTTAATTGTGTAGCTTTGTGAGCAGAATTTTGATATTAAGGACAACATCTGATTAACCCTTGAACTTTTTGATGCTCAAAGGGTTTAGTAATTAGAAAGCAAACCATTTTCTCTTCTTCAAGGCATTTAACAGTGCTGTTGTGGCAGTTCATGTATGTATAGATGTATATTGTGTGTTCATAGTATAGTATAGTATTTAGTATTCACTGAAAAGTACTGCTGGTGTTGTCACAACTAAAAGAAGTGGCTGCCAGTGGTGGCACACCCTCAGCTGTTGTAAATGTTCTCCAGTGAAGCTGGAGTCAATCCCTCTGTGCACCACAGTCCTGCTGTGGAGCTGTGCCAACCTCTGTGAGCGGAGAATCCGGCCCTTAATATGTATTACAGGATAGTTAGTATGATGTGTAACCACAAAGTAACCACAACACACAAAGAAGTTCTATTTTAGCCCTGCTGGAGCGGAGAAATAACTGTTAATGCTGAAGACTAAAGTGCAAGAGATTGCTCAGTGGGGGAAGGAGGCAGAAAAAATCCAGATTTTGAGTTAATATGTGTACAGACAAATTCTCACGTCCCAAGGCTAAGTTTTGTCTATAAAAATTCCTTAAGATTTGAGTCTTTGTAATTAAAACATAAAGAATAATTATCTTAAGCTGCTATCTGTAGAGGAAGAACAGTGTATTTACTTATGCTCTGCCAAAAAATCTTTTTAGCTGGAAAGATTAACAAAAAGGCATTGAAGTATAAAGAAGGGCCTTCCTTTTATTGAAATATATATGTTTTGTCAACAGATTCAAAACAGAGCAGTCACAACCATTTTTTCTTCCTTTCCTTTTCGGAACAGGGGTGGGGGAAGCATCCAGCTCCAAACTTAGTGCCTCTAATGCTTGGAAGACATTATGATTAATTTTTGTCCTTAGGTTTCCAGATGTTGGATTTCATCCCAACTTTTAAAGACCTCTAATGTTTAACAGGATATGTGCCGAGTGTAGTCTTTAACAGAGTTTTCTTTTGTAACTCCAGGATCTATGAGAAAAGGTAACTCAGGAGGCCGCTGCAGATTCGGAGCTGAAGCCCCAACCTTCCAGGAGAGCAGCCAAGGCTGAACGTGCGAGGTTGGAGCGGAGCCGCGTTCCTTTGGGAAGACGATGGCCAGGGCCCGGAGCTGGCAGCAGAGCCCTTGGAACGCCCTGCTCCTGGTGCTGCTGTGCTGGGGTGGCTGCCAGGCGCAGAGGGACTGCACGGGCGCCGAGTGCCAGGCCCTGGAGAACTGCATCGAGGACGTGCTGGAGCCCGGCGAGTGCTGCGCCACGTGCCTGCAGCACGGCTGCACCTGCGAGGGCTACCAGTACTACGACTGCGTCAACGTGGGCTTCGTCAACGGCAAGGTGCCCGAGGGACAGTCCTACTTCGTGGACTTCGGCAGCACCGAGTGCTCGTGCCCCAAGGGAGGGGGCAAGATCAGCTGCCAGTTCATGCTGTGCCCGGAGCTGCCCCCGAACTGCATCGACGCGGTGGTGCCAGCGGACGGGTGTCCCCAGTGCGGCCGCATCGGCTGCCTGCACGAGGGACAGAAGTACGTGGCGGGGCACACCTTCCACATGCCCCCCTGCAAGGTTTGCCACTGCCCCAACGCCGGCGGGGAGCTGATGTGCTACCAGCTGCCGGACTGCGACACCTTCCCCTTGAACACGGCCAGCCCGGGGGACGCCGAGGACGGCGAGCCCGAGCGGCACTACGACGATCCCTACAGCTACGACCAGGAGGCCTCCGAGGGAGACAACACCCAGGTGGAGTCTCCAAAGAAGTACAGGAGTTACTCGTCCCACCTGGAGCACGAGAGCCTCAGCCAGGAGCAGGGTGAGGACTATGACTACCTGGCGGCCAGCGTGGCTCCCTCAGTGCCGGCCCTGGCTGACCCGCACACCGAGGGCGCGGCGGCGCCCGGCACCACCCCGGTGCCGCGGGGCCCCGCCGAGGCCCGCAGTGCCACGGAGCGCGGCGAGCGCCGCAGGCTGCCCCGCACCACCGCACCCTCCCTGCAGCAGCTGACACGCAAGGAGGTACCAGCCACCACCGGCACTCCTTCCCAGCACACCACGGCCACCACCCAGGCACCCCAGCACCTGGAGGAGTTGGAGAGGAGGCCAAAAGGGAACAAAGAGAGGCACGAGCAAGAAAGAGCCCCCCACTCTAAAATGAAAAAGCATGCCAGGAAGGAAGAGCCAGAGAACAGCATGTATCAGGGCTTGAAAGAAGTGAACTTTACAGAGCCGAGCTCAGCAAGATCATCCCATGAAGGCCTCGAGGGGAATGATTTCCCCAAGGTGAAGTTCAGTGCAACAACCTCTCCTCCTGTTGCTCTGAAGGAAGACCGCAGCCAGTCCTCCCCAAAGCAGTCACAGACGCTGTACCGGTACCATCCCGAGGAGGACGGGGACCCCAACTCCATCCACGCGAACCCCAGGCTGCCAGAAGGTAAGAACGACTCTGGTGTGGGTGTCTGGAGAACTCTTACTCGCGGTAACACTGGTGCTCATCCTCTGCTGTGTTGTTCTTACTGTTGCACATGGCCTTGAAATCAACCAAACCACCGCCAACCTTTCTTCCATCCCCTCAGGAGGTGGTTTGTGTTTCATTTCGCAGAACAGGTACCATTTCACTGTTGCCCACCTTACTTTGATTTCACAGACAGTGGATGGGGTTTTCTGGTATTTTAACTTTATTTCAGATGATTATTTATTAAACTCTGGCATTTTTCTTCAATTACTTTTAACTTCTGTTGTGATGTTAAAGAAACCTCTTCCTCTGCATAGAAGAATTTAATTATTTATCTCCAGTTACCAACCAGTGTAATCACATTTGTAGCTTTTGTCTTCTTCTGGAAAGGAAGTGAAACAGTTGTGCTTTCACTTTCTAAATAAAAATATTTAGAGCACTTGTAATATTTATCACATGGTTGAAAGGCTGTCGAAGCTCATTAGTTCAAGAACTCGAGAGATACACGCAAATACCCCTGAGGACTAGTAGGGAGAAAAAGGGCTCTCTCTTTCTTTATGTTTTCATGGTGCTGGAGGTTTATGATGTTTATGATCAGCTCTGGCAAGTATACGTATTTCCTCCCTGCCTCTGGATTCCTCTTGACATCTGCAGGGAATGTTGATTATACACTTTATGCAATGCTCATTACTGTAATGAATGCAAACTTCATCGCTGTAAATTAGCACATATACAGCTCATATTTCCAATTCATTTTTCATCAAATCAAGAGCAGTACCTCCTCTTTCAAGACGTGGCACAAAATGTTCTCCCAAGACTCAGCTGGAGGATGCTTGCAGAGAATACTGATGAGTCCCTGAGCAGTGGCATTTCTCCTGGCCTGTGTCTTGAGCTGTCCAGTCCATCTCCTGGAGAAGTTTAAGGCGGACGGGAGGAGGAGAGCAGATCTGGAGCTCAGACTCTTAAGTCCCGACACCCACAGCACCCCATGGCTGTTCCAACAGAAAGTGTGCCAGGTCCATGATGGAGATGGCAGCTTTTTCCTTTTCCTTTGACTTCCCTTTTATTTACTTCAGCCTTCCTCAAAATCTGAGCTGTATACCAAGGCTGTGATACATGGGCCTGAATTAGGACTGACACACAATAACCTGTTTCCTGATGTAACTTTAAAGAAGTTTTTTTTTAAATAAAATTGGCTTTTCTTTTTCTTTCAAAAAAGGATAAATGGGTGGAGCACCCTGAAACTTTCAATGAGAGGATTTAAGAAAGTCTGTGGGGGTGAAAGTGTTCAGCACCAGAACTAAATACTGAATTTTAGAGTCTGCTTGGGTGATTTGTAGTCTGTGATTCCCAGGAACTGCTTGGCTGAGACAGGTCTCGTTGGGGGATGGATTAGGCTGAGGTGCCTGGAGCAAGATGTGATGGATGGCATGTCAGGCATGGATTGTTCCGCTGGCAGAAGCAGGCTTGGGAATCACTGGGTGCTTTTTTCCCCTTAGCTGAGATACCTGTGATTTCCTTTAAATATTGCCGAGGTAGAAATGAGAAATAAATGTCCTGTGGGAGCACAGAACTCTCTGACTGGCTGTATATGCTGCGACTCCAAGGCTGCTGCTTCCCTGCCCCATGGAGCTGCTGCATGTTTTGGGAGCCAGCACTGGTGCCACCAAACCATGTCCACCACCCACAGTCACTGACAGGTGGGACCTGGGCAGGCAGCCCCTGATGTGCCCCACCATTCCCATCAGGAATATTGGTGGAAGATCTGTATGGAACTGCAGCACCCTCTCAGTGAGGGCTCTCTTTTGCCATGACCAGCGCTCGTGCCTGGGGACAGCAGTGCTTCCACTCGTTATGCTGCTGTAATTGATGTGGTTGTGATTCATGGGAGTAGCTCCATATGTTTCAAGTAATAAAACACATACATCTTGTGTCTTCGGTGACTTCTGAGCCAGTGGTGGAGGGGGAGTGAAGATACTAGTCAGACTTGAAAGAAAAATTAATCTCGCCTGCAGATACAGAACGAAAACATAAATTTCGTGCATGTATTTCCAACTATAAAATGGCAAAATCTACCAGAATTACCAAATAACTTCTTTTCTCCCTTCAGGAACTGTCAGCATGGTGTAAACTACATCAGTCCCCTTATTTTCAGAGCCTGTGGGGCTGTTGTGCTGTTCCCTAATGAGGCTGCAGCCACTCTGGCAGTGTGCAGGGTTCTGTTCGACCAGCTCTCAGCAGAGTGCTCTGGGGTACATTTCTGTGACTCTACAGCCATTCTAGATTTATTTTTTCGTTTTGTTGAGTGTTTCTTTTCCCCCAGAGTTTAGGAAAGTTTGTGAGCTTCCAGAGAGGCTTTCAGCCCAAGTTAGGTGGCTGTTGCATTTGTTCCTACTGTTTAGCTGTATCCTGGCCCCAGAATTCTGCTGTGCTTGGGTCCTGATGCCTTTGGTTAAAAACTTGGCTTCGTTACTTGTATTTTACATATCTCACTTTGGTTTTATATGTAGCTGAGTTTTCATCTCCCAAATCTTTGCTGGTTCATGCGTAATCTAATGGTGGAAACAACATGGAACACTTTGGTGCTCAGGAAAGGTTAATTTTGTGGTTTGGTTTTCTTTCTTCTTTTTAGCATTGTTTTTCATCTGTCGTATTGCCCTGTGTTCACATCAGCTACTCCATTCCTAAAGGAGCTGTAAGTGTACAGCAGAGGTAATTACTCAGCTGAGAAAGTGCAAATTAAGTGCTTTCACATGGGAAGGGATGAGATTAATGGAGACTGTTCTCTTTATACAGTCTCTCTCCAAACATTGATCTTACCCTGTCACTTACTGCAAGAGCAGCAAATGCGGGGAATTTTAATTTCTGTATTGCCTATTTCCTCATCCTAAAAATGCCCTGATCAGGGCAGGGCTGACTAAAATATATTTCAAGAACTTAGTGTCAAATTCTGTTAAGATTTTCCCACTTTCTTCCATTTCCCCATGCTCTGGCAGTAGAGTGCTATTCCTTGGATAAATGTAACTCAGGTAGCAAGCAGCCTCACTGTGAATGTTTTATGATTTGCATTCTGGCAGGCTCAGCAGCAGTTTGGATCTAGCTGGACCTGTCATGTTTCAGAGTGGAGGTGTTTTTCCACTTAAACTCCTCCAAGACTGGTGATTTTTTTTCCCGTGGTGGCTTTTAGAGATAAACATAATTGTTCTCAAGCTGGAGTAAATTGCACCAATTTGGGAGCTGAGATCTGTGGATGTGAGAGTGGCATTTATTGCAGGTGAATCCAGCCCAGACAGGAGCTTCTGGGAGGCTCCTCTGAAACTTCTGAGGATGTAGCTGAGATTCCAACCCACCCATCTGCTGCATGTTTGCTGATTCTGAAACTCCTGGACAAAGATGACCTTGAATTTCTGAAATGAGGGCTGACAGATCCATGTGCAGGTCCAGGAGTGGAACTTGATGGTCCTTTTGGTCTCTTCCTGGTTATTCTGTGACTCGGTGAAAGCAGACCTGCGGTGAGGGTTTGGAAGCATTCCCTGAGCTCACCCACCCTTTGTTCCTCTTACTGCCACCATAAAAAGCACTGGAGGTGGGAGAATGCTTGCATGGTCCTTCAGAAACAAACTCTGTTTGCAATTAATTTGAGTTTTTTGCTATCAGGTGAAGTGTTGTCTCATTTTTATTTGAATTACCTCAGGCTTAATCCTGTGTTCTCTACTTTATCCCAGTCCTTTCTGTAACAGGAAGAAATGAGCTTTGAGGCCTCAAAATAGGATATCTGAGGAATAAAAATAAACCTCAGGAGACTGGTGTATGAGGAGAAAAAGTCTCTGGGCCAGCAAGTGTGAATCAGCATGAATTACAGCCCTGGGTGATAGTGTTCATTGGTTTCTTTGGTAGTTGGAGTTCTGAGGTAGCACGAATGGGAATAAGGCAGTTCGAGATACTTGCAGAAAGAGGAAGACTAAAGCACTATAAAATTAAAAAAATGTCTATCTGTTCTGCAAAAAGTGGCCTTTGTACTTTATTAGGCAGCCAGATGCTACTTTAGATGGAAAAATGGAAATAATTCAACCATTTCTATTAATGAAAGCATCCCATGTATGATATGTGGGGGCTGATGCCCTCACAGCTGCTGGTGCACAGCCTTCCCTGCACCCTTCCCGTGTCACCTCAGGCATGGATTTGTGAGCAGAGGGTGCAAGGAAAACCCAAACGTACCCAAATGACACAGAAGAGTGCACTCAGAGTAGATGTTTGCAGATTCTGCAATAAACAGTAGCCAGAGTACCCAATCTGCAGGCATGGATGTGACCTGGCTCTCTGCTTCCTCAGCTCGTGCTTTCCATTGGGTCTGTAGCCAGTGCTGGGAGCAGTCCCATATCCCGTGTGAGGGATGGGAGCAGTCCCATATCCCATGTGAGGGATGGGAGCAGTTCCACCCCATGTGAGGGATGGGAGCAATTCCATATCCCGCGTGAGGGATGGGAGCAGGGCTGGGGGGCCCCAGGCACGCAGGCAGAGCCGCATTCCCGGTGTCCAGACCTGTCCTAGGGCCATGCTTTCGGGGTCAGTGCCGGTGCTTTGGGGTTTGTGTCTGGTGATGGCTCTGGACGTGTTACTGCATGGCTGCTGCTCACCTGGCTGTGTTTTGGGAGCTGCTCTGGGTCAGATCCTGCTGTTGCTTTTCCAGCTGGCTGGGCTTCAGGGCGCCTCTCAGAGCTGCAGGCTCTGCACTGGTAGAGCCCAAACCCTCCTCACCACCGTCCTTCTCCCATTCCTCGTGTGCATCTTCCTTCTAAAACAGAGATACTAACCGCAGGTCACGAGCTCCTGGCTACCAATACTTTTGTGTCACGCTTTTCTGGGGCTGTTTTGCTCCTTATCTTAAAGAGTATTTCAAGCTATAGCTGTATATTGAATAGTGGTCTTTATTTAGAAAATATCGTTTAGATGATCCTTTTTAAAGCTGCAAAGATCTGTGCAGTGATGCAGGCACAAGCCTGGTATGCAGAATGCCAACACTGGGTGCCATGCTTTGCTAGAAGCTGTGTAGCCTGTCACAGGCAGGTGTCTGTCGACTTCTAAGAGCCTAAATAATTTAAGAAATGCTCAGATCTTGTGTTCTTTTCTTTTCAAACCCCAGTACCTGCCAGTCTCATAAACAGAGATGTGTAAGAAGGTGGCTCTCCATCTTCCTGTATATTATTATACTATATATTATATTATATGTATTATATATATACATATTATTCCTACTCATAAAATCAAGGTAGCAGCTGCTGCCTGCAGTGTGAATCGGGACCACAACAGGCAGGTACAGTCCACAAGGTGGGACAAACGTGTGTTCCTGCATCTCCTGCCAGCCCTGCCTCCATTAAGTGCCCTCTGAAGAGCACACTTCTTCTCCCACACACAGCTCTGTGGCTGGTGAGGTGCAGTCAGACTTCCTCTGCTGACAGTGCATTGTACTCCAGGCTGTTGGTGCTGCAGCACAGGGAGTTCCTCACAGCTGGCTGGGAGTGTTCTGGATAAGGAAATCCGCTGTGCTCAGTCTGGCACCAAGGGAATGTGCAGAGGATGACTGAGAGTGGAACAGGATGGAGCATTCACCCCTGGCTGGGGCGTGCAGCACAAACCCAGGGCAGTGCCTGCATGGGACAGGCTCTCCGCAGGGACACTGAACACAGCGGGGTTTCAGATATCCTTGCCTTCAGGGGGCTGAGGTACTAAGATAGTTTAAATCTCAAATTGTTGCCATAACACAGCTGGAGTTGGGCACCTAACCTAGGATGGCACCAAAATACCTTTGAAAACCCATCTCATGTACCTGTTCTGTTGAGGTAAAAATCATTATTTATGCAAAGTCAGCTCCATCTGAGGTTTGCAACAAGAACATTGGATCTCAGTTCTGAAATTCAAACATGCTGCAGACAAAGTATGAACATAAGATGGGAGGGGTTTTGTATAAATAATTTTACCCACTTGAACAGACGAGGCTTTTGGGCTCACCAGGTTTCTCGAGGGGACTCCATTTGCTGGCTATTTATAAAAGTATCTGAGAGTATATTTTTTTGGTATGCATGATTGATACTCCTTCAGAAAACAGAATTTAAATGAGACTTCTTTGCAGTAATGTGTCTGTTATTCTAATCGATCACCAAGGAATTAAAACCTTGACTCTGAATGTAGCTCCTTGTTAGAGAAAGGAAAGTATAAGTAGTAATTCCTGATCCAGATTTTGTGAGACAATAACCTTTTGAACAGTTTCAAATATGTAGGCCAAATAAACGTAGCTTTCTAGCATATGCTTACTCATGAAAGGATTTGTAATTTCATTATCCCGGGCCTCACAGCGAGCAATCTCTCTTACCTCTCAGGGATTCTTAGGTAACACGCCAGCAAGTAATTGGAATTTTATAAAGATCCCCTTATGTGTGAGCAGGTTTTATGTTTTCTTGACTGTTCCCAGTCTGTCTGTGCTCTGCTTGAGATGAGCAATTCCTTTCCAAAGCCACCAGAAAGTCCTAAATGACCAAAAAGCACTGGGGATGTTTATGCTCAGCCAAAGGCTGGGAGAGGGGTAGGAGAAAGAAGCATTTGTGCTGTATTTAGGGCCAGCAAACCTCCTCTGCACGTTTCCCCCTTCCCTGCCTTTGCCAGGGGGCTGCAGAGCCCCCCAGGAGCCACCTGCCTTGCTCCACACCACGTGTGGGTGTCTGGGACACACCAAGCACCCTGCAGCAGCATTCCAGAGCCACCGGGCCTGCAGCAGGTCACTGCCTGCTGGAATTGCTGCTTTCCTTCCATCCTGGGATACTCTGGTGCTGATGGGGTGGCTGATGCTGATGGGGTGCCTGTGAGATGGTGGCAGTGGCTGGAGTGGGTGCAGTGGGTTGGGAAGGGAGCCAGGGCAGCCAGGGCGGGCAGGGGGCTCGTGCTGGGGCTGCCCTGCCTGTGCCCCTCCAGCCCTGTCTGTCCCCTCCAGCCCTGTCTGTCCCCTCCAGCCCTGTCCCCTCCAGCCCTGTCTGTCCCCTCCAGCCCTGTCCCCCTCCAGCCCTGCCTGTCCTCTCCAGCCCTGTCCCCCTCCAGCCCTGCCTATCCTCTCCAGCCCTGTCCCCCTCCAGCCCTGTCTGTCCCCTCCAGCCCTGTCCCTCTCCAGCCCTGTCCCCCTCCAGCCCTGCCTGTCCCTCTCCAGCCCTGTCCTCTCCAGCCCTGTCCCTCTCCAGCCCTGTCCCCTCCAGCCCTGCCTGCCCTCTCCAGCCTGGCCGTGCTCCTGCCCTTCTGGCTGCAGTTTCTCCAGCCCTTCCTTCACCAGAGATGGGGCCATTCACACAAACCCCCGAGCAGTAATTCCTTCCCCTTGGTGTCTGAGTGCTGTTTGCTTTTGTGGTGCTGTTGTGAATCACAGGGAGGCCAATTGTGTTCAGAAGGGCTCAGAGTTGTTTGGCCATAGTTTTGAATTACCAAGTACTAAAATAAATGTTTATGGCTTCAACAGCTCTGGGTTTAAAAGCTTTTAACAGTTCTAAGAGCTGCCTGAAAGGGGAGGATTTGCATCAGTAACTTTTAAAAGGTGTAAAAGTTGATGCTCTTGTGAGCTGTTCCTGTGTGTAAACTATACATCTTAAAAATAATGAAAATCATCAGATGAGGTCTCATGGCCTTTCTGCTGCCATGCACAGGGCAAGTGACTCCTTGCAGCTGCAGTGACCTGTACTGCCCAAGGAATAAGTGTGTGTTAGTCCTGAACACCCTTCCACCAGGGTTACCTGAATGGAGCACATGAGGATGCCTCAGGGGTAAGGATGCTGAATTCTTAATATGAGCTTTATTTTGTAGGAGGTCACTCTGCAGAAATGTTGTTTCTAGAAGCTGTGGGGGAGCTGCTGCCCAGCGTGGGGACTTGGTATGGGGACCCTGCAGGAACTCTTCTGTGAGAGCTGCAGGAAAAAAATGCAGGCAGACATGCCTCCAGTGGTGTAAGAGAAGTCAAGAGGTTACCAAAATCCAAATCACTGGAAAAGCTAGTGTGTGCTCAGTACAGGATCATCAGTGAGTGCTGTTGAAAAGGAAGAGAGTATGGGATGTGAAAAAAGGAATTTTCATTGGATATCTTACATGGTCCAGAAAATTTTCAGCCAATTTGATGCAATATATTCTGGTCTCGGAATGGCACTGAGATGCTTTTTGTGTAATAATCCCCCTAGCACCGTGTGAGGGCTCCAGTCTGGCACTGGTCTGTAATAACACTCGCTCCTTGTTACATTCTCTGAGAGCAGCAGCATCAGCTGTGTTTGGAGCAGGGGAGCTGGGGTTTGACTGGAGCTGCTGGCTCCTAGGCAGGGAAAAAGAATTGAGGAGATGAATGAGCTCTTGCAACAAGAACATCTGGCTGTACCTCAGTTTCCTTCTCTTCTAACCTCTCGCTATTTTATGTTCATTTCAGTCTGGGTCTTCAAAGACGTTGTATGTGCAACTTGCTGAAATAGTTTTGTGAGCACAAGTTAAGTTGATTAATATTAGGGAGTTCTACATCTTGTATGAAGTGAATCAGCTAAAGTGCTTCTTGTATTCGTGTTCTAAGGCAGACATCCTGCAGGGACTTAGGAACCCATTACTTTTTGTCAGTGGTTTGTAGGACAGCATTTGTTGTGCTCAATAGCAAACCTCCTGCATGCCGATGGCACAGGGAAAAGACATTCCAGGCACACAGAGGTTGCCGTGGTGGGGAGGAGAATTCCCTGGAAAGCAAACCCTGAACAGCAAAGCACACCCTGCGCTCCGGCCGGCCGAGCTGCGAGAGCAGAGCTTGTCTGGAGGGGACTCCTGCCCAAACTTGTCTGCTCTGTCATTCCAAAAGTGAACTTCATGACTACAAAATGAAAACATGTGAAAACATAGCTTTGTCGTGAAAATGGAGCTTATATAGTGGTGGTTTCTTACAGTTCTTTCTGTAAGGTTAAAGAGTTCTTCTGCGCTGAACAAACAGAACAGGAAGCTCTGAGCGAGTTTAATGGTGTTTAAGGAGTCTTTTATTTTTCTTTCTTCTACTTTTAATAATGATTGTGAGAAGGCTTCTGGATAAGAGTGTGAAGGCAATGTACTGTGTACTTGGTGGCACAGAGAGCCCTCCATCTGTAGCCATGATATTTTCTGAAAAATCCTTTCCTTAGGATTTTTTCTCCTGAGAAGCTGAGAGGCCTTAGGTACAAAATGTAAACATTGATTATCTGCTGCTGTGGAATGCAACAGGTGCATCTGGGATTGGTCTTATGTTGGTTGTTTCTAATTAATGGCCAATCACAGCCCAGCTGTCCAGACTGTCTCAGGCAGTCACAAGCCTTTGTTATCATTCCTCTTCTATTCTTAGCTAGCCTTCTGATGAAATAATTTCTTCTATTCTTTTAGTATAGTTTTAATATAATTGATATCATAAAATAATAAATCAAGCCTTCTGAAACATGGAGTCAGATCCTCGTCTCTTCCCTCATCCTGAGACCCCGTGAACACGGTCACATACACCCATCCCACATCCCTGCCAAGTGCTGTCAGGGTTTGGCTACCAAACTTCCAGCTGATGGCTTTAAAGCTTCCTTACACCCGACTGTAATTCTGCAGCTATGTCTATAAAACATCTTGTTTATGGCCTATAAGCAGCTGAAGATTAATATAGTTCTCCCTCTTATCCAAGAATCCTTTCTCTGCAATGTTCATTAATTTTCCTGGTGTTGGAATTGCCTTGCATGGTATTACTAGTAGTTTTCATTTCCAGATTCAAGCCTACAGTGTTCTAGCTGAATGATTTTGTAAGAGATTCACTCTGGTAAACTGTTTTCATTGAAGATAACATACACTTAAGTAATGTCTCATGTAATAACGATAATTTGTACTTTTCCTGGTTCTGAATCAAAGTTGATAAGCGTTGTCTGAACTCATGGCATTGAAATCAAAAGCGTAGTGACCATCAGTGATGGCTGGCTTTACCTTAGAAGGTTCCATAAATGTTGAATTTCAGTCAGTTTGGATTGACTATGGTGGTTTTGCTGGTGGAAGATAAATACGGAGACTTTCCAAAATCTTGTGCTGTGGTGTCAGAAGTTTTGGACGATGCTTTAAAGTGATGAATGTGCTTTGCATGTGTTCTTGAAGTACAGACTTTTGGCTTGCTCAGCCTATGGCCCTGGGAAAATTTTCCTGGTGGAGTCTCAGCTCTTTCTCCTTCACCCTTGGCCACCAGGGCCAAGAGGAGCAGGTTTGTGCTGTGATGTGGCCAAGAACAAGTTGTGGGACAGGCAGGGACTCTCACTGCCCTGGTACCATGTGAAGCCAACCAACTGAGATGAAAAAAGAATTACACTGCTGGTTTTCTTATTCTGAAGGAATGTAAGCAGCCAGTTAAAATGAACAGGAGCTTTTGGAGGCAGCCAGTTACATTTGCTTTCCTGTGTGAATAATTTGGTATGCGGAGAAATTGCGGCCTGTGGCTGAGAGGGCAGTGCAGGCTGAGCCCTGGTACCTCCCGTGGGGAGGATGAGCAGTTCAGCACTGCAGGGCTGAGCCTGAGCCTCCTTCAGCCTCCAGCCCCACTCCCCATTCTCACTGTGGGCCATGCAGAGAGCCAGTGCATCATCAGCACTGCTGTTTGTCTGCACAAACCCTTCAGCCATGGGATCTGACCTTTATTAGGTAACACTGAAGTCTCCTCTTGGTATGGTGAACAGATTTACACAGCTTTGAAATCTGACCCTGCTATTTCAGAGAGAGTGCTTGCTTGTTAGTCAGCTTTTAAATGGAGTCAATAATGTTCCTTGAAAAAAGACTCTGAAGGTCAGACCCCGTCTTGTCGATGCCATGTTAACCCCATTAGTTTCAGTGAGGTATACATTCATTTTAGTTGTATTGCTCCTCTGATATTACTTTAAAATGGTGAAGGGCAACTGTTAAGCATCTGAAATTTTGAAAATGAAATGCTCTCTTTAAGAAAGAACTCCTTACATCTCACATAGGCATACAGCAGTTGCTCTCACTTCACAAGGCTTCCTCTGCACTAACAAAGCACTTAGTTGTTTGTTACATTTTTTGGTCAGACTCAAATTCCTCTCCCAGAACTTAGAGTTAATCTATAGTAAACGAATACCTCATAAACCATACGATCACTATATAAATACATTATTTTAGCCATTTGTCTCTTTTGTTTGTAAATTCCCCAAACTGAATGTCTGTGTAATGGACATTTATGGCCATGCAGTTGATAGCACAGGGCCCCTGGCACCACACGGTGCTGAGGGTCACAAGTGAGCTCCTCTTCCCATGACAGGCAGGAAAGGACTTGATGCCTGCTCATCCAGCATCACCAAACACATTCCTTTGGGAAAGAAGAGCTGGTGTTGATTGATTAATATGCTTCCCCCACCCTTGCTAGGGTCACAGAACTGAGATTCCCACTGCTCTGTTTCAAATGTGGCACAGACAGCTTCAGACTCCCACAGAAAGTTAATCCTGTCCTTGAACATAAATATCTGGACTATGATTGGTTTTGTGCCATATGGTCAGTTGGTCAGCTTTAGACCCAGAGGAATTGCACAGTTTTCTAAGTATAAAGCATGAGAATTGTCTCTGTGTGCTGCATTCATACTAGGTCAGAATGCTGCTTGTCTTGGAGCAAGTCGTGGCTTAGTGTGCTGTAGTCCTGGTATTAGTGAAGAAATCTTCACAGCAGTTTCCTATTTTATATTTTAATGGCAAGAAACACATGTATATATATACATATATAAAATATGTATTTATATAATAGAATCAAAGAATCAATAAGGTTAGAAACTAAGACCTCAGAGATCATCAAGTCCAAGCTTTCTCTTCTCTCTCTCTCTCACTCTCCTGCAAGGCTCAGGAAAGAGTTCATTCCTGGAGGGCCAGGGGACCACACTGCTGATGCTGTGGTGATTGATTCTGTTCCCTAGCATGAGCCTCCCCTTGAAGTTTCCTAACCTCTTCTCATTTGTTTTGGCTGGCTGTTTGCTGCCACCTTGCTGAGATTTTCCTTTTGCTGCTTGAATCTGCTCCAGATTCAGAACCTGAAAGCTGCCAAAGCTCATGGCAAGGGAGAGGGAACAAGCGTTGGTGCAGTGCAAGGAGAAGCCAGGCTGGCAGGGGGTGTTGAGGATGTTTTTGGTGTAGTAGCCCACTCTCAGTATGGGCTATGTCTGGCCTTATCTGTGCATTCTCCCAAGGATGCAAAGCAAATTATCTGCTCTCATAACCTGTCCCCTCTCTGCTGCCCCATCAGTTCTAGTGTACAGTGCAGGTTTCTTTGGCCCTGCCTCTCATGGGGCGGAGAAGGTAAAGTTTAACCTTTATTAATTCAGTATCTTGGTGTAATGCAGAGAAGGTGGCTCCATGGGGGCTCCCTCAGCCCAGCTCGGAGGCCTGGCTGTGTGTGCAGCTGGGGCAGAGCCAGCACAGAGCTGTACCTCATATGGATGTGCAGGCTGGGCCCTACACAGGAGTTAAAGCTGGTGTTCTGCACAGACACTGCCCACAGCGTGCAGGATGAGGGTGTCAGTGCAGCCAACACTGCTGGGCACCTGTGTGCGACTCTTGGGTATCAAATGCCTTAAAAAAGGTGCAGAGGAACTTCAGCTGTGTGCTGGGGAGCTGCCTGCTGAGGCTGGAAGATGCCTTTATCTCTTGCTCCCTGGTAGTAAGACTTGGTGGTTAACTTCCAAACTGCTGAGCAGCTTTTAACTATTTGTGTGGGCTAAAAATGCACCTTCATCAGATGCTAAAATAGCTCCTAACCCCTTCCCTGAGTTAGTCTGTCAAGCAGGGGAGAGTTCGGCTCTGCAGCAGTGATGGCTGTTGCCACAATTTATGTAATTGAAAATAAAACCTTTGTAAGCAGGAGTTTAGAAGTGGCAGAATTGCTCCACAGGTGTGTGTGTGTGGTGCTGTGGGAATGCTGGCTAGCTCAGTGTAAACACTTGGAATATAGACAGATGGAAATTCTGGCACGTCCCTTAAATTGAGGTGCTGCAGAGCCCCAGGGTTTGGTCCCTGCAGGTCAAACCAGGGGAGCTGGAACAGGGAATCTTTGCCTGGGGAGCTGAGCTGAGCCCCAGGGCTCAGAAAATCCTCAAAGTGATGAAATGTAGGGCCTGGTTTGCAAAGTAAACACACACAGCAAATGCATTTGTGACTGTAGCTTGCTAACAGGGATGTGCAAACAGACTGCACCTGGCTTCCTGTTTAGCTGCATTTTCCTTCCATAACTGCCACTTATGCAAACGGATTAATTTGACAGATTTCTGCCTTTTGTAGTAAGTCATGTTCAGAACAAGGAAGAGTGTTAATCTAGAATGAGGTTAAAATTGTTTGTCAGGTGTTGTGCTTGTAAAGAAGATGAATAAACTCTTCCCAGCATGGAAATGTATGCCTTGGACATCGCCTAGGAAATTAAAGGAGTGCCAAATTCTACAACGTTTCAAATAATTGGATATATGAGGTTGTTTGTTAGGGTCCATTCCCTGGAGTCCTGTGGCTGTCCTAAGCCATAAACTTTCATTTAAAACACAGGTTTTTTTAGAAAAATAGGAGAATCACAGTTTTCCTCTGAGAGAAAAACTAAATCTCAAATGTTTAAAACCATAAAAATGCACTGACCCTGTAAAGAGAGAGCAGATTAAAAGCTATTCATTAGACTTTACTGTTGAGATGAGATGTTGGGAAGGAATTGTTCCCTGGCAGGCCCTGGCACAGAGCAGCTGTGGCTGCCCCTGGATCCCTGGCAGTGCCCAAGGCCAGGCTGGACAGGGCTGGGAGCACCTGGGACAGTGGGAGGTGTCCCTGCCATGGCAGGGGTGGCACTGGATGGG
>WBNP01000921.1:0-18214 GCA_013401095.1 Passerina amoena | reverse complement strand
TCCCAGCAGGTTTGGGAACACCTTTCCCAGCAGGTTTGGGAACACCTTTCCCAGCAGGTTTGGGAACACCTCTCCCTGCAGGGTTTGGGAACACCTTTCCCTGCAGGGTTTGGGAACACCTCTCCCTGCAGGTTTGGGAACACCTTTCCCTGCAGGTTTGGGAACACCTTTCCCTGCAGGTTTGGGAACACCTTTCCCACCAGTTCATCTTGGGTGCACCTGCAGCACCTGAGGTCACTGCAACAAGGAAGAACCGAAGAGGAGCCAGACAGCTTGAAGGGATGAGAGCCAAACCAAGGCCTTTCTTTTGCTGAGAGCCCCAGAAGTCACTGGAGAGGGCAAAGGAAGCCTTGCTGGAATGTTCTGCAGGAGAAGGGAGAGGAGCAGGCAGGAGTGTCCTGCTCTGTCACATGCCCTGAGCTGTTAGAGGAGCTCCTGAGGGGTGGGCTGGGGTTTTGTGTCTATTTAACATTCAACCTGGAGGTGGCTAAATGGGAATGCTTTAAAATAGCCCCACAGTTGCCATAGATACTGGTCTGAAATGAAAACAGAGGTCTGGCCCAAGGCTGGAGTGTGTCCTCCAAAGCCTTGGTGTGGGCTGGAGGAGCCCCACAAAACTCTGGTGCTGCAGGGATTCAGCCCAGGAGGGGGATGTCTGGATGTGTTTGATGTCACCAGGCAGCTCCAGCAAGGCTTTGCTTGGGCATGGAGACCGGGAAGGGAAAAACCCTTCATGCTTCAAACACTTTCCTCCCTTTTTTGCCCCGGGAGGTCTGTAGAGCTGGAAAAAACGCCATGGAATGCTGCTTTCGTGGCACTGGGTTTGGCTTTTATTTGTGAAATGTTACTGTGCAACAAAGCAGCAGCAAATTCAAAGTAGTTCAGCTGGATAAAAGCGCCCTATTAAGGTAAATTTGGTTTATTTGTCCCAGGAATGTGTAGCAAATGCGTGCCTAATTACAGATAAGGCAACTAAGCCTTTCATCTTCTTTCGCTGAAAAAACCTCTGCAAATAAAGTGGAAAATGTTGTGGTGAAATGAATGAAGGTCTTTTCAAGGATTTAGTTATCACAGATGAGAGCCCCACTTGAGGGAATTGGGAATGTTTCTCCCTAGCCTCCGGTTGGATGGATGTTTTGGACAATTGCAGCTGACTCTGGGAATGCCTCATTTTGAGATAACAATCTGTCCCTCTGCCTTTGAGGATCTCTGGTGTCATCTCTGGGTTTGGGAGATCTGCAGGGCTCGGTGAGGGGGATGGAGATGCAGGAATCTGACTGAAAAGTGCACACTTTGCCATGTGCCATGTTTCCCCTCCAATTTCTTGCTCTGTAGGTGGTAGAGAATTAGTGCTTAATTACTCGCAGGCTGTGGACAGCAACCACCCCCTTAAAGTGTTTACATTTCTAGATAAGGCTGGAGCTGGATATTCTTTGAGGTTCCGTCTGTCCTAAAATCTATGGAAGATTTCATAGTGCTTATTTTGCTTTCATACCGTGTACTGGAATAAATGTTTGTTCCAAAAGAGCTTTTATCTATTAAGAACCCCTGTTCATCCACGTCTACATCCCATAATATATGATAAATCCCATTCATGCCATTCAGCTTCCCAGCCTGTGAAAAGGCTCAATCAAGAGGCTTGTGCAAATGGGGGAGTTCAGAACTGGGCAGAAAATCAGATCCAAGGTGGAGCTGGAGTTCTAGACTCACTTGGATACAAGGAATTATATCTAGCAAATATCCCTTGAATAAAACATTAATTTCCCATTATAAAACATAATGTTGCTCTGATAATGGTTCCTGTTTTGAGTGATCCTCATTTCCTGCGTCTCTCTGGTGACTCATCACAGCAGAGCTCTCATCCATTCTGCTCTGCAGATGCTCTCAAGCCGCCTGTTCCCCATGTGACTCAGCTCCTGTGGATCAGCATCTCCTCCCATTGCTGAGGAGCTCTGGGAGTGTTTGCCTGCACAGCCCTTCAGACTCCTTCCAGCCTAAGGATGACTGCTGCTCCTGGCTGTGCTTTTAAATTTAACTCCAGTTTTTAACAGGCTTTTGGTTAAAAATTCACACGTCAAAATTTCAGGCTGTCTCAAATCTTGGATCTGGAGCTGAGAAGCCCAGGCTGCAGAAATGTGTGTGTCTGTCCTTGTGTGTATCTGTGTGAGGAACCAATCTTTCTTCCTTTCAGGTTTTCAGTGAGTGGTGGCCTGTATAAAACATTCCCAAACGTGTTGTGTGCCTCCTACAGCTTTCATTAAACATCAGGGGGTTAAAAGTGATGGGGTGCAAGGGTCTAAACTGGAGACTGTACCTCTCAGCTGTCACTTCTCTAACAAGGCCTGAGCTGCTGCTACTGAATTTTATAGGTAAATAGGAAGTTTTAAGAAGGCTGATGGGTGGGTGGTGAACTAAGCAACAAAACCACAGGACTCAAAGAAATCTTTGCTGGAGCTTGGAGGGCTGCAGTGCTCTGAGGTGCCATAAGGTCCGTGCAGAATGTTCCACGTGTGAATTCAGAGCCCCCAGAGCTGGGGCAGAGCTGTGGGCAGGGCTGGCCTGACATCTGTGGTGCCAGGGGAGATGTTTGTGAGCTCTGGGGTTACAGCAGAGCCTTTCCTGACTCTCTGCCATTTGGGCTGAAGGAGAGGAGGGCGCAGGTGTTACCAGCTGTAACTCCCATCAGAATTACCTGGCTGTAAATAGGCTGTTGAGACTTCCCTCTGCTTCGTGTTCAAGGCTACAAGAATTTGTTGATCCTGAAGAAACACTAAAATTTCCTGCCAGGAGGCTGGTGGGATGTGTGCAAGGCGGAATCTTGCACAGATGAGCCTTTCCTTCTCCTCCCAGTGTTCCCTCAGTGCGGCCATAGGTGAGGCTTGGGCTGGAGGTTCATTCTCCAGCTCCTGGGTAATGTTGGTGAGCTTTCTTTTCCTTTCTGAAGTCAACCTCACCCTCCTATGAGCAAAATGGAACCTGGTGTTCAATAAAGGGTGCACTGCAGTGAATATGTAAGTGGTTGTGCTTGTCTGGGGCTTTCATTACTCAGGTGAAGCCCATGGAGCTGCCCTGCTGTCACCTGTACCACAGCATGTAGCTGGGACTCACTGCACCACAACCTCTTCACTTTTAATTGACTTCTCCACTTTTTTTTCTGGCACTACTTTAAGCTTCTTAGGTCATATTTGGGTAAAGTTTTCCTTTCCATCCTGAAAGCAGTTTCTGGTATTAAAAGTTGCACATGGATGAGAGTTTTCACCGAATGAATGATGACAGAGAGGGGAGTTTTGGGACAGTGCCATGCTTCATATAGTTCCTTAGATTGTCATGAGGTGGTTACCTCAGCTGTCAGTCTGTTAGGATTACATAACATTTTTAAATTATCTCCTTTCCTAGGGCCAAAAAATGATTCAGTCCTCTTGTATATTGTATTACCTCGAGCTCTTGGTATTTATTACATATGCAATCAAGAAAATAAGAGTCTGAGGCTTGCAGAGATTTATTAGGTAGCGTTTAATGGTTCTCTGTTTGCTAGCAATTTGGTTCATCAGAATGAGGAATTTATTTCTGAATTGTCTTTTAATGAGCAGATAAGCAGGTTTCTCTATCACTCTGAAACTGTGGGTTGTCACTTCAGGGCTTTGTTTTTACAAATGGAAGTTGTTATCTCTTGGATAGGTATCAGCTTGCTGTGGTAGTTTCCACTGGTTTTAATGGAGCTTGAGTTTAAATACCCCAGCTAAAAGAAGGACAAGAACCTTTCTCTTTGGAGATATTTCTTTTACTGTGTATTTTGTGCTTGATGGAATTTACACAGCCAGAACGAGATGATTTTCAGTTCTGTGAATAGTGACTTTTTACTTGGGTAGATTGTGATAGGACAAGGGGGAATGGTTTTAAACTGAAAAAAAAGCAGATTTGGATTTGATTTTAGGAAGAAATTGTTCCCTGTTAGGGGATGCCTGTGACACTGTAATAACTGGTTTTGGAAGGGCCAAGGCAAACAGAGGTATTACTCTGTGACAAGGATTTATGTGACCAAAACAGAGGATGAGCAACGTGATGTTTCTGTGTGGGAGATAAAAGTGGTTATTAACTGATGGACTAGCTGGGATTTAACTGAGTGCTGCTGAAACACTGCATATGTGCAGCTGAGGTTGTCTGAAAAGAAGGAAGGGAACAGAGCAGAGTTGTAAGAGGTGAATTCAGCACCTGGGCTCTCAGTCCCTCTCTGCTGTGTGTTGCAGCTTCCACAGCAGATCAGAGAGTATCACAGAATTCACAGAATCACTGGGTTGGAAGAGACCATCAAGATCATTGAGTCCAACCCAGCCCCAACCCCTCAACTCAGCCCTGGCCCCCAGTGCCACATCCAGGCTTAGTTAAACACACCCAGGGATGGGGACTCCACCACCTCCTGGGCAGCCATTCCAGAACTTTATCAGCCTTTCTGTAAAAAACTTTTTCCTAATATCCAGCCTATATTTCCCTTGGTGCCGCTTAGGGAGGAGGAAATTCCTCCATTCCGGGGGAAACAGCCACAAGTTGCACCAGGGGAGGTTTAGGTTTGATATTAGGAAAAATTTCTTCATGGCAAGAGTTGTGAGGCTTGGGAGCAGGCTGCCCAGGGCAGTGGTGGAGTCAGCTGAACATGTTCCAGAACACGTGCGGAGGTGGCACTTGGGGAATGGCTTTGTGGGGAGCAGGGTGGTGCTGGGCTCAGGGCTGCACTTCTCCAGTCTCAATGATTCCATGGTTCCTTTTGCCAGAGCCTGGAAGCTTCTCTGTGAGAGGGGATTTCAAAGCCAGGCAAAGCTGGTGCTCCTCCTCCAGGCTCGGAATGGAACACAGTGTGTGAGACTGGAGGTTGCTTCAGACATGTGCAGCTCTGTGGGGCATTTCTCTTTCACCCACCATGTGGAGGGGGAAAAGCCAGAAGAGCAGAGGAGAATCTTTGTGCTGATCCAGTGGGGCTTCCCAACAGCTTTTAGTTTTCTCTTTTCTTTTCTTTTCTTTTCTTTTCTTTTCTTTTCTTTTCTTTTCTTTTCTTTTCTTTTCTTTTCTTTTCTTTTCTTTTCTTTTCGTTTCTTTTCTTTTCTTTTCTTTTCTTTTCCTAATCAGTAATTTACAATTAAAAGTCCCTGCTGCAAAGCCTGTAGATGACACATGGGTTGAGGGAGTAGTGAGTCCTGCACAGGGCTGTGGGAATTGCCTGCACTTTAGCATGCTCAAATGAAAGGTCATTCCTCTTCAGCCAGGAAGGAGAAGGAAAAGCTAATTCTCTCTTCTTCTAGTCTGGGAAATTCACCAGCATTTCATCACACAGGGCTGAAAGCTGCCATGAGGCTTATGGAACAGAGAGTGGGGTGATGGACCCCTGATTCAGCTGTCATTCAGTTTTAAGGCTGCTCTTCCTTCAAACAGTTGCTGTACACAGAGTGACTTACCTCTGGGTCCTGGGTTATAATGAACAGCATCAATCCCTACAGGTAAAAAACTCACTTCTCTCTTTTGCAGCTTGTGAAATCCTATGGGAAACAGGGAAAAAATGAGTATTGGGTTAAGGAGATAGAAATGGGCAAGTAATTGCAGCTACCACTCTGTTTTACAAACACAGGCATATTTGGCAGTGCAAATTCTCAGATATTTTCTGAGAAACACAGAATAGTATGTAAATTGTGGGGGATTTTTGGTCAATATCCACTTTTTAAGGATGTCAAAAAGAAGTGTAGTAGTAGGTGTAGTTCTTAGTTTTTATTGGCTTCTTGCCAGGGCAATGGTCCTTTTTTTGAAGCCTTTTTGTCCTTCAGTTTACTCCAGTTATAAATTATTTACAAATGTATTCCTCAGGAATATCATTCAAAAGCCATGTGCAATGAGACAAGGCAGATCTTTATTTTTCACACAGGTTAAGCTGTAGAAAGTGGATCAAACAGGACACATGGCTGGCCTCTTTCTTTGGTTTTATCCTCCTCTGCTGAAATAAACTCATAGGTGTGTGCAGGTAAATCCTAACTGAGAGTGCTCATACCTGTGTGGGGGTAAATCCTAACTGAGAGTGCTCATACCTTTGTGGGGTAAATGCTCCCTCAGATGCTCACACCTGTGAGCTGGACCTGGCTGAGCCGGGGCTCAGGGAGGTGGGAATGCTGATGGCCTCTGCTAAAAGAGGCAAACGATGCCCACAGTCTGCCCCAGCTCCTGCTCAGCTGCGATGGCTGAGAAGCTGCAGCGTGGAGGGGCTGATCTGCTGGCCCCCTCCCAGCTGCAGGAGCAGTGTGGGCTGCTCGGGGGCCCTGCAGTGTCCCCAGCCCTGGGACCAGCCCTGGGAACCATTCCAAGCTGGAGGGTCATCCCAGGAGCCGGGTGTGTCCAGCCACGCAGCTCCAGGGAATTTTGGCACTGCTGTGCAGAGCCGTGGCTGCAGCCTCCCCTCCCTCTGGCTTGGCACCAGCCAGGCTTTTGGCACAAGGCTTTTGGCACAAGGCTTTTGGCACAAGGCTTTTGGCACGAGGGCTGGCAGGAGCAGTGATGTGGAGCAGGAACTGCACCGGGACCTTTGGCCTGGCTGGCTGCAGGAGCAGGGCCCTCCCTGCTGCTGTCACAGCCCAGGGGACATCAGCCCCGCCACACTTTTGTCTTCTGCCATCATCCCTGCGCCCTGCATTCCTCAAATCCTGCCAGCTACAAAGAGAAAATGAATGTGGTTTTTGGGGTAGTGGCTGGACTCGATGATCTTGAAGGTCTCCTCCAACCAAAATGATTCTGTGATTCTGTAAAACATGAAAAATCACCTTTTTCTTATAGGGGGGAAGAAGGTTTGGAAGAGGGAACTTGTATTGTACCAACTCTGGTAAGTGAAGATTACCACTATTAAGAGACAAAACAGTTAAAAACATATCAAAAATGCATGTTGGCTTGGGTCCTGCTTTGAAAAAGAAAAAAAGTATTCTGTGATGTGTGGTGGACCCATTTGTTATCTGAGGTGAAAAGGAAGGAAAAAGTCGTCTGAGATTTGTCTGATGTGAAGATGACCTGAGCTGTGCTGTACATATCTTTAGAGATGGGAATGATACCTCTTGCTAGCAGCCAAGATATTTCTTAAGGTATTGAGATTTTCAAGATGTGCGTAGAGAGAGATTATTGTGAGTTAGACTGCTGGGATTTAAATTATGGCCATGTTGAAGGGAAAGCATCCTCAGCTTGAAGCCATTTTAATTGATGTCAGGTCAGTCTGTCCTCAGAATTTAAAGTCATAAAATTGTTGCTAGAAAAGTGGATGCATTGCAGTGTGGAAGAATCGGGACAGGCTGGGTATTTGTGGAGGTGTGGCTGGAGCTGTACCTGCAATCAGCAATTAAAACAATTATCAGTGATTATAGCTCAGTAGAATGTCAGATCCCTTGCATTCCTCCAGCAGGGCTGGTGCTGGATGGTGCTGGGTACACAGTTCCTAAATTCAGTTTGTAACTTGTTTCTGTGCACCAAACTGGACTGGGAAAATACTACATCAAGAGTTAGAAAGGTTGAGTCTTTCCTTTTACCAAATATCACTGGATGTCAAGCAAACATATCAAATTTAATTGACTTTTTAAACACATCAAGTGTTTTGGAGCTATTCTATGGAAATAGCATTTGGAAAGTTTTACCTGTCCATGGTGTTTCTGTTTCAGTTGGATCTGCATGGTCCTGGCAGAGAACAGGACAGTTTGGGCTTTTGGGGTGATTTTGTTTGAAGGCAGTTGCTGATTCTTGGGAACTGATGCAACCTTCTGTGTTTAAATGCCAGTGTGCTTTCCTCATTTGCAGTTGGTTTTCATGTACCAAGTCTATTGTACAGAGGTTTGCAAAAAAACAAAACCCTTTTTTATGACTAATTCTCAGTGACAGTGGATGTCATTAAGCCTGTTTGTGTCATTGTAAATTGACATGAAGCCTTGGAAAGCTGGAAGTGGCTAAGCAGTTTTTCCACTCACAGGTAATTAGGAAACTATAACATGGGAACGTTGGTAGAGATAAAAGGATGTGGAAAGCAGAATTGTATTTAGGAGGCTTCTTTTCACTCTGTTCAGTATTGAACATTACTTCCTAAAGAATTAACTTTCCTCCACGAATGAAGTCCATGGAGTTGTGCTGGTCATAACTTTAACAGATGATGGTGAGGAAAAGTAATTAGCCTTCAGTCAGAATGGTTACACTGTGTGAGGCAGTGGTGCTTTACACTGCAGGCACTGTAAATGTGAGTCATTTTCACATTGCTGGGAATTCATGAAGCTCTGAACTCAGGTTTCCATGTTCTCTCAGGTTCCTGAACTGTTAACTCTTGGGTTGTGGTGCCAGTCAGTTCCTGTGCTGGCAGTGGGAATTAGAAGTCATTGAGAAGTCACTGAGCCGCTGCACAGGAGTGAGATCTGTTCCAATTCCATGGATTCAGTGCAAGTGTCACATTATCCTAATTCCATCCCTGCTCCAGGGGCTGCACACAGCAATTGTGCAGTGGGGTGCTGCAGCACAGACACAGCACGGGCAGGTGCTGCCAGCAGGACAGGGATCTGCTCTGAGACAGGACAGGGATCTGCTCTGAGACAGGATTGGGATCTGCTCTGGAACAGGACAGGGATCTGCTGTGAGACAGGATTGGGATCTGCTCTGAGACAGGATAAGGGATCTGCTCTGAAACAGGACAGGGATCTGCTGTGAGACAGGACAGGGATCTGCTGTGAGACAGGACAGGGATCTGCTCTGGAACAGGACAGGGATCTGCTGTGAGACAGGACAGGGATCTGCTCTGGAACAGGACAGGGATCTGCTCTGGAACAGGACAGGGATCTGCTCTGAGACAGGATAGGGATCTGCTCTGAAACAGGATAGGGATCTGCTCTGAGACAGGACAGGGATCTGCTCTGAAACAGGACAGGGATCTGCTCTGAGACAGGATAGGGATCTGCTCTTCCCCAGTACCTGTGGAACTCGAGCTCGGGGTTCATGGCACTTGCAGAGCACTCTGAGCTCCTGTCCTGACTGAAAGCAGAACCTCTGCTGAGTCAGTGAGTGGGTGTGCACAGAGTTTTGGGGCTGAAAAAGGCAGACTGGGTGAGAAATGTAGCATCAGTAGTGGTGGCCTTGCTGGATTGTTGTTTTGGAGGAACTTGGAGGGAAATGGATTTATTTTTTGGCTTTTGGGGTTTTTTTGTTGGAGATTTTCTGAAGAGATGTGGGAAAGGAGATAGGGTTTGAGGGGGAGATAAGGAAAAAGGGTCAAGAAAAATAGGGGTAATGTGTGCAGGTAGGAAAGGGAGAAGACTAAGGGGCTCTAGAGAGGAAAAACAGTACTAAAAGGGGAAAACCTTCAAGGGTGAGAGCTGCAGGGCTCCAGCTGGACACAGATGAGACTGTTAGTGCTGTAAGGCTGCTGTAGTTACTCCTGTATGTCCCAGCAGCTGGGTCACTGCTGCTTTTGTCACTGTGAGGCCATCCCTGTGTGACAGCCCTGCCTCTGCCCCTGAATGTGCCTCACACAGGAAGATTGAAGAGAGGGGTCCTAACCTGGAAGATGTGGATGGCACTTTTCTGTTATTGAAAACGGAATATTCATATTTTTTATGAGAGCTTTTGTAACAAATTGCCTAGAAAGCTTGTGATCCCAGTGGGGTTTATACTGGCTTTTGTCAGATAGCCAATCTTTCACTATAATGTGGTTGCAGCACATTTTACTTGAGTTTATAAACAAACAACTCCTCCCTAAAAGCAGCCTTGCCAATACACACTGTTGGTGGTCCCAACCCTTGCAGAAGGGAACTCTTGTCCCACAGCTCTGGAGCTGCCCCTGCCTGGCAGCCTCAGCCTTTAACTGCACTGCTGTTACAGAAAAACCTTCTCCCATGACCTTGTGCTGAGCGTCAGAGCCACAGGGACAGTGAGACCTCAGAAAGCTTTATCTTATCTATGGGAAGGAGTGGAAAATCCTTCAAATCCAAATGTATCTTAGATACCTGCAGCTTGTGCTGGTTTGGTCAGTGGCCTTCCAGAGCATTAATGTGTTGAAAATGTTGAGATTTTGCTTCAAATTGTTATAAGGAGTCACCTGTTTGATGTGAGAAGGTTTCAGGCTTTTGTTTTGGTTTGTAAAAGAGAGATATGTGTTGATACACTGCTATCACCATTTATACCTCACCTTCCCTCCACCAGCCCTCTTCTTCCTCATTGCAGATGGACAGAGTGGCAGAGAGGTCGGGTTGTGAGCTGGATTTGCAGCTCTGCAGTGGAGGACAGCAGTCCCTCACCTCTGCCCACTGTGTGGCTGGGAGAAGCAGCAGTTCCAAGGTGACCCTGTCCCCTGAAGAGGAAAGCTGCATTCCGTGCAGGGAGGGCTCTGGCTGGTGCCCAGGACGTGCTCTCCTGTCCCATGGCACTGTACCCACAGTGTCTGTCTCCCAGTGCTTCCCACGGGGCTCTGGGCAGCTCAGGGCTGGTGGGGCAGGGAGGCTGGGGCAGCCCATGGTGCCAGAGCTCTCTGCAGTGCAGCAGTTTCCTCCCTGAAGTCTCAAAGGGTTTGAGTTTTTCTGAGGTAAGAGATGATTTCATTTTGAGATGAGGCTTAGTGGGTGTAAATGTGACCTGGAGCCTGGTAAGGAGGGTACTTCCCAGAGGAGCTCGTGTCCTTTCCTGCCTCCAGGGTCCCATTTGGGATATGCAGGATGTGCTGCTGGCTTTGTCAGAGCCCCTTCTCAGGACAAGAGGACTTTTGGGAGGTTAATAGTAAGAAATTGCATCCGATGAGGAAAATGAGGGGATGCCACTGGTGCTTTACTGAGATCTATGGGTTTGCTTGTCAGTGCTCCCTAGTGTTGTATCTTGCTTTTAAAGATCCATTTGACATCCATTTGTGGTTGCAGACACAGCAGAGAAAGGTGTAACTGCTGAACCCAAGTAAAAACAAAATAGATCTTGGCAGCAGGAAGTCAAAATTGTAACAATGGCTGGAGAGAGCAAATAGTATGCAGGGTCCTGCTTCTATGGACTAGTTTATAACAGACCTGTTTCTGTGGAGTAGTTGAGGAAAGACCTATTTTGTGTTATTGAATTAAATTCTGAGAAAAATGTGAAGTATTGTGGCCTTCATCAGTGTTGTGCTTGTGTGTGTGGGTGTGCAAAACTCGGTGGTGCTCCAAAGCCTCTCAGGCACCCGGAGCCCAGTGTTCAACCACTTCTATCCCTTCTCCTGGCTGATGACTTAGCAAGTTATTGTCTTTTTCCAGCAATGTCCAGACTTGCCTGCCTGTAAGTATCCAGACACTTTGTTCCTTTCTTATTGCTGCGTCACCACAAAGGGCCTCATATGGATCTGATTTTCAACAGCCCCTGGGCAGCACTAAAGCTTTGCTCTCATCACGAGCTGTTAGCACCCTGAACTAGAAACCTGGGTAAAAACCTTCAAAATTCAACCACCCTGATATTTTGATCATTCACTTATAATTTGCTCAAGTGATGGTGTGGGAATGGACATTCCCAAGCTGTGGTTAAATATTGAAAAAGAGGGAAACTGAGAAGTGCACTCTACTTATTTACACACAAGTAATAAAGACTGGGGTTTTTTGGAAAAGCATTGATGAAGTGGTATGTGAAGTTCTGCCTCTTTTAATATTTTCCTTTACTCTGTTTTAGGTGTCTCTTGCAGAAAGTAACAGTAATGAGTCTTTGTGGGAGAGATGAAGACTCCTCCACCCTTCATTAGAATTTGCTGCCTTATCCCAAATGCTCCAAAACACATTTAAATCACATAGTTGGAGCTTTTCACAAGTCAGTGCCTTTCCTCTCTCTTCATCTCTGATTCCAAACTGGAATGTGATTGGGAATGTAAATTCCTTTACAAGTGGCTGCAGCCTGTGTTGTCCAAGTAGGAAATGTGAGCCAGAGTGCACGGCAGGAGATGGAGCTGCAGCTGGGGTTTAGCTTGTGCCTCTTTTAGGTTGTGCATGTGGGGTGTGGAGCCTGCCCCAGAGCAGGTGTGTCTGTCTCTGGCTGCTCAGGAGCAGCAGGAGCAATGTGAGCAGAGCCTGATGCCAGCTGCGTCCTTGCAGCCGTGCTGGTGCTGCTGCAGTGGTGGCAGAGGGACTGGGGCTGTCCCTGCAGCTGGAACGGCTTCTGTAGAGACAGATACAGGCTGCAATACTGCTCCATAACAGGCTGAAATGCTGATCTGTCCACAGCATCCTCCTGATTGTTCCATGCTCTGTGCATGCAGCTGTTGGCCGTTCCCTGCAGGAATCTCTGTCCCACCCGTTCGTGCTGTGCCTCGGCAGGACTGGGTCAGCAGTGGCCATCAGCCCTGCCTGAGCTCCATCAGTGCTGCTGCACTCAGGACTGCCCTAAATATTAATATGCTTATATTTACTCTATGTATAAACAACCCCAGGCTGACCTGGAGCTGTTCAGCCTGGAGAAAAGGAGGCTCAGGAAGAACCTTCTGTTTCTCCACAATGCCGTGACAGGAGGGGTCAGGCTCTGCTCCCAGGGAACAAGGGACAGGACAAGGGGAAATGGCCTCAAGCTGTGCCAGGGAGGTTTGGATTGGATATTAGGGAAAAATTTCTTGCTGGACAGGGTTGTCAGGCATTGGAAAAGGCTGCCCAGGGCAGTGGTGGAGTCCCTGTCCATGGAAGTGTTCCAAAACAGGTGTGGATGCAGCACCTGGGACATGGTTTAGTGATAGTGGTGCTGGCCTGATGGCTGGACTTGATCTCAGGTCTTTTCCACAGAAACCTTAAGGATTCTGTGATTCTGCATTCAAGGGCTTTGTGCTTGAATTTTTGGTATAGGAGAAGGCAGTGCCTGTAGGCTTCCATGGACATGGGGTCAAACCCCAGCTTTAGGTGAAAACAGCCACTTCTGCCACAGTTTACAGTTATTTTCAAGTGTTGCCTTGTTTGAAAGTGACTTCAGTAGCAGTGCTGGCAGATATTCCAGGAGTGTTGTTGATCCTGATGAACACATACGTGAGGGACTCGCTACTTTTAATTAGGAAGATAGAATTGAAACAAATAGCAGGAATTTTGTGTGTGATCTGAGTGGTGTAGATTTTTCACTGGGAGAAAGGACTTTGGGAATTGAACAGTTCATGTGAATGTCTTTCTCTTGGTGTGTTGTGGGGTTACACGGAGCTGCCCTTGGGCAGTCTGAGCTGGAGGCAAAGTCTGAGGTGGGAATGAGCAAAATGTTTCACCCAATCCCTGCTGTGTGAAACCACAGCAACAGCATCTAACAAGGGGCTTCATTTACAAGTTAAAAACTCCATTTGCCTAATTTCTACCCCGAACCATTACTTTCTTAGGGAACTAAAGCCCCTTCTTTCCAAACATCTGTGGTTGAGGCATGCTGCATGGCAAAGGAGAGATTTCCTGCTGTGCTTCCTGCTAGGGCTGCTAAATTCCCCTGGAACAATCTAAACATCATTATCAGCCCATTCAAATTAGTATTTCCTCCTACTTCTGTACGGGATAAAAGGAGGTTTGTTTCCTTGCTGTTGACTTAAGTGTCCCACTGAAATTCCTTCACAGTAACTGCTCTGGCACTGGGTGCATCCTTGAGAGTTTAAACCTCCTTGGGGTTACTGGATCAAGGCAGAACTGGGAGCCATCAGCTCTTCCAGCCTGTCATTAATCCAGGAAATGCCCTGGGCCACAATCAATACTGCTGAAATTCTTGCCCAAACCCTGATTACAAAACTTCACAAAGGTAAGCCTGAGGAAATGAGAGATCTCTTCAGGACATCATCGTAAATAAGGAGCAATGTAATTTATGATTATAAAACTGACAAGGACTAGCAAGGAATCCTGGAGGGTTCCCAAATAAGGAGATGGAGCTCTACAACAGCTCTTCTGTTCAGTTTAAGCATCCCTGCTCACTAATTAGAAACTCAGTGAAACTCAGAGGTTTCCTTCCTCTGCTATTCAGAATCCTTTTGTCAGCAGCCCTCAGCCAAACAGAGCTGGAGGGCACATCCTTGGTCAGGAGCACTCCCGAGGCTGTTCAGGTCACTGACTGCTGCTGTCATGTCCTTTCCTCTCTGTTCTCACCTTCTCCAGGTGTGCAGGCTGGTGCTGTGGCTGAAAGCTGTGCTGAGCCGTGTGGCAGAGCAAACAAACTGACACCAGCGGCTGAGCTGAGCCAGGGGCTGAACCTGCCCCGTTTTCAGTGATGTTCTGCACAGAGATGAACACTCAGTTCACTCTGATGAATTTTACAGTTTTTCTCCTTTGGATGAATTGGTCATGAGGAAAATGAAAATCTTGGCTTTCCCTCCCGAGTGGATTTGAGACTTTCTCTGTGAACAGTTTCTGAGTGGGTTCTCCTGGGGGGCTATGAGGCTCTGTATTTTTTAGCCTGTTCTGTCTGTGCTGGACTGGTGGAAGCAGACTGAGCACTGGGCAGGTGCTGGGGATTTTCTTTTCAGATGCCAGAGTTACAGAACTCAAAACCCTAAAGGCTCACCACAGCAGCCTGAAGGATGTTTGCCCTTTGGGGTCGGCTTCATGGAGCATCCGTGAGCAGTTCCCCATCCCAGGTTAGCCCTGCCAGGGTGTGCACAGTGCAGTCTGTGCCACAGCAAGGCAGATGTGGTTCAGATATACATGTACAATCCTCCTTCAGGCTTCCAACAAAAATACAATTTCCATGTGCTTGGTGTGAGAATGAATAATACATTTATATGGATTGCATGATTAAAGCATGGGTAGTGGTTTTAGGCAATTGGGCTTTAAAATGGCACAGTAACTTGGCTTGTCCTTGATCAACACTCCCAGTCCAGAACAAAGACCTTTTTCACTGCTAAACTTTTAAAATTTAAAGCAGAAACGTGTCTTAAAGGATGGCTGTCCCTAACACTGCAGTGTGGGGGTGTGAATGGTAATGGTGAAATGAATGCATTTTTTCTGTAGAGAAGCACTCGGACATAAGGGGAACATACATACTAAATGAAGGCCTTACATACACATCTATTTGCTTCTTTATGCTTGTTTGCCTTTATATTTTTTAAGACAAAGGAATATTGTTTTTTGTAATTTAGTTACCATTACAACCTCAGCTCAGTTTGTAATTGGTTAAGAACATCCTGGAAGTGCTTGGCTTACTCAGTGTTTGAGTTGCAGCAGATTTAGTGATCCTGCCTAATTTTCCCAAGTGCTTTGACAGGCAATCCCTGACTATATTTCCTGATAAACACTACTCTGAATTTTAACTGTAAAATTAAACAGGGCTGGTGGAAGTGCTTTGGAGAAAGGAGCCTACCTAGCCACAAAACAGATCGTGCAAAGAGCTTGCTCTCCCCAACATAAAATTCTTCAGACAGGAATTACAAGGATAATCGGAACCAGGCTTTCCAAAGCCTCAGCTCTTTTGAAAGTTAATAGCCAGCATAAATATACTCTGTGCAATATCTGGGGAAGGAGGGTTGAGGGGGAAAATACTGCCAAGACTGGGCTGAAGGGCAAGAAACATTCTGCCTGCTCTGAGTTACCACTGTAACTGATGGAAGGATGATTGTGCATGAACTGTTCTGCTTCAAACTCCGTGGCAGAAGGATACAGCAAAATGAGACACATTCTGCAAGGCAGGCAGAGGAATTGCTTGGGTTTGTAGCTGGTGAAAAGGGTTAAAGAATTTATTTAGTTGTCATCCCCCCCCTCCTTCTTTCAACCTGGATCTAATAAAGGATGCTGTCATGGAAACCTTAAAGACCAAACATTGTCTAAATTATCTGGCCTCTGCCACAGGTAATACAAGTTTTGACTTACAAGGATTATCCAGAACTAAAGCCAGAGGGAGTATTAGGTTGCTATTCATTGACACTTTGAACAAAATCTGCCAAACAAGCCTGGCTGAGGCTGTGTTGATGTATGTCTCCACTGTATGGTGCACACTAAAATGAACGTTCAGCTTGAGTTATCCAGTTTTCATTGTGCCTTGGGGCAGACACAGCTCTCTATGTTTTGCCAAGCAAGCCAGCATAAGGAATTTATGAAAAAAAGAATAATGTAGGAAACAGAATGTTTTCATGTTGAAATAGAAAGCAGATGCTTCCCAAAGAGTGAAGGCAATATAACAGGAACTTGTCCTGGATGAGTGGTGGGATGGATTCCCAAAGAGACGTGGGCACCTTCAGAGGATGGAGGAGAGCACAGAAAAACACTTTGCTGCATGAGGTTTAAAATGAAGGCAGGTTGCTCCAAGTGTGAGGGACCTCCCTTGCCCTGCTGTGGTGCTGGCATGGCAGGCAGGAATTGAAGAGTGTGGTGGAAAAGGATTAGGCACTGAACTCAATCCAAGAGGTGTGTGCTGAGTGCTCAGCTCAGCCTGTATTTCTCCTGCAATCTGCTTTTCCATCATTTCCAAGGAGAGAGAAGCCCCAAAGATTGAGGAGAGCACGTGGTTAATGCCCCATCCTGAGCAGTGAGCTAACTGTGGTTTGCTCATGGAAACACTCCAGCTCTGCCCTCATTTCAGGGAGATTTAGAGTCAGACACGTCCTGAGCGCTGAGGCACTTGGAGGAGCCTGCAGGAACCTGCACAGAGTAAAAGCCTCTGCTCATTTATCTGGGAACAGGTCCTGGGAGAGCTTAACCAGCCCCAATGACGTAAGTGATAGCTCAGTTTGGAGTGAAAGCAGCTGGCTTTGGGGCTCTGCTGTCATTCTCCCCTCCCCTGTCTTTGCCAAGATAAATGTTCTTCTCCTCTTTACCTTACTCATTAAAACGTCTTCCCATCCATCCCAGATAAACCAAGTTGAGAACATGTTACAGTGCTCACCTAGATTGTGAAATTCAGGGAGGGAGTTTAATAAAGCCTCTCAGGCTGTTGATAAGATAGGAAATGACAACCTGTTAAGGGGTGAAGCTACAGTACTTTATTATTTATTTAGTAGAGCTTTAAATGGTGAAGAGATTGGAGCAGAAAAAAAAGACCCACTGGAAACAGTTATTTTTCAGTATTTTAAGAACTCCCTCAAGTTGTCCTGTGAGGCTTTTGTCATTATTTTTCATAATATATTGCTTTATGTTTTCAGGCAGGTATTTGATAAGGAAGTACAACTTATTTTTCTCCAGTTCTTGTTAAGTGTATGTGCTGGGTGTAAGTGTAAATACTATAGGTTTGGGGAAGATAAACTGCTTTCTTCAGGTGTAGGAATGGAATAGGAAGAGCTCAGCTCAGTTTTGATTGGATGACCTTTGCCTCTCTCCCATGTGAGTGCTGATCCAGCAATTAACAGCTGGAATTAAAGCCAGCAGGGAAGAGATGTGGGTGCCTGGGGCTGGCAGTGCCCTGCCCAACCCCCTGATCCTCCTGGTGGTTCTTGCAGTGCTCTGCCCTTCCCTGGCTTACAGATGATTGGTGTTGGTGTTAAAAACAGTTGGGAGCTTCACCTCTACCTGAAGTTAAGTGATTCTGTCCAGGCCCCTGCGCTGTGCCTGCCTTACCTGGGTGTCTCTGGAGTTGAAGTTGCTGTCTCAGACTCCTCAATGTCATGGCTCTGGAGTAACTTTAGTGGAAAGGGAAATAATTGTCCACTGGTGTGTGGGAGGCTTGGGTGGGTTGGTGGTGTGGTGGGTCAGTCCTTGCTGCTCCCATCGTGTGAGGAGTCGTAGACTCACAGAACAGTTTGTGTGCAAAGGGATTTAAAGCCCATCCAGTGCCACCCCTGCCATGGCAGGGGCATCTTCCACTGTCCCAGGCTGCTCCAAGCCCTGTCCAGCCTGGCCTTGGGCGCTGCCAGGGATGCAGCTGCTCTGGGCACCCTGTGCCAGCACTTTGTCAGGCCTGGGGAGGAAGCGCTGATGTCTTAAGGTTTGTCTGTCTTTGTACTGAGACAAAAGAACCGCTTAGAAGGGAATGATGGATAAAGCTGCTGACTGCTCAGTCAGGAGTGCTGGCTCCAAGAATGGGTATTTGCATAACAGGAGTTATTCAATCGGTGCAAATGCTCTGCAGAGCTGCAGACCCGAAGTGAGAATGGGAGGAAGCAAATTGGAGGTGTTAAAGGTGTGAAATGGTCTGAGTGGAAATTCAGGTGAAGCTGAAATCAGGAAAACTTCAGTACCAAGAAAGCTCTGGCAAGAAACTGAGATACTCTGTCCCTTCTTGACCTTCTGGAGCTGGCTGATGATTTATCGCTCTGGAAACATAATTTGTGAACACTGAGAAGAAAAAAGGGGAGGAAAGT
>WBNP01000918.1:0-13786 GCA_013401095.1 Passerina amoena | reverse complement strand
GTAATATATTATATTATATTATATTATATTATATTATATTATATTATATTATATTGAAACTATACTAAAGAAAGAGAAAGAATACATCAGAAGGCTGGAAAAGAATAAATAACAAAAACCCGTGAGTCCTCAGCGAGTCACTCACAGCTGGCTTTGATTGGTCATCAAGTAAAAACAATCCACATGAAACCAATCAAACATTCACCTGTGGGTGAACAATGTCCAAGCCACTTTCCAAAGCAGCAAACACGTGAGCTGCAATCAGATTATTATTGTTTTCATTCCTCTCTGAGGCTCCTCAGCTTCCCAGGAGGAAATCCTGGGCAAGGAGGATTTTTCAGGAAATATCATGGTGACACCCAGGGCCAGGCTGGGCAGGGGTTGGAGCAAGCTGGGGTAGTGGAAGGTGAATATCCCAGCAGGATGGAACCAGGTGCTCTTTAAGGTCCTTTCCAACCCAAACCAGTCTGATTCTATACAAGGAAATTTGACCCTTGAAGGAGGTTTTGACTCCCTCCCCCCAGACACACCTCGTGCTTTATCTGCAAATTCCAACAGCACTGCTCTGCACATTTCACATCTTGGGAAGGAGGGATCTGTGCGGGCTCACAGAGGGATGCAGGCAGGGAAATCTGCTGGGTGTTACTAGGCAGAGAAATCACATCAGACTCCAGGATTCCCTGGAGAGGAAAGCAGTTGGAGGTCAGGACAGCCTTTGTGGTGAGCACAGAACCAGAAAAGCCTTTCAGCTGAACCAGAAAAGCCTTTCTTGTGTCCTGACAGGCTCTTCCCTGCTGCCAAGTGCACAGGCACTGGGAATCTGCTTTGTAGGGGGTTGCTGGTGATGTGATTTGTCACTATAAACTCCCTTCACTGAGTGTTTAGGTACCTCTGGCCTTCTCCTAAAGCTGTTTACTGGCTGTTTCCCCTCCCCATTTCTGAAACCACTGAACATTTAAGCCAAGCAAACTCACCAGCCTTCCCTGACTGATTTTTCTCGAGGCTTTCACTGGAATAATTCTCCTCCAGCTTCCCATCAGTGGCTGCACCAGCAGCCACCAGCAGTATTGATCAAGTACTGAGTCACTTGTGAGCCAGCACAGGCACTTAAAAAGAGAATAAAAAATCTAGTCCTCCACAGAAATATCAATCAAAGTCCAAAAAAATCAGGGGAGAAAGGGCTAAAAGCACACGTAGTAAATGCAGTACAATCTGGCTTTAGAGGGAGCACTTTGGAGGAAATTCCAAGCTGCCTTAGACAAATTTAAAAATTATCCAAGCAGATTCCTCCTGAAAAGAGCTGGACCACTCAGGGATGATTATATTTATTTGTGGCATTAATGCAGTGTCAAAAGGCCCCGTTACAGCTTTGAGAGGTGAGGTTGGTACAAGAACCTTCCAGAACTGCCCTTTACCTCCTGCTCCTTCCCATCCTCCCTCAGTTGCATGAGTTTCTCTAGGTTTGCAGTTTTAATAGTAAAAATTCAGGTGAGAATGGTAAAACACACCACCCCTGTTGAAAAGGCTCCAGAAAAAATTCCCAATTTCCCAATTCAAATATTTCCCAATTGCTGGGCTCTGAGCACAGCCCCACGAATCAGTGGGGTCATCAAACCCTGGGAGATGCCAAACAAGAACTGACCCAGGCACCCTAAAAACAGGGGGATGCACTCATTCAGGTGTGAAAAATAGAAATTTTGGGTGGTGGGAGATGCTTGGGTTTGTGTCTTTTTAATTTTTTTTAAACAACCCCCCCCCAAAAAGGATCAATACCTAATTCAGCTCTAGGGGTAACACATCTTGGAAATGGGATTGGTGAACTATTAAATATTGAGCTATTAAATATTCCATAATTCTGCCTGGGTTTATCTCTGCTGCCTGCAGTTTTTCTCCCCTCCTGAAAGCACAACAGTGATTTTTGTGGTTCTATTACACAGAGCATCTGTTGCCACTTCTGTTCAAACCTCCCAAACAAACGAACGCGATTCCCCCGGATCGCTCCCAAAAAGGACCCATCAGCTGTCCCAAAACCAAGGAGGTGTCACCTGAGCAGCTGTCACCTCCCTGTCCCCCTGCTTGGGGTGAGGCTGGCATCTCCAGCCCATCCCCTGGCATTTCAGTGATGTTGGAACACATTCCAGGCAAGGAAAGGGACATGGAGGTGATGCCCAGCTGCCACAAGTCCAGGATGTGGAGGTGACCTGCTGGGGCTAAGATCAAATCTTTGTTCCTCTTTTATGTCTCAACCAGCATTAATTCCTGTGATTAGTGAAGGGAAATATTATTTGACTGCCCGTGCAATGCCATGGGCTGGTGTTTTCCATGCAGGGAAAAACCAGGATGCTGGAAAACGGGCAGGGTGAGCTGCTCCCCTGGCTCTGGTACAAAAGAAATAATAATAATTAAAAAAAAAAAAAGCCAATAATGGATTTTGGATTGGTGTGGCAGTTCCAATTTTCAAAGCAAAATGTTCAGTGTGGTGTTCACTTGCTGAGGTGGCATCAAGCAGCTCAACACAGCATCTTCACCAATGTCTCAAATCTCACTTCAGCTCCCACAGGAGCAGCTTTGTTAGACAGGAATTGGGGCGGTGCTGGCTGTGAATTCAGAGGGCTTCTCTGAGGTCCTTCTTCTTCCTTTCCCACAAGGAATAGCAGCCTGGGGCTCTCCCCTGCCCTGGCTGGAGTCTGAAGGTGATTTTCATCCCAAAAGTCAGGTGAGCCCCAGCACTGGGGCTGCTTTTCCTCTGTGCAGTGACCGACCCACAGCATCCTCCTCTGCACTGCCCACAGCTGCCCTGTGGGAATGGGACCTGCACAGCTCCCAGTCCCCCTTTTGTGACATCCCAAGGCAAGTGTTCCAGATTGCAATGCAAGATGTTTCCATTACCATCTGTATGGCAGATTACCTCTGTCAAGTGGGCAGTTTGCTTTATCTCTCTCTTTGAGTGACCACATTCACACCTCCCTGGGGAGGGGACATTGCTGATAACAGCTATTGGATGTCCCTGCATGGCTGATAAGAACTGTAACATCCCATTGGGAGATGTGAGCCCAGAGGGAGGAGCCAAGCATTGCTACCCTGATATAATCCAGAGGTTTTTGAGACACCAGCACGGCTTTCTCCACGGGATTCCCCAGAGGAACAGCAGCTGCCTCTCCTTCCACTGGATCTTCAGAGGAAGAATCCATCCTTCTCTACAGGATCCCTGCTCCAGCAGAACCACCCCTGACACTGCAGGAGGGCTGCAGCCACAATTCCAATGGGACTGCCACCAACACCCCACAGGGTGTCAGGTTGGGTTCTGACTCTGTCAGTGTTGTTCCAGTCTACTGCATTGTTTATTTTATATATATATTTTTTCCCTTCCCTATTAAAGAACTGTTATTTCTGGCTCCCATATTTTTGCCTGAGAGCCCCTTAATTTAAAATCCATAGCAATTCAGAGGGGTGGGGAGGGTTTCCATTCTCCATTTCAGGGGAGGCTCCTGCCTTCCTTAGCAGACTCCTGGCTTTCCAAACCAAAGCAAGACAGCAAGTTTAGTCAGGTTTTCAGGTGGCAGAAGTGTCAGACCTCGGTGTGTTCTCTGTGGGTGCTGGAGCCCCATCACTCACTGCACAAAAGAAAGGATGAGTGCAGGCAGTTATCAGATCTGGGCTCCTCACTCATTTCTCAGAGCAGCAAGCACTATTTATTACATCTTTTTGCTGCTTCTAAACACAATCAACCATTTCTTGGCATTTCATCAAAGATAAATAGCCTGATCCTGCTTTCATCCACACGGAAGGAAAAATTCCCCTCGGCTTCTTCTGCTGAAAGCTCAAAGAATATCAGCTGATGGTTTTTAAGTTTTTCCCACCTTTTTCCCCTGCTCTTTCTCTGCCAGGAGACCAAGTTTCAGGTACAGGCTCCCCTCTGGGGTTAGCCCTCCCTCCCGTCTTGCTGAGGATCATCTTTCCCAAACCATTGTGTTCCACTGCCTCAACTGTGAAGGAGGAAGGACCTGCTGTGTCTCACAGCACAGCCCTGCAATATTCAGAGCTTTGAGTGCTAAATCCAGGCCCATGGAGTAATGGCATGAATGGTGGGGGGAAAAACATGGCATGAAGGAGCTGTGCACTGCCACCAGGATTTCAACTTCAAGATCCACTCATGCAGCGTTTTTCAACAGCTCCAAAATCACACTCACACGAACCAAACAAGGAGAGAGTGGTGGTGGGGCTTCTTTTCCCTTTCAAAATTTGTAAGCATGTGTGTTCAGTGCTCGTGGAAATGTCAGATCTGAAGCAGAGGGAACTGGTACATCATCTGTCAAAACTGCAGCTGGCTTCAGCAGCTCAACGTGACATTATCAGGGAGCAACACGGAAATGGGGGAAAAACAAACCCAGGAGCCCAGCCCAGCAAGGAGAGAAAATGAAGAAAATGTTGGATCAGAGGTCATCAGGAATAAAATGATTAATAAGAGTTAAATAAAATGATTAAGAACGGAGTTCAATGCACTTTGAGTTTGCAGCAAGGTTGTTTTAAAGGCTGTTTCTGTCCTTGCCTTCTGTTTCAAACAGGACACGGAGCAGTGCTTGGTCTTCCCCATCTCTCTCCTGTCTGGGGCTCCTCTTCCCTGTATCTTCCTTCAGCCTTCCTCCTGATAACCATGTGGTTCTACCCAAAGAGCTCCCAGAGCCCTGTTTTCCCCATCTTCAGGGAGCAGAGAAAAGCAAATGATGGGACTCAAGGTGACATTATCAGGGAGCAACACAGGAAGGGGGAAAAACAAACCCGGGAGCCCAGCCCAGCAAGAGGAGAAAATGAAGAAAATCAGAGGTCATCAGGAATAAAAGTGTCACTAAAAGAGTTCAATGCACTTTGAGTTTGCAGTAAGGTTGTTTTAAAGGCTGTTTCTGTCCTTGCCTTCTGCTACAACCACCCTGAGGACACGGAGCTGTGCTTGGCCTTCCCCATCTCTCTCCTGTCTGGGGCTCCTCTTCCCTGTATCTTCTTTTAGCCTTCCTCCTGATAACCATGTGGTTCTACCCATGGATCTCAAAGAGCTCCCAGAGCCCTGTTTTCCCCATCTTCAGGGAGCAGAGAAAAGCAAATGATGGGACTTGAGGTGACATTATCAGGGAGCAACACAGGAAGGGGGAAAAACAAACCTGGGAGCAACAGGAGAAAATGAAGGCCTGTCTGCTGGAGCAGAGGTCATCAGGAATAAAAACGACACTAAAACAGAGTTAAATGCACTTTGAGTTTGCAGCAAGGTTGTTTTAAAGGCTGTTTCTGTCCTTGCCTTCTACAAACAGGACACAGAGCAGTGCTTGGCCTTCTCCATCTCTCCTGTCTGGGGTTCTTCTTCCCTGTATCTTCCTTTAATCTTCCTCCTGATAACCACGTGGTTCTACCCAAAGAGCTCCCAGAGCTCTGTTTTCCCCATCTTCAGGGAAAGAGCAGCAGAAAAAAGAAAATTATGTGACTCAGGGTCATGTGGGGGACCCAAAGCCATGGTGCTCCTTCATTGCTTCCACCAGACCCACGTTTCTCTCCCTTTTCTCCTCCAGGTCCCCCCCAAGCCTTGCTTGGTCCCATCCCCAGCAGCCTTCTCAGCTGCCTGTGCCCTTGGAACTCCTCATCTCCTCTCCACTTCCCCAGATTTGCTTTCCCTGGATGTTTCCAGGCACTCTGGGGAGCAGGACCTTGCATTTTCAGCGCGGAGTGCTGAGCAAATTCCCAGTGACAGATTATCAATAGTCAGCGCTATTAAAAATTTCCCCCAACTCCAGGGAGAGCCAACCAAGCACCCAGCAAAAAGGAGTCGATTTTGAGTCACTCCAGTCCCTGTTCCTCTGGTGCTTGAGGAGATGTTTCCATGCAGAGGCAAACAGGGATGAGTGCCTGTCCTTCTGGGTTTCCTGGAAGATTTTACCCTGACAGCAAGCAAAGATTTGTGTGAAAAATGCGTATTTTCTGATTGGCTTTTTGCAAATATTAAAATGAATATTATATGTGTTATGTTGGAAAGTTATGCTGTATTGGTTTTCTTGAGTAGTGTGTTAAATATAGTTTTAGGTTATAACATAATGTTGGAGTGGAGACTATGCTGAGTGGAATACTTTTTTTTAAAAGAAAACACTTGCAGCCACAGGACACCCAAATCTCTCAGAGAAAGAGAATTTATTGCTCCATTATCGAGTTCTTCCTGCCTTGCTCAGCCCTGAAGACTCAGTCAGGATTCAGAGGAAGAAGCTGACACTGCCCAGACAGAATCCTGTGTTTGAATGGAATTTATGCATCATGGATGAGGTGTATGAATATGTAACAGGCTGTTGCTTTTAAGGGTTAATCCTCTGTAAACGTGGGTCCTTTTTCAGGCTTATTTTGCCCAGAAAGAGGTACCTGGACTGTCTGTAACTCTTTGTTTTTGTTGTCTCGTATTGTCCTAATCCAAATTGTCCAAATTATTATTGCTCTAATTATATTATTATTTTTATAACCTTTTCATTACTATTAAATTTTTAAAATTTTAAAACCAAGTGATTGGTGTTTTTCACAATTTGGGCTGGAGTGTTTGGAGAAAAGGCCGAGAGCAGGTTGGCAAGAGGTGGAGAGGAAGCAGAGATCCCTTTGCTGAGCAGGGATGGAGGAATTTGCTGTGAATCTGCTCCAATTCCAGGCAGGTGCCCTCGGGGACAGCCACGCTCCTGCAGGGAATGCTGAGTGCCAGAGGTGTGTCACAGATATCTTTTATGGAAAATCCTTTCCTTAGGATTTTTTCTACTGAGAAGCTGAGAGGCCTCAGGAACAAAATGTAAGCAATGGTTATCTGCTGCTGTGTTGCAGGGAATTCCCCAACAGAGGCAGGAATGATGGGTCTGACTCCATGTTCTCAGAAGGCTAATTCATTATTTTATTACATTAAAGAATACTATACTATACTAAAGAATACAGAAGAGATACTTACTGAATGCTCAAAAGATAATAATAAAAAAAAAATGTCAGACTCTCTAAAGTTCACTGTAAAGCCCATCTTGGGAGGGTTTTAGTGGTTAGAAATGTCTGTAGAGCTTTGACATCAAATGGGGCCATGGAAGGTAATGTCAGAACCTCCAAAATTCACTGCAAAGCCCATTTTGAGAGGGTTTTAGTGGTCAACAAATGTCTATAGGGCTTTGGTGGTGCTCCAACATCAAATGGGGCCCCGGAAGTGAACATCAGAACTTCCAAAATTCACTGCAAAGCCCATTTTGGGAGGGTTTTGGTGGTCAGAAGTGTCTGTAGGGCTTTGGTGGTGCTCCAACATCAAATGGAGCCCCGGAAGTGAACATCAGAACTTCCAAAATTCACTGCAAAGCCCATTTTGGGAAGGTTTTAGTGGTCCAAAGCCCAGGGCAAGCCTGATTTTAGCCACCTTCATTCTCAATGCCTTGCTCTGGGTTGTCACACGTGCCACACACAGCACTGAGGCTGCCAGGCAGAGGATTCTCCATGGAATCTGCCTTTATTTTCATTTGTAAGAGCCTCCAGGACAGGTTTAACTGCTGGGCTATGGACCAGCCATTTCCAGTCATGACTACAAGTGAATCCAAGTGCTTTAATTAAAAGACAAGGTATCTCTGCCTACCTGGAGTGCAATGGCAACAAAAGCAGGTTATCAGGAGGAGTAATACCCATCTAATCCAATCTGATCTGTGTAGTTATTAGGCCCAGCTAATATTGGTATTGATTTTATTACTAATATCACTGCCACAATTGGAAGCCAACCACAGCTCAGGGTTTTGCATCTTTCATCATTTTGTTCATCTGTTTGGCCTCGGAACAGATTATTTTCTTTTTTCTCCATCGCTCAAAATCCACATCCAGGTTTCCTTTTTGGGGTTTTACCTCTTGCTCCTTCATCTTTGCCTCTTCCTCACTGCATCTTCTGCTTGGTTTGCCCCTCACCCTCTACAGAACAACTTCATGCAGCATCAAACCCAGAGCTGACATTTTTTGTTAGTCTGAACTCAGCCAGAGAAGCTTCCAGCAGCTGATGAGTCAGAAACACAAGATAGAGCTGCTGGTCACTGAGAGAAATTGCCAGGAATTTGGGGAGGGTGAATCACCCTCAAAGATAGCTGAGAAGAGAAACAGAGAGACAACCTCTTGTCCTTTTCCTCTCCGTCTCTCAGCTCATTCTTTTTTCACCCAGCTGTGAGTAAGAAGCACAACAGGGGAATTTTCTTGAGTCTTTTTATAGGAAGGAGCTTGGTTCTGGCATTTTCCCTTAAGGACAACCTGGGAGATGAGCAAAACTGGTGCTGGACAAGCTTCCCAGTGAGCTGGGAAGTGCTCAGCACACGGAGCTTGTGATGCTCCCAGGGAGCTCAGTTTGACTCTGGGTTAACTGCAGCTCCCTCCCAAAGCTGTCTGCCACCTCTCAGCCTCTTCCAGAAAATAACAGCTCTGAAAAACCCCAGGTAATTGGTGCAGCCCCCACAGAGTGCCTCTCAACCAGCAGCACGACCATTTGGAGCTCCAAAGGTGGCCCTGTCCTTTCAGAAGGGTCATGGGTTAACAACCTTGTTTATTTTCTTCTGGGTCTGTCCAAGGAAAAAAACACAAACCGACCAAAAAAACACAAACCAACCAAAAAACACCAGCCCAGCTCCTCCAGGTCGAGCCTGGCAGCACCAGTTTGGGGCACAGCTGGAGGAAGGGAACAGGTTTCCATCCCACAGCTCTGCAAAAGCCTCAGACTTTGCCTTGACCATCCGGTGATCAACCACTCCTCACCTTTCCTTTTTTTGCCCCACATCTTGGTGGGATGAAGGATTCTGACACTGGAAAAGGTGAAGCCTGTTCCAGTCATCCTGCACATCCTTGGCCCTCTCTCCAATCCCATTTGAGCACAGAAAGCTGCCACATCACCAATTGGGTGTGGATTTGGGTATGCTGAGCACCAAATCCCGTTTGTTTTGCTGTTTTACCTCGGCCAGGTCCTCATTAGCACCTCTCCCTCACACAGCAGATAAATAGCAATACCCAGAGCCACACACACACCTCTAAATAAATAGAAAAGGAGCATCAATTCAGCCATGAATACAAAGCTTAAGGATGCTACATCTCATTCCTGTCTGCTGCCTCGGGCACCGCAAGCTGACAATCAAAATTCACCCAGTGCCAAAAATATTAGTTTAGTTGAATATTTGTGTTTGCTCAGCTCCTTCTCGTGCCTGGATGACAAAGTGCCCTGAGAAGGCATTGCCAGAGGCACTCACACTCCCATCCTCTCTCTCTCACTGATTCTGGCACACAGAGGGATCTTTTCAAACCAATAAACACTTTCATTTTCGTCTTGGCTGAAAGGACTTCCTCTGTGGGGTGATGTTTTGCTGGAGGAAATGATTTAAGAGCAGAGATAGGGCTGTGATTCAATATGGTTGTGATTCAATATCGTGCTCAGGAATTCCTTGTAAAGTCAAGGGGGAGACAAATTCTGACATTACCTGAGCCTCGTTGAGCTTATCAGAGTATTTTTGGAGCGAGAGCCCAGCCACAAAGACGGTGACACTTCTTTATGTGGTGTCTGGGAGCTCTTGTTCTCAGGTGGAACGGCAGCAACGCCTCCTCTCTCGTGTAAGCCGTGTCCTGACACGTGTGAGAACATGCAGCAGGAAGGGAAGAAGAGAAAAGGAGGAGAGGGAGATTGACGAAGGGCTCTGGAGGAGCTGGATAAAGAGGATGGAGCTCAGAGCAGCAGCAGCAGTGCCAGAGCTGATCCCTCCCTCCCTCCCTTCCCTACCTGGGATGCACCAACCCTTTGAGGCAGAACTGACCCAGCAGGAGGGAAGTCAGACCCACCATGAGGGACAGATTACCTCTTTGCATTCCTTCCTCACTGCGAAAAATGCATGTATTTTATGGTTGGCTTTTCACAAATATTCAAATGAATATTATATGTGTTGTGTTAGAAAGTAATGCTGTATTAATTCTCTTAAGTAGTGTGTTAAATATAGTTTTAGGTTATAAAAAATGTTAAAATAGAAACGATGCTATGTAGGATACTTTTTTTAAAAGAAAGGACTCGCAGCGAGATAGCAGCCGCAGGACACCCAAATCTTTCAGAGAAAGAGAATTTATTGCCCTCTTATCAGAAGAAATGAACTTTTCCCACCTCGAAGGTGCTGTCAGGATTCAGAGGAAGAAGCTGACACTGCCCAGACAGAATCCTGTGTTTGAATGGAATTTATGCATCATGGATGAGGTGTAGGAATATGCAACAGGCTGTTGCTTTTAAGGGTTAATCCTCTGTTAACGTGGGGCCTTTTTCGGGCTTATTTTGCCCAGAAAGAGGTACTCAGACTGTCTGTAACTCTTTGTATTTGTTTTCTCATATTGTCCTAATTCAAATTGTCCAAATTATCATTACTCTAATTGTAGTGCTATTTTTATAACCATTTTATTACTATTAAACTTTTAAAATTTTAAAAACAAGTGATTGGCGTTTTTCACACTCACCACCTTCTCATTGCGGAAAGGATGCCCTGGGCTCATCAGGGAACCGTGGAACAGTTTGGGTCTGTCTCTGGTTGCTGTTGGTAATTGCTGCCCCAAGATGTGCAGGGTGTCTCCGCTTTGGCCCACACAACTGAAGAACGAGTCTGGACTCTTCACTTTTCAGTCCTGAGGTTGTTTGTTAATTCTTATCTATAAAATTTTCTTTCTGCCCAGCCGAGGTCTGCTCGGCAGGGCAGCCACAGGCACTCTGACTGCCCCCGAGGCAGTGCTGTCCTTTTGTACCACAAACTATGTATAACATATTTACACTTAATTCCCAATACCTATCACCTGTGTTAGACAGTGCACTTCTGCTCTAAACCAATCCCAAAGTGCCAACATTGCTGCAGAAAATGGAGAACAAGAAGAAAGGCTGGACACACCCAAGTTCCTCCATCTTGTCCCCATAACCCCCATACCAAAAACCCTAAAATCTACATTTTCACCCTGTGATCATTTTGTTATCACACTATTCAAACCTCTGTGACTTTCTGGTCTTCATACAAAGCTGCCAACTTGCTCCAGGGGTCAAAATCAAATCCCCAGGTGCTTTGGGCTGTGTGCCAGGGTCTCCGAGCCCCCCAGCGGGGTCCTTGGCAACTCTGGACACCCAGAGGGATGTGCTGAGTTCTGACAGGTTGGAAAGGAGCTTTAAAACCACCCAGCCCCATTGGGTGGTTGTAGGCAGGGAACACCACCTGCTCCCCCAGGTTTGTCCAAGCCTGTCTGTGATGCACACCAGGACCTCAGACAGAGCAGAAAACCCTGCAGAAACACCTCTGTGGGCTGGAGCTCAGCAGTCTGACCCACCTGCCTGGCAGGGATGTGTTGCAGTGTGATGTCCCAGTTCCTTCCCCAGGTGTGCCAATCATCTCTCCTTTCCCCTCCCTTGCCCCCTTGCTGAGAGCTGTCCCTCAATCTTGGCATTTCAGAAAGGACGTCTGTGATTGGCAGAGTTCAAAAGATGCCTCCCAGCCCTGGGGACATTGGGCCATCCAGGTGTCATTCATCCCCTGAGACTCCCCCTTCCTGTACCTGGTTGGTGGAATCCCCATCCCTTCCCTCCCCCTCTCCCTGGGGTTAAAAGACACAGCTGGGATGGGCTCACACCCCCTCCTGCTGCCCTGGGGACACCCCAGTTCCCCCCAGGGAAAGCCCAGCCTGTTCCATCCCATCCCATCCCATGCCATCCTCCTCGCTGGCCCCAGGAGGTGTTTGCTGGGGAGCTGCAGAGCAGAACAATGCAGCTGTCTCCCCATCAAGGTGGGCAGAGTCCTGCTTTCACTCCAGCACTACCCTGAAACACAAAGCTTTGTCTTTGCCTGTCAATATCCCAGCTGGATTCTGCTTCTCTGTATTTAATTTGAGATGAGTACTGCAGGACCTCTTTTGTTAGCTGGATACCTCATGCACATTGTTATTATTTCTTTCATAAAAATCAATAAAGACTTAGGAACAACAACCACCAATAATAACAGCACATCTCTCTTTGTGTCTTTGTGTTGCAACTTGCTGAATAACTCACAAAAGCAGCAGACAAGCAGAGAAGAGAGAAGATTAAAAAAGATGTTGTTTCCAAACTGGACCTGCTCTTCCTTTGGAAAAAGTTTCCAGCCACTTCAAGCTGCAGCACCACCTCAGCACACAAGAATTCAGCAGCAGAGGCTCAGGATGGGAAGAAATGCTCAGAGGATGAGGCACCAGACAGAGCTCCTCTGGTTTGGTGTCCTGCTTGTCTTGCCTGTGAAACACAGGCAAAAAAAAAAAAAAATAAAGAAAGGAAATGCAAAGATGGAAATTTAGGGGCACCACTTTGAAAGCCACAGGCAAATGATTCCTACTGCAAAGCTCAGGGGGACACATTCCCTGCAGGAAGAAAGGAGCTGCTGGAGAGAGTCCAGAGGAGGCCATGGAGATGCTCCAGGGCTGGAGCCAGGCTGGGAGAGCTGGAGGTGCTCACCTGGAGAGGAGAAGGATCTGGGGGAGAGCTCAGAGCCCTTTCCAGGGCCTAAAGGGGCTCCAGGAGAGCTGAAGAGGGACTGGGGACAAGGGATGGAGGGGCAGGACACAGGGAATGGCTCCCACTGCCAGAGGCAGGGATGGATGGGATATTAATTACTCTATGTGAGAGGTTAAAAAACCACCTCCCTGCACTGCCCTGAGCTGCTCCCACAGCTCCAGCCGGGATTCCCAGGGACACACCAGGCAGCAGGAGCATGCAAGCCCAGCACTGCTGTCACAGGGCCCCCGCTGGCTTGGCCTGGGCTTCCCTGGCGGCCAAAAAAGCTCCTGGAAGTTCAGAGCCCATTCCCCCAGGTCAGCCTGGCCAGCCGGGCCCCAGGTCAGCACCACCTCCAAGGGAATTCCAACATGCTGAGTGCTCCTCGGTGAATAAACCCCCCAAAATCCAATTTCCTGGGGGACCACTCGCTCAGCGTGACCTGCCCTTCACATTTACCAGGTTTCCAGCCTTGTGGTTAAAGAAAATATCTAAAAATCTAATACTGTTGTTTTAAAGGTTAATGTATTCCCAGCCACAACTCAGAGCGGAGATTTGAGTCCAGGAACAATCATCTGGTGGCAGGAAAGTATTGAGGAGATGACCTAGGTCTTACCCAGCTCTGGTTTTTTATGCATGTGCAGCTCTTTTTTCATTTCTTTCCTTTTCCGGTTCAGCCATCCAAAGCAGCATAAAACCAAAGCCAAACACAGCTGGGGTTTTATCCACATTGCACACACACAGCATCAGCACACAGCACAGCACCAGGGCTATTTTTTCCCTCCCATATCAAGGGTTGTTGCTGTTCCAAGATGCTTTTCAGCAGGCATCTTTCCTGGCTTCCCATCAGGCACCTTTTGTGGCTTCCCAGCCATTCCCACGTGCAGCTTTCACCAAAAAAAAAACCCAAAAAACCCCCAAAAGGCTGCTCCAAGTGTCACGAGATAAGGGAATTCAGGCACCACAGAGAAGGAAAAGCTGGTGCTTTTGACTCTCTGAACAACTGGTGAGAAATTGAGCTCTACTTCCCCAAAATCTTCTCCTGTACCATGAAAGAAAAGCTGCAGAAAGCCAGCGAGTCCTGTGGCTCTTAAAGTAAAGGGGAAGTTACTAAATGCTGGCCTTGATTGCAGACCTGGAGCTCTTCCTGCAGACAGCCAGCCAAGAGGAGCTCCTGCCATGCCAGCAGCTCCCAACTCACCCAGAGCTGCTCAGGGGGTCCCTTCTTGTCCTCCAGCAGCTGGGTCCACCCCA
>WBNP01000917.1:0-19032 GCA_013401095.1 Passerina amoena | reverse complement strand
TCGCAGCGCCCTGCGCACGTGTGGCTCTGCTGTCATCATTGTCACCGCCCTTTGACGCAGCGACAGCGAAACCGCCCGTGCGGAGCGCACCTGCTGCGACATCCGGGCTGCCGGGCACTGACCGACCCCGGCGGAGCCCCGCGTGTCCGGCAGGAGCAGCAGCGGTGATGGAAAACCCCTTCCCGTTCTTGGGGAGGCTGGAAAAGCATCGTGCGTCAGGCGGGGAAGGGTGCTGTGCCTGGAAATGCCTGGGATGGAGTCCTGGGAATGTGGAACTCCAGCCAGTATCACCACCCATCATCTAGCCATAAATCCATTTATCCATCATCTATCTATATCCATTTATCCATCACCTATCCATAAATCCATTTATCCATCATTTATCAATAAATCTCTATATCCATCATCTATGCATATATCCCTGTATCCATCATTTATCCATATATCCATCATCTATCCATGCATCAATTTATCCATCATCTGTCCATATATCAATTTATCCATCATTTATGTATATATCCCTATATCCATCATCTGTCCATTTATCCATCATCAATCCATCCCTATATCCCTAATCTATCCATATATCCATTTATCCATCATTTATCCATATATCCCTATATCCCTAATCTGTACATATATCCATTTATCCCTCATCTATCCATATATCCATTTATCCATCATTTATCTATATATCCCTAAATCCATCATCTAGCCATACATCCCTATATCCGCACATCTCTGTAACTCCCTACTCATTCCTATGTCTTATTTGTTTTTTTTGTGCCCATCTACTTTGCCAGAACATCCATTTATTCATCCATCTATTTATCCACGTGTCTGTATCTCCCTCACCAACCTGTTTTACCTTCCTACTCGCCTGTACCTCTCACTGGGTGCCCTTACCTGTCACTGTGGGGTCCCCTACACCCCTGTACCCCCCTTCCAGCCCCACTGGGATGTTCGTAGCCCCTCACAATGATGCTGCATCTATCCCAGACCCATGGCGGGAGTGCCGGGATTCCTGGATAATCCTGTGGGGTCACCCGCAGCCCGACCCCCGTGAGGTTCTGCACCCCGACTTCTCTCCCCCAGATACATCCCGGCTGCACGGCGCTGCCTCTAGCCCCACCTTGGGGGCTCTCCCTGCTCGCAGCCCGCTCTCCGGGCCGTGCCAAGCCGTGCCGTGCCGGCGGCGGTGCCGTCGGGGCGGCGGGGCCGGGGCTGTCAGCCCCTATTGATGAGGTGTGCGCTGACGGCGGCGAGCGGCGGCCGCCGGCTCCGCTCCAGACTCCCCGGCGCTGGGGTCAGTGCCCCGGGCAGCGCCGCCGGGAAGGGAAGGGAAAGGAAGGGAAGGGAAGGGCTGCAGGGCCGGAGCCCGATGCCCCCGAGCTCCCTCCGATGCTCCGGAGCTCCCTCCGATGCCCCTGCGCTCTCTCCGATGCCCCTGCGCCCCCTCCGATGCCCCTGCGCTCCCTCCGAGCATCGCGCACCCCGTGCCGGGAGATGCAGAGCCGAGGTTGGATGTGGTGATGGAAAAAAAACAACAACAACAAAAAAAGCCAGACCTGACCCAAATCTTATGCCCTCTGGATGAGGACAGAGGTTTTGTGGCTGAGTTCTTTCTGCACTGAAAAAATTGTTTCTCTCTCTGCACCGATGGTTGAATTGCACAGTGGTTGAATTAATGCACTTATTCTGGAGAAGAAAGAAAAAATAAAAGGGGTAGATTCCACATATAAGTAAAGTCACAAAGCCAAAATAGTTTTTCATGCCAAAAAGTCCAAGCACTGAATTTCCAAGCCCAAATCCATGTTAAATGCACTCACATGAGCAAAGGGCAAGCTGGGTTTCATGTGCAGGCAGTGCTGGCGGGACTGAGTGGTAAAGCAGGAGGATGGTTTGACCTTGGACAAGATGCCAGTCAAAAAAAACCCCAAAATATTGACAATTTTTAAAAGGAAAGTTTGAAAAGAAAAGGTGGAAAAATGTCTGGTCTTTTCCAAAAAGGAAAAAACTCCCTAGTGCATGGTGAATTTGTGATCTGAGGTTGGCAATGCCCTCCAGCAAGGGATGCTGGGGACAGATGGGAATTTCTGGGAGTCTTCCTCTCTTCACCTGGATTTGCAAATGGTTGAGTTCCCTGAAAAGATTCCCTGAATTCCCTGAACTTTGGACACTGGGCTGGAACTCAGCCCCTCCCAGATCCCCTGGCCTCAACTTTGCAAAGGCAAGGAGGACTCAAAGGGCTGCCCAGCCCTGGCACAGCCGCCCAGGACAGCAGTGGCATCTCCATCCCTAGAGGGATTTAAAAGCTGTGTGGGTGTGGAACTCTGGGACAGGGTTCAGTGGTGGCCTTGGCAGTTTTGGGGGAATGGTTGGACTCAGTGGTCTTAGAGGGCTTTTCCAACCTAAGCAATTCCATGGTTCTATTAAGTGCTGCCAGATTTCCTTCAGATTATATTTAATTTCCATGTCGTCCACACAACAATTTCTGGAGCTGAGGCAGCAACATGGGATTTTTTTTTTTCATTTCCTAATTAACATCCACCCAGTTTTCCAGAAATATCCCACCAAAATCCCCCTTGCACTGCTGTTCTCCAGCCAAGTGAACGTTGCAGCCTTCCCCAGCATCACTCAGGGCAGCAGGAATTCAAACTATGCCACTGAGATTCTTATGGATGCACAAATAAAGATCCCAGTTTTCTTCTACCATCAGGAATATCCTGCTCCTTCTTCTTCTCTTTTGGGTTTGTAAAGAAAAATATCACTGGTGTAATATTTTGATGCACCAGTGCTACCAGAGAGGAGCAGAGTTGATGCTCCCTTAAATCTGCTGGAATCCAGTCTGCCTTTGGCTTTTGGACCCATCCTGCAGCTTCACACCCACCTAGGAATGCTGTTCAGATGGGAAACCCTGGGTGAAGGTGGCATTTTGTCATCCATGGGGAAAAGCAAGAAAATACACCACAGGCTGTAACTGTAAAAGGCACAATGACATGAAAGTTCAATTTATCAGAAAATGATAATGTCATCAGTCAAAACTCCAGTGCAGTGCATGGGGAAAGAATACTCAGGCATGTTGCTGAATTTATGTGTAATTATCCCTCCTTCTTGGATCATTTTTGCAGTGTTGATATAATTAATAAACTGTGGTATCTGCTGGGCAGCTGATGTGCCTCTGAGTTTTCATGCACTGGACAAGTCAGGAATGATGTGATTCCCGAGACTCACAGTGCAGCAGGACAGAGGTGGAATCCTGGACAATGGTTTAAGTTTTGGGGGGTTTTAGTTGAAATTAACAAAAATCCCACCAAACCAGTCAGAGACAGGAGAATTCTGGGCTCGAATGTGTAGTTCTGGCTGTTGCACAGAATCAGGGAATCATGGAAGGGTTTGGGTTGGGAGGGACCTTAAAGATCATCCAGTTCCATACCCTGCCATGGGCAGGGACACCTTCCACTGTCCCAGGCTGCTCCAAACCCCATCCAGCCTGGCCTTGGACACTTCCAGGGATCCAGAAGCAGCCACAGCTTCTCTGGGCACTCTGTTTCAGGGCCTCTCCACCCTCACAGCCAGGAATTCCTTCCCAATATCCCATCCGTCCCTGCCCTCTGGCAGTGGGAAGCCATTCCCTGTGTCCTGTCCCTTCACCCCTTGTCCCAAGTCCCTCTCCAGCTCTCCTGGAGCCCCTTTAGGCTCTGGAAGAGGTTCTAAGATCTCCCCAGAGAATTCCTTTCTCCAGAAATTGGCTTTTGGCTTGCATGACAGAGCAGCTTGGGCTCAGCTCCATCCTGTCCTACCCACCAGAGACAAGGTGGACAAAGGAGATTTGGTTCAGTACAGAAAGGCAAAGACATCTCAAAGGGACAGCTCTTTCCATGGGCTGGAGAAATGTCCCTGCAGTGTCACCCTCGCTGGCAGCCAGGAGATAAATGAAGGGTGGCTGCTGGGCTCTGCAGTGATAACTGATCCTGATCCTGAGCTTGTCTTTGCCACAAAATCATGGAATCACAGAATGGTTTGGGTTGGAAGGGAAACTTACAGATCATCTGTATCTCCCTGGGAGTCACTCCTTGCTGTGTGACACCAAAATCAGGCTGGATCCTGCTTTTTTCTTATTTTCTTTTTCTTTTCTCTTTTCCAAAAGATCCCATGTCACTTTATAAAGATTACCACGTGAAGCCTCCCAACAGCACTGCAGGGTGGGTGGGTCTTATTATCTGGGAAGAGAAGGGGAAGGGGGATTAAAGGCCTTGTGGGGACAGCAGATCCAGGACAGGACCCATCCCTCCCAGAGCACTTAGTCCTGTGCCTTTTCACAGGGTTATGGATTTTTGGCAGAACAGCTGTGAAATCTCACTGTAATTCCAGCAGGACATCACAGGCATTGGAGCATATTTGGTTGTTAACACCCAAAGATACCTAAACCAGCATGGATAAATGGTTGCAGGCACCTCACACAGGGCTCCTTCCCAAAATATCTGCTCTTGATGAACTGTCTTTTTCTGACAATGAAATAAAAATAAAGGTTCATTTTTAATGGCTTTCCATCCGGTCTGTGGTGAAACTGCACGTGTAATGTTCACTCCAGGAAAGCACACATGAAAGAAGTAGAACTCATTAAGGAACACCTTTTTTTTGATTTTTTTTGTGTTTTTTTTTTGTTTTGTTTTGTTTTGTTTTGTTTTGTTTTGTTTTGTTTTTTTGGTTGGTTGTAATTTTTTTTTTTTTTTAGTGGGAAATCCTCCCAAAATCAAAGAAAATGTTATTTGTGTTCCATCTGGAAGAGGTGGAAATACAAAACCAGCAAACCGGAATGTTCAATATCAGTTGTTTCTGGCTAGACAAAGTTCCAAAGTTTAAGAGTTGGTGGTTATTTAATTTTCTTTTTAATTTAATTGAATTTTAGTTTCACTTTGGGCTTTTTTTGTTTGGTTTTGGTTTGTTTGCTCGCTTTAAGAAAATTCTAAGACCTTTCTGGATGAATTGCTGTTTAAACTCAATAAAAAGAAAAGCTGGGCTTGAACTGCTCTAAGCAAGAAGTTTAAATGTTTCTAATAATTTTACTAATTATAGATGAAAAACTCTGAATTCTTCTCCTTGTTGTTTTGGGGGAGGGTGGTTTGTATAGAGAATAAAGAACATTTTCAGAATTCAGCCTTAAAAAAGCCTTGACTGTTCGCAGCGTGCAGTGGGAAAACCACATCAGGGGCAAAAGTTGTTACATTTTATATAATTTCAAGCAAAACCAAAACACACAAAGGGGAAAAAAAAAGCCAAAAAACAATGGGGCTGTTTGTGTTTAACTCTTTCTTCCTCACTTTTCCTCTTACATGGAAAATTAAAAATATGAGAACCACAGATCTCCACCACAAATGCCGGGGTATATAAGAAGTCGCCAGTGTTTTTGTTTTTTATTTTGGCATCAGATTCCTGTTTCTACCATCACCCTTTGCAGATGTTTCTTGTACTCACCTCTCCTTTGAGCAAATCCCAGCATCACAGAGGGGTCTCATTGTTCCAGTCCTTGAGGTTGTAGGCAAGGATCTCTTAGGAAGAACAGAGAATTTGCTCCCTGGAGGTGTCCAAGGCCAGGCTGGGTCTTGGAGCATCCTGGGACAGTCCCTGACCACGGCTGAGGTGGGATTGGATGAACTTTGAGGTCCCTTCCAACCCAGACCGTTCTATGATTTCATGGTTCTGTGGTTCTTTGATTTCCACATTTCATACCCATTTGGATTAAATCAGAGGGGTTTTTTGATGTCACCCCAGAATCCTCCATTTCCCAGTGGTTGGTTGTGTGAAGAACATCTTAGGGGCTCATCTGCACCTGCCTCATCTCCTGCCCTTTGTCTGTCCTTGGGATTTCATCCCCAGATCAGAGGTGATGGGAGTTAAGATGCCATGAGTTCACATCAGAGAATCATGGAATAACGGGATCACTGAGGCTGGAAAAGACCTCCAAGACCATCAAGTCCAACCTGTGACTGATCCCCACCTTGTCACCAGCCCAGAACACTGAGTGCCACATCCAGTGGACACCTCCAAGGATTGTCCCTCTCCACCAGTTACTGACAATGATTTGGACACCACTGGGAAGCATCTGAAGAGGGTCCAGCTGAGACTCCAGGGCAAAACCTTTTGTGAAATGCTGTGTACTTCCTTCCCTTGTAGTTGACCACCAATATTGACCATGTGGTGAAAACATCTTCTGTTGGTAATAGGATTTTTTTTTTGTATTTCTGGGCCAATTTCATACTGGGGGGAAAAAAGGAAGGGAAAATATGTAGCTTTTTTCCTATTTTTCACTTTTTTTTTCTGATTTCTCTTTCCCCCTTCTCTAATATTTTTCTCTCTTCTGCTGATTTGATGCTGGAGGCCAAATGCCTTATATTGACATTTGTGAAAGAAATAACAGGGAATTGTTTAGGGGAGAACTCTTCCCTTCAGATTCGGCCTCTTTTCAAGCCTGTATCATCAAGAGTTTTTACTTTCTGCTCTTTCTTCTTTCCCACCCCATTGTTGTCCTGTCAGGTGAGTCCTGATCTGATCAAGGTCTCCTCATGCGTCCTTATCTCCTCCCCAGTGACTGGAAGAGGGTTGCTGGGTAGATAAAGCTTAGCAAATGGTCACGTCTTTAAAAAGATATTGGGAATTTGGATGGGAAAGTTTCTCTGGCCAAGGCTTCTGTGTTCAGCTGCCAGCACAAAAACACCCTGAGTTGGTGTGGTGCTGTTGGAAGAGAAGGATGTCCTTAAACTGTGGGAATTCCCAGCTCAATTTTAAATTGTCCTGGGACTCTGCAGAGGCCACAGCACCCTTTTTTGGAACCTCAGCTGTCCATCTGCTCAAATAAAGGTAGAAAAGCCCCGTGGGGTTAAGCCTTGGCTGCGACGTGCTCTCCACATCGTCAGGATCTGGGATGGCACGAGGAGCACAGGGGGACATTGAGGACATTTATCCCCACACCCAGCCCACAGACAAGGCAGGAGGGATTTGGCCACACAAACAGAGATTTATCCATTGATCAAAAAGGTCCTGAATGGGATTAGGGATAAGTCTATCAGCAGAGAGGGTTTGGTGTCCAAACGTGGGGGGCTGATGCCGCTGATGAGTTGATAGCCTTGACCAGAGGAGTTATCAGGGCTGGGGACAATGCAGGACATGAGCAAACACTGGGCAGTGGCACCTCAGGAAAGGCTCTGGGAGTCACTGGGGTGATGTTATCTCACAGGGCAGACCCTGGGAGCCTCTTTCCCCTGCATGGTGGGATCGGTGACTGCGGCAACCTTCGGACATGAAAGACTGAGGGTGCAACGTGAGGGTGTTTGGGCAGCAATGCTGGGAAATCAGTGGGCAGAGCAGAAGTCCTGCACTCTCTCATGAAGTGAAATCATCAGTTCTCAGCCCAACTTCCACAGAAACACAGAATTTTTAGGGTTGGAAGGGACCTCTGGAGATCATCAGTCCAACACCCAGCCAGGGCAGGGTCACCTGGAGCAGGCAACACAGGAACGTGTCCAGAGAGGGAGAGTCCAACCCTCTTTGGGCAGCTGTTTCCATGCTCTCCCACCCTCAACATGAAGAATTTCTTCCTCATGTTGAGGTGGAACTTCTTGTGTTTTAGTTTATGGCCACTGCTTCTTGTAAGTTTGTACACATCTGGGCTGGAGAAGGGCTGCTGGAAAAGAGTCTCTGTGTTATCTGTCTGTAGCCTCCCCTTTAAAATGAGGTTGGTGAATGTGCTGGCTGCATGTCCCTCCAGATGAGATTTGCACTGACTGATTTGTTCAAGCCAGGCTTGGTGGAGGGGTGGAGACCTGTAGGTAAGAGCAGAAACAAGCACTGGCTATCAGGGTTCACAGACTGGCTGAAGACAGCTCAAATCTGTAGAAAATCACAGCATTTTATTCCTGCCTTTCCCAAATGAGATCCCAGAGCCGAGACAGCCAGCCCCTGAAAAGTTCACACCTTTAAATGTTCTCATCAGAGGAGAAACAAATGTCCAGAAACTTGGCAGTAATTGGATCACCAAGTGCAAGCTCCTGTGATTAGATCAGGAGTCCTCTGCCAGGGTTTTACTGAATCAAAAGAAAGGATCAAATGACTAAAAGAGGGAGCAGCTCTTCATTTAAACCTCATTAATTTCCTGTCCTCTTGGCAGAGCCCTTGAAATGCAGAGGTGGCTTCTAGCAAGCACAGGCAACTGCTGGAGCAAGAAAAAACCTTCATAATCCACAGGATGGGAAGAAGCAAAGTCCAGGCTCCAGCTGTCTGGGATAAGCCTTGTCTAAAGAAAATATGTGGCTGGCTTCTGTATTTCTTATTCATGCCCATGTGATGAAGTAGAAGAAATGAAAATTTTATTTTCTAATAGAAAAATATAAGGTTGTTCAGGAAAGTTCTGGAGATCTCCAGCTTATGCTGTGCTGGATGGGGGACTTTGAGCCCTCATACCTGTTCTTGGAAGGATATTTGTGTAGAGGTTAAGCCACAAATTTCCTGCTAAAAAAAGAACTTTACTAAGCAAATACCAGTAATCCAGAGGTTTATCCCTGCTCAGCTGTCACTGAGGTGATGCTTGTGATGATCCAACATGGGGCTCATGCTCACTTGGCTGGCACTGACCAAAGTGCCCAAAATCTGATCCATCTGAACTTTGAAGAGGTCCAAGCCCTGATGTAGCTGCAAGGATGCACACCTGATCCCAGGACCCCTAAAAGTGTCCTTTTCATGGCCCGGTTTATAGGGACTGGCTATCCCAACCTGGAGCAGGAGACACCAGAAATGTCCTGGGCTGTGGGTGCCCCATCCCTGGAAGTGCTCAAGGCCATTTTGGGTGGAGCTCTGAGCAGCCTGGAAGGTGCAAGCGTGGAAGGTGTCCTTGCCCATGGCAGGAGATTGGAACAAGGTGATCTTTAAGCTCTTTTCCAGCCCTACCCATTCCATGATTCTACTCTAAATGGCCTAACTTCCCCAGGAGGGTATTCTGGTTTTCCAGGGCTTTTCATAACCACAGGTGAACACACTTTCCAATGAGGAAGGTGTTTTATTTTTTCCTAGCAGAAAACCCCCTAAAATCCCATCAATTTTGGTTTGTGAGCAGAAAGTAAGGGAGTTGCTGTCAGCAAGAAGGTTCATTCATCTTAAAAGAGAAGGACATTCCAGCCAAATTATATAATGAAAGAGGTGATAAAACCCACCTGCTTTTCGACTCCAGGTTTCTGTTTCTTTTTAAATCAGACCAGTGTATTAAAGATATTCAGCATTTTTTTTTGTGTGTGTGTGTGGAATTTTTGGGCCAGATCTGTATCTGTTCCAAGTGGGAAGAGGCATGTCCATGCAGGAGCCATCATTTCATCATGCTGTGCATCCCTTTTCACTGCAGTCTCAGGGGAAGCAGATTTCTCTTGCATTTTATAGGTGTGGGAAATCAAAGGAGGAGATTTTCCGAAAATTTACCAGGAGGTGAGGGAGGAGGCTGGAAGGACAAGCAGAATATCCAGTCATTCCATTCCCTGTGTCCTGTCCCTCCATTCCTTGTCCCCAGTCCCTCTCCAGCTCTCCTGGAGCCTCTTTAGACACTGGAAGGGGCTCTGAGCTCTCCCCAGATCCTTCTCTTCTAAAGATTGCTGCAATTCCCAGCTGACCACAGAGCAGGGCCCTTCCTGGAAGGATGCCCAAATCCAGTAAGAAAGGACCCATTTTAGGGGTGTTTTTTGTTTGATGTTGCCAGAGACAGCCGTGTGCTGCAGGGAGTTTATTCCTGAATTAGGAATAAATATAAAAAACCTGCATGTGAGCAAAATGGAGGGTGGCTAATTTGATTTCAAGGGCTCTAAACGCCTCTGTGCCTGGAAGTGTGTTGGGAATTTTGGGAACAGAGATGTCACACGGTGGAAATGTGGCCCTGATAAAGCCGGGCTGAGTGAGAAGTGCAGCTCTTGGCAGAGCCAACTCCACTGCAAAGTCTGGGACACTCAAGCACAGAGGGTGGCAGAGGCTTGGGACAAGGGAGGGCTTAGAGAAAAACTGGATTAAACTCAATAACAGGGGGACAAGACTCTGGATAAAAATCCAAGGACAAAAGATGGTTCTTAGTTAAGAACAAGCATTGCTTCAGCATGGCATGAAGAGGATCAGCTGGAAGCAGTTTGCTGCTGGACCAACAAATCCTGCTCCCTTAAAACTGACAAACTCTGTAATCAAGGCAGAGACTTTGCTGAGAAAGAGGTAAAAACTTTAAAAAGTCCCTTCCAACCCACATTATTTTGTGATTTTATGGAAATAAGTGAAGGGGCTTGCCCAGGGCTAAGCAGAGAGGCAGTGGTGGAGTCAGGGAGGGGGCTGAGGTGTCTTGGCTCCTGCTGTTGTACTGACCTGGCTCAGGACCCAAAAAGGAGCAGTGACAATAAATAACAAGCAGGATTGGTTTTTTTTTTTTTACTCTTTCCTTTTTCATGACACCCTTGGAGACTCACACAAGTGAATAGACCTGCATCTTTTAATAAAAGGATGGTCCCTGCTCCAGGGAGACAATTTCACTGGGGTTTGTAGGAGATTTTGGGAGATTCCCCTAGGGAAAAAAAAAATATTCAGGAAATGGATCTACTTTGTGGCTTTTCCATTGCTGCTCCCTTTGTATGGTTGTGTTGAGCATAACAGGCTGGTTTTTAACAAACCTTCCAGGCATTTGATGTGAGCCCAGGGGAAAAGTGGGAAGGAGAGCTGTAAAATGGCAAGCCCTGGCTGTCTCTGCTCCCAGCCTTTCCTCGGAGTTAGATAAGAGCAGCAGCAGATAAGAGGAGAAGCGGGTCTTTAATTCAGCCAGAATTTCACTTAGTGTGAAGGAAAACATCTAATAGGAGAATTAGACTAAGCCAGGAAATTGCCTCTTAAACCTGAGCTCTCCTGTGCTGGCACAGTCAGCATTTTATATAAATACATATCTGCACATCTGCCTTTCTCAGAACCTCCATAAAACCCTGCTCTTTAGCAAAGTGGCTGAGAAATTCTTTTAAACTCATAAACCCAAGCCAACACAGCCTTTTCAACCACATGGGCTGGAGCATTTTTCCAGGTTTCTCCCAGTTTCAAATATTCCCAGCCTCCAAGGGCACCTGAAGCCAACAGAGCCATGATCTCCCCTTACCCAGAGGTGCCCACCCAACCCATTTTCAGCTCCATAGAGAGGGGTCTTGGCCAGATGTGGCCACAGTGGTGTTTTAAGTGATGCATGCCCCAAATTAGGAGGCACCATCAAGGCTTTGCACTGAGCAAAACTTTTGGGGAGGCTGAGGAGGGATCAGGGCTTTGAGTCTGACTCTTGTTGGAGACCTGGATCACACATCAGGGAAGAAGAAGGCTAAACCTGCCCTGCCTCTCCTCTCATTTCATCCAGCCCTGGGTGTTTGCTGGCAGAAAACAACATTCCTTCCATGTGGGCAGTGGTGTAGGATTGACACGGGGATGTCCCTGGCATTTGGGGACATCTGTCATGAAGGTGGAGTGTGAAGGAAAACATCTAATAGGAGAATTAGACTAAGCCAGGAAATTGCCTCTGAAACATGCATATTAACATGTTAAATATGCATTTTGTATAAACGCATATCTACACATCTGCCTTTCTCAGTACTGCTATGGAATCCTGCACAGCACAAGGAATATCCCTGGGGTTTGGGGAGATCTGCCATGAAGGATCAGCACAGGGAATATCACTGAGGTTTGGGGAGATCTGCCATGAAGGATCAGCACAGGGAATATCCCTGGGGTTTTGGGAGATCTGCCATGAAGGATCAGCACAGGGAATATCACTGATGTTTGGGGAGATCTGCCATGAGCAGCCCATTCATGGCAAGGAGGTGATGCCTCATCAAGAGGACAATTTGGTTTAATAAAAAACCTTTGGGTGTTCCTGTAATGTCCCAGGTTGGAGTTGGCAAATAGCTCCAATTCATTTTTGGATTTGGGGATGGAGATACATCCAAATATCCATTCCCATATCCCTTGGGGTCTTCCCAGTGTGCACCTCACTGGGATGTGGTCTCCACCACATCCCCTACACCAGCAGCTGCTGAGAGGGCCCTGCAGCTTTGTGTCACCTAGGCCAGGGAGATCAGAATTGTGGCAGGCTGGTATTAAATTCCAGCCAAATTCCACTCTGTTTCTCCATTTCAGGTTCCTGAGTTCAGCTCTCCTGATGATGTCAGGCAGAAAGAAAACCCTGGGTCATTCCTCATCCAAAATGAGTGGGTTTGTTTAGTGATTTACATTTAATTTCTTTAATCTTCTGGTCCTCAGAGGCTCAGATTCAGACTGATTGTGGTCTTTCCTTCCCTGTTTTTTGGTTTCAAGTTTTTCTTGTTATGGTAGTCCAGGTGCTTTTAGAAGTAAAGCAGTTTTCTTCTGGGCCACTGACATCTAATTAAAGGTAGCAGGAGCCACAATCTCTCCTCTGAGAAGTCCTGGTTTGTGGAAATCATCGAATCCTTTATTTGGATCTGTTTCTGGTTTGATTTTAGGCTGCAAACTTCTCAGGATTTGAGATGTCTTAGTATCCCTATCATTTACTGCAAAGGAGTCCTGGTATGCCAAGGGGCAGAGATTGTTGCAGTCTTACAAACTTTAGAAATATTTATTTTATACTATAAAATGAAATATTGCTCACTAAGATAAACAATTATATCAGAAAAATAAGAATGTGGTAGCACATCTTTGGTAGAACACACAGAGAGGTGCCAAGGGTTGTGCTGAACCAGAAGTGGGGATTTTAATTCTGTAATTTTTCCTGGTCACTATTTGAATGCTCATGGACTTTTAGCATCCCCAGCATCCTGTGGATGAGACTGAAAGCACCCAGGGCAGCTTCTTGCAACACCTGGAGCCAGTGCAGAAGCAGGAGGCATTCTCTGTGCACCTAGCAAGGAAAGGTAAAGTGGAGCTGGCTGTGAGCTGATGCCGAGATAGCAGCTCAGTATCTGCACAGGTAACACCCAATTACAACAGAACCGTGTTGACTTACACTTTCCCTTATCAGAAGAATCAGGTATTCATGTAAATCACAAAAGAGTTTGATGGATGCCAGCTCACTCTGAGCCCCACACCAAGGAACAAGAGCCTAGTTAAACAAAATGTATGTTGCCCTTATCTGTAAGCTGTGACTATTGCTATGAAATAAAAAACTATAAAAGAAAAGTGCCTTATCGTGAGGGTTATAATTCCTTAATGTCCCCCAGGGGCTGTTCCTGGCCTGGAATCAGCCCCTTGGGACCACTTTCTGAACCCCACAGAAGTCATTTTCTTGCAGACAGATGATCTTTCCTTATCACACGTTGTCTTGGCAATAAAAAAGTCTCTTTCTGAAGATGCCTGTTTAGACTGAGCCGGGAGAAGAAACAAAAGGAAAAGAAGGGGCAGCTAAATTGGTGTTAATTCTGATGCTGGCCTAAAAGTAAACAATGAGGTCTAGGGACAATCTTCGTTGGAGCCTCCTGGGCCTGGAAGCGTGGCATGGGGAGCACATGTGGCCAGGAGCCTTCAGACAGCCCAGCTGGAGACGTGTTCCGAGCCCAGTCTGATGGCCATGGCTAATCAGCCTCTCTTATCACATTTACTGGGAGATGGGTGATGCCAATAAAACCAAGGCAGGCTGAGCACACTCAGAGGAGCCCAAGAGCTGATTGTTAATGGGTGCCTGTGGCTCATGGAAAACCAGCTGGCCCCTCTGCTCTCCTGCCCGGGCGCTGGTGGGACCCCAGATCTGGGTTATTCCTAATTTTCCTTTGGAGATCCTGAGCTGTGTCAGGAATGATGGGCAGGATCCACATGATTTTACTGGTATTTAGTTTTATTTAATTATTGTGTGTCCAGGTGTTGTTTGGAGTCCAGGCCTTATTAACATGAAAACTGGGGTGACAATGAAATCAAGCTGGTGCTCTGCACTAGGGTTAGGCTGAGCCCTGACTTTGCCAGACATGGAAAACTGAAATGTGTAACTTGTGACAGTGATGAACTGTGCTCACACTTCCTTCCTCCAAACTGGAAAGAGGTGATATATTTGGGAAAAGATGAGATGGAGTTGATCTTGCAGTGATTTATAAATAAAATAGATTCATATGTAAGAATATAAAATATTATATTCTTATATTTATATATAAGAATATAATATATATATATATTTATATATAAGAATATTAAAGAATAGAAAATATTACAAGTGATGGCTATCCAGAACCAGAATCAACATGAATGTGTTTAAATCCTTATCTTCAAATTTTTTTCCCCTTAAGAAGCAGCTGGGTATCTAAAGCCTTGTGTTCTTCTGCATCCCAGTAGTTTAACAGAGATTTTACATCACTGTGGGACACAGTTCTGTCTTGGACACCTTACAGCTTAAAAAAAAATTATATTTTTCTATAACTTGATAATTTAAGGTAGTTTTCTCTCTTGATCAGTACAGAGTTCAATAGATCCTTCAAGCCCAGCCCCAAAGGGACAGGGCCCAGACATGAATGCCAGGGCCCAGACATGAATGCCAGGCACTTTTCCAGCTGCCTGCTCTCCCTGCAGACTCCCAGACTCCAGCGAGTGCCTCCCCAGTCCCTGCAGCAGGGAGTGCCTCCCCCGCCTGCCCCGGGGAGCCTTGCACTCCAGGTCCTTGGGGCAGCAGCTTTGAAGGTCTTTCCTTGTACCTGAGTGAGTCTAAACATGGAAAACACCCTGGGGTCGGCTGCATCCCTGCCTGATCCACATCCAGCAGGGATGGGAGAGATCTGGTGCTTATTTGGGTGGAGGGGCCATGGTGGGAGCAGGGATTCCCTCTTTTCCCAGGCTGATTTGAATTCCTGACATGGACAGGGGTTAATCACAGAATCACAGAATGGTTTGGGTTGGGAGGGACTTAAGGGTCACCCAGTTTCAACCCCCTGCCATGGGCAGGGACACCTTCCACCATCCCAGGTTGCTCCAAACCCTGTCCAACCTGGCTTTGGACACTTCCAGGGATCCAGGGGCAGCCACAGCTTCTCTGGGCAGCCTGTGCCAGGGCCTCCCCACCCTCACAGGGAAGAATTTCTTCCTGAGGGCTGGAATTTTGAGAGGCAATCGCTTGGCACCTTCACCAGCTGCCTTCTCCTCGCCTCGCTGGTGCCCCCAAGCCCATCCTCGCTTCTGAGCCCCTAAACCCTCATGAAGCCCCTTCATTGTGAGGTGCACAACAAGTGGTAAAGGCTTTAAAGTGTTTTTTGGAGAACAATAGCAGGAGACTCCCTTCAGGTACACCTCAGGAAGCCAAGTGGCCTCTGCAGAGGCTTTGCAGGATTATTTCCTGTCCCTGAGGCCCTCATTCCTGGAGTGCCTGGCACCATTCCCTCCCATTTCACTCCATCACCAGACCTGAAATCCTGCACCAAGGTGCAGAGACCTGGTGATCTCAAGACATCAATTTGCAAAAAGGGGAGCAGGGAAGCAGCTGGAGAAGGGAAGTGGGCAGTGACTGCACAGCCATTGGCATGGGAGGGGGCTCAGCCCCAGGTGAGCAAATACTGCTCATCCCTGGCATCTGCTGGGAACACAGCTGAGCAGGGATTCCCTGCCTTTATCTCCTGACCTCCTGCTCCCTGCCCTGAGCATCCAAATGCTCTGGGTCCAAGTGCATTCCACCAGCCTGGATGGGTCCCACACCACAGGTAATGAGAGTCTTTGAGGGATCCCTGCTTCCCAAAAAAACACATTTTCACTGAGCCCCACAGAAACACAGTCCTGTGGATGCATCTGCACCACCCCCAGATATTGTACCAGCACATCTGCATTGTCTGGGCTCACACACTGCACACAGAGGGTCAGGTCAGACCCTCCCTCAAACATCAGCAGTTAAAATGCCACAAAACACCTTGGGAACCCCCCCACCATCCCATGTGTGCTGCAGAACGATCTTTCACTGGGCTGGCTGATGGTCTTCCTCAGCATCCTCAGCCAGCAGTGCTCCATGTGTCATCCAGCAGCCAAAAAAAAAATCCCAGAAGGCCAAGGCCCCACCTCTGCCTCTGTGCTGTTCACACGTGCCGCTTCTGCTTCGTTTTTCTGGCAAGGGAGGGAAAAACAGCTCCTGCGAAAATTATTTATTTTGTATTAATAGCTCGGAGTCAAAGCCTCAGCAGACACTTGGGATAAACAGGATCACTCAAAATACAGTTGTTTGAAATCAGAGCTTTGCTCTGACCCTGGGGTTTCCAACCAAAGCCAGAAAATTGTATATATAGAATCCCTTATTATTTCTCCCTGCTGTTAATCCCCAGTACAACAAGGCCTTGCTTGTAGCCAAAGGACTTTGACCAGGATGATTAAGGCAACATTTCATGCAGCGCTTGAACGCGTGGTTGTGGAGGTGGTCGAGATGTAAAATAATCCTCCCTATCTGACTAATAACTCCCTTTGCACTTCCAGTGCAATTTGTATTTAAGCACATCCCATTTCTCCCCAGCTATTCTTCTCCTTTCATTCCTCCTCCAAAAAAATGTTATTTTTCAGTGCAGGCGGCCGTTGGGTGAAAAACAGTTTTGGAAGAAATTTACTGGACTTGTTTTCTTGAGAAAGAAGGAGAAACACTCACTTTTGTTTTTTGGTTTTCCTTCCTCTTTCTTTTGTTTTCTTTCACTCCCTGTCCTACACACTCAGTTTTCCAGCGAGATAAAAGGAAGAAAAAGGGGAAATAAAACAACAAGTGAGTTTGTATTTTTATCCGTCTTCAGTGTGCTTTTCCTCTCTTCCCTTTCCCCTGCAAATAATGGAAATATTCCCAGCTGAGAATAAGGGCACCTCAGCTCATTTAAATTATTGTGCAATATTGACCACGTCCATTAGTGAATCCAGCTCTTTAATTATGGCAAGCCCTTGTTACTAATGGATTCATTAAGGAACAAAAGGGAACAAGAGCCAATGCAGGGGTTAAAGTAGACCTGGAGAAACCCTGATTTGAGTCCATGAGCTCCTTTAGGACCCCACATCATCCATGTGGCCACTTTTTGTCTCATTTCTTTGTGAAATGGGGCTGAACAGCACATGGCATCTTGCAGGATCTCACAACACAAGGGTGCAGGCAAAGCAGAGGAAACCAGGCAGAGATAAAGGTTTGCAAAACTTCCATTATTCCATCTGCAATTTAAAGGCTTCCAAGGGGTGAGCACTGCCTTTGCCCACCCTGCAGCACCCCTGAGGAAGGTGGCTCCTGCAGGGCTGCTGAGCCTTCACACTTGCTCTGGCTCTAGGAAAGCCTCAGCCAGCAGCTCTGCAGATCCCAGCCAGCTGCCATAATCACACATTGTTCCCTCGCCGTCCCGCGGCACTTGGAAAATGTCAAACGTGGGAGTCCGGCAGCCTTAGGTTCGAGTAAAAAAAAAACTCCCAAACATATTTGGAGGGCCGCCAGCACTTTGCAAACCCTCTGCAAACTCAGATAAGGGGCGACCTTGCAAGCCTGCGGGGTAGGCCAGGAGTTTATAAACCCTGCTCTTGCTTGGGCTGAGCTTTCCCAATATTGTGACCATCCCGTCCCCTCCCAGCATCGCGCGGCGAAGGCGGCGTGCGAAAGCAGGGGCTGCTGGCCACGCTGACCTTCAGCAAAACGTCCAAGGTGGAAGAACCCGCTGGAGATGTGACGTCCAGAGCTGGCAGGGACAGGACTCCCCCGTGGAGGGGAGGCAGAGGCTGCCTGGAGCTGGATCCGAGTGAGCGAACGCAGCGCCCGGTTGCGTTTCAGACGTTGTCCCCAAAACAACCCGTTTGGGGGATTTCTGCAGACCCTAAAAATGTGTCTGGGGAAGGGTGGCAAATGCTGCTTGGTGAGGAGGGGGAGGAAAAGTTGAGTTTGGGGCTTCATTTTGAACCGTAACGAAATCTAAACATTTTGAAATTCTTCCCCAAATGACAAATAATGTCAAATAGTGAGATAGCACCGGCCTGGATTTGAGCCGCGAGGCACCTTCTTATAGTCGTAACTTCTGATAAAAAGGATGGAACAGAGTCAGGAAAACTTTCCTCTCCTTCCCCTCATTATTTAAAAAAAAAAAAAAAAACCAACCTCAGTGAAATCAGCAATGTCTCCTGAAATGTTCCAGTTTGGATGGGAGAGCCTTTCACAGCAGGAAATGTTTCCCTCTGGGTTTTCCTGGCCAGCTCTGGCTGCACGTTCCAGCTGAAGGTCCAGCCTGGGCATGGCAGTTCAGATCAGGGTGGGCAAAGATCCCCTACCCCCACAAAAATCCACTCTCAGGGGGTTGATGCCTGAACCCCCATTAATTAACAGGGTTAATTAGCTCAGAGGCAGCACAGTAGCGGTGTAAGTGAAGGATGTGTGTCCTTAAGTCAGCGTTATTAATCTTTTTTCCCCCTCTTTTCTCAATTGCTTTAAACTTGAGGCTTTCTGCTGAAACCTTTGTAGCTCACTAAACCAATATTTATGCATTTTTGATCCATGAATCCTTACAAATCCTTTCCCCCTCTATCCTGACCGCAGAGCTGTATGTGGGTGAATTATTTCTCACCCATCCATACATCATCTGGTGAATTTAGGCTCCTTTGGGGTCTGTTTGCAGTTTGTTTCTTACTTGCAAACACATTTGTTTTCTCTCCAGGTCAAATAAGTCATGTGAAAATGTCAGTGCATGAATTACCTGTGAATTATTTACCCCCTGCATCCCACCTGGGACCCCCTGAGCTTCCCAATGCACATCCGGTCACCTGAAACACCAAGAAATTTTTTGAGTAAAGCAGGAGAAATGGCAAGGAAAACACCCAGGTGGATTCTTGTTTACTTTCACATTCATAAGAAAATCAGGAGCTGTTTCCCTGGATGCATTCTCAGCTCCCAAACTTAAGCAAACTATATGATTTTATGGGGAAAAAATACTCTCAGCCACCTTTTGGGGCTGCTGGGCAAGGTCTTTAACTTCTCTCAGCTGACAAAGTTTTGTTGTCTGGTTCTCAAATTTGAAGGAAAATATAATAATAGTAATAGTAATAGTAATAATAATA
>WBNP01000916.1:85072-107922 GCA_013401095.1 Passerina amoena | reverse complement strand
GTGGTTTCACTGCCCAGCTTTTCTGGAACTCAGGGATCTGCTGGGCTTGCTTGGATGTTTTCCCCCAGTCGCCTTCACTCGCTGCCAAAATCCTCACACATCTGTGGGCAACCCCACTAAGCAGGTGGAAAAGGGGTTGTTAGGGCTGGCCACCGACAGACTCATTGCTTCCTGCTTGGTGATGTTAGCTAAAGTTATCCACACATCTTCTTTCACCTGGGGGCCTACCCATGTGGTACATCGAAGGAGGAAGCCAAAAAAACAGTAGCAAGTTACCAAGGATGTCTGGGTCAACTTCATGCTTGTCTTAAGATGGTTTCTTTGTGGAAATGTTTTTGTCGTCTTTTGCTTTCTTCTCCTGCTCTTGTTGGGCTTCTGTTGGTGGGGCATTCTATGGCAGGGGCTGGAGATAGAGGTTGATGTTCCTCGCTGGTATCCACAGGGCTCTGGCACCTGTAGAGGATACCCCCTTACCCCCTGCCCCATATAATTAGTGGGAGGAGCCCAGAGACCTTAATTAGCACAGGAGGTCTTTCCTTTAATTTAGACTGTGTTGTGTTAGTGAAGTGCCTGCAAACTGGTGGGAGGGAGTCCATAAAAGAGTTGTTAAGAACATTAAAAACATACACAGCTTCAGATAATCTTTCTACTGCTGACAGAGTCTCCATCTCCCTTTTTTGTTTTTTTCTAGCATCTTTTAGGGATCTGTGTGCTCTTTTGATTGTGGATTGACTGGTGGAGGAGTGGGGGATGCCTATAATGTGCTTCACACCTGACAGATTGAAGAATTGCTGTACTTTTTGAAATACATACTCACATCCATCATCTGTCTTTACCTTCCGGGGGGATACCTAAGGACAAAAGGCTTGCAGGAAGTGTTTAATGCTAACTCTAGATTTTTTCACCATTGTGTGCAGTCACACCCCTGAAAAAGTGCCAATTGAGATATGTATACATTTAAACTTTCCAAAGGACTGATGGTGAGTTATGTCTGACTGCCAGAGTTGCAAACTATTTATTCCTTAGGGATTGACCCCACTTCCCACCGATAGGACTGACTGCACCTGGCAATTAGGACAGGAGCTAACAATCATGTGAACTTGATCTTTATTTAAAATTAATAATCTCATTAATGAAGGAGCATTTTGATGGAAAAATGAATGACTTAAACGAGCCTGGTCAAAGAAGTTTGGTAGGTTTGGACTGGCATGGCTGTGTGGGTGTTCCCTTCAGTCATGAATCCTCGTAGGGTGGTGTGTGAATGAGTATGTGTCACAACGTAGGGCTGCTTTCTTCAAGAGAGAAGAAAGATTAATTTTTAAGCAAATTATACAACTTTTATTTAGCAATAAATTAAAGTACCTTCTGCTCTTTCCATGATAGCTACAACATAAAACAAATCTGTAACTACATTGAAAGAAAATGAAAACTTAGAAAAGGCACAAACAGCTGCAGCAAACTGCCATTTGTGGTGATCCCTCAATAATCTTAACGTCTGACTCTCAGTCACTGTTGTTAGGATTTTTCCATGTTATTACTGATTTACAGCATTTCCTGGACCCATCTGTAAAAACGGAGAGCATTGAGGGGAGTATGGCTTCTTAAGGGTTGCTGAATTATTTTAAAGAGGAATGTAATAATTTATGCTTTGGGTAATGAACGGAAATTCGCCCTGAAAAATTTATTAAGGCACATTGAAAAATTTCAGATTGTTTAATTAACTATTCTAAATAAACAGAGGTAACAGATACAAATATAACAGAAAAATCTTTTCCCAAAAGGGAATCTGGCTTTCATTATTCATCATGGCTTAACTTCAGGGCCTGTAGTAATGGTTGTAATAATTTGATAAGATAGGAACACCCATTCTAGAATTAACAAAGGGTCGGGATAACTTTTGGTCCCATTTGAAAATTAATCCATGAAGGTGTGGACTTTCCCCTACGAAAACAAACAAATAGGGTAAATCTGGGTTACATCTGTGTGCTTGGCAGGTTTGCAAAGCTGTGGACACTCTACTTGGGTCCGTACCACCTCTCAACAAATCAAACAATGGAGCCAAATACTGGTTGGTTATTCCAAGGAGAGTCCAAATCCAATTGACAGACCCAATGAGTTTCTGAAGCTCATGCAGTGTTGTTGGGTCTTCCTGCAGTTGGATGGTCTGTGGGACAACGGTGCACTCACTTTGTTTGTGCCCTAAATATTTCCAAGGAGGGGATTGCTGCATTTTCTCCTCACCTATAGACAGTCCAGATTTACGTATCCCATCAATTGCTCCAGCAGAAAAAATACATAAAGCTGTATTGTCTTTGGTGGCTACGAAAATATCATCCATGTAATTAAGTATGGTGGATTGTGGGAAATTCCTGAGAACAGACGGTAAGATTTTGGCCACATACCATTGGCATATAATCGGGGAATTCCTCATGCCTTGCTGAAGCACAGTCCAATGGAATATTTTAAAGAGTGATTTTCGTCTGTTAATTGAAGGTACCAAAAAAGCAAACTGTGGTACATCCTCTGGGAGGGAGTGGGATATTAAAAAACCAATTTTTTATATCAATAATCATTAGTGACCAGTGCATTGGAATCATGTTGGGTGATGGCAACCCCTGCTATAAGAGTCCCATTTCTTCGACTACTTCATTAGCTTTTCTTGAATCTTGCAACAGCCTCCATTTCTCACTATGGGGCTTTTGGTAACAAATAGTGGAGTATTCCAGGGGCTTTTTGTGGGGGTAATGTATCCTTGGCCTAATTGTTCTTGAATTAGAGTCTCTAGTGCAGCTAATGCGTTTTCTGGAAGGGCCACTGATCAACCCAGATGGGCTTCTCCAATAAACAGTTAAGTTTCAGGCTGCTGGGGTTGTCAGTGGCCCTCATTAAAAATTTGTTTCCAGCTTGAGACTCCATTGAGACAAAATTTCTCTTCCCCACACAATTTTATTTTTTCTCTTTTGGCTATAAATGACTTCATGATGGCCACTCAATCTTCTGGGCCTTTAAAAGTGAGGGGATGGAGGTTATGCATGGTGATGCTGTGCTCTCCAATTCCAATTAATGAATCTAAGCAAGGAATATTCCGGAGGCCAGTAAATTTCTGATATTACAGTTATGTCTGCCCCTGTGTCAATGAGACCTGAGAGGGTGATGTTCTTGCCCAAACAGGTCAGGGTGCAGGTCATCTGAGGTTTTCCTTGTGTGATGTGCTGGATCCATGTGATGCACGGGCCTCTGGATGTTGATGATGGAGAGAGATGGGGGAGACTGACTTGGTGACCAGAATCCAATTTTACTGTGGGATACAAATATATACTATTATATACTATTTCAGGGAGACTAGCAATGTGTACTACAATGATTAGGTTAAAATCACATGCACAGACTTATCCATCTAACAACAACTCTTGCTCGCAGAGTTTAATGGGATTTTCTTTTTTCAGTAAACCTGTCTGATTTAGTCTTCTTGCAATCCAGGTCTAGTTTTCAAAGTTCCGTTTGCTTTTGCCAAGGCATCCTGTTCTCAAATCTCTTATGTTAACTAGGTCCAAAGTCCATCATCTCTCTTGTGTCCCCCAACATTCCAACATCTGGAGGTCTCGTTATTGGTCTCTTCATCAGCATCAGGAAGGAGAAAGGCCTGGGCAAAAATGAAGCCTTTAGGTATGAAACAAGGAGGGGTTAGGACATATGGTCAAAAATGGTAATTTCCTGACTGGATATCACTGGTAGGACTAATCCTTCCACAGCTTGTCTGTCCACACCTGCAATTAGAAAGTCCCTTGGCTGCTGTTCCTGGCCAAGGAGCCCTGCAGGAACTGTGTGGTGTGTAATGTCAGTGATCATGACTGGCTGGGCAGTTGACAGCTCCAGTCTGGAACCTGCTAGCATTGAAACTGGGAGCTCCCTGATGAGGTCTGCATTTGATGGTCTCTCTTATACCCTGCTGCTCACCAGGGTGGGTTACAGGGTATCTTTTGTTGTTGTATGCCACTGTCCCACACTCTACTGGCAGTTTCCTGGCTGGCAACAACACTGCCTTTGGACTTGGTAAGATTGGTTAGCATTTTGATTGCCTTTATTGCAGTTACACTGTCCTTGCCCATTGCCCCTTTTTGGTTTTTTGCAGTTTTTTTTCCCAATGGCCTTTCTAACCACAGCTAAAACCTTGTCCATTTAATCCACTTCTCTGATTTTGTTGGCTTTGAAGCTTTTGTTGAGAATTGTTTAATGCATTGGCCAAAACTTGGGCTTGAATTTTAGCCATATGTTCTTCAGTGGTTAGTTAATTACAGGCTTCAACCATTTGAGGAATGGTAGGTTCTGATTGGGAAGGTAGTGCATGTAGAACATTCTTGCATTCTGAATTGGTGTTTACAACAGCCAATTGTTTTTCCTTCACTGGATCATCAGTTTCTTGTTTTTCTATGGCATCTTTGAGCCTGTCTAGAAAGTTCATATAGGGCTCAGCAGGCCCATGTCGGATCAGGTCAGTGCGATCAGTTAGAAAAGTACAGTGAGCTTCTCCCATATTTTCAAGCCGCTTTACTTAATTCCAAACGTAGAGTTTAATCAGCCTTGCAGTGCAGGAAAGGACAGTCCACAAAAGATTGGCTGTGTTTACTTCAGTTGCTACAGCACCACAAGATGTGGTGCGGGTGGCAAGGAGCCATCTCCCCTTGCACCAAGCTGCTGCCCCTCCGTGCTCCGCCCCAGCTCTCCCCTGTCACAGTCTCCTCAGCTATAGATAGTCCAGATTTAAATATCCCATCAATTGGGATATGAAAATCTGCACTATCTATAGGGCAAACACTAGTCGAATGAGCCTGAGGTGGATTCTCTGTTGACAACCCCACACTGACTCGATTTTTCGCCCTTCACTTCCTCCTCTCATTCGTCATTGTAGGCCTCACACCACTTGTCCATCTCACCTCGCTTCACAAAACAGGATCAAACCACGCACTAGGCATCCCTTCAGACTGCGACAAAATCCCCTTCCACCCATCCTACACTGTAAAAGACATCCTAGGATTTGCACTAATACTTTCCCTACTCGTCTCCCTTTGTAAACGAAGTCCTGACTAGATAATAAAGGGGAGCACAACAGGGCCATCTTTATCTGAGCTCTGCAAACTCCCAGCTGCCAGTGGAGGTTTGGCACAGGAACAAAGGCACAGGCCCGGGCTGGAACTGGGGTTACTTTAGTTGATGGTAAAACTCCCGGAGTCCAGGGTGCCAGGCCCAGAACTGGGGGCAAACAACAGCTTATAAACTGGGGGAGGTCTCAGGGGAAGATACAATCTCTAACTAATCAGAAAAGCTACGGGTGAAACACAAGGCAGGGAATGCAACCTGTAAACCAATGAAAGATTTCAAGGGAGGAGAACAGCTTGGGACAGGAGGGGTTAACAACTGGATAGGAGGGAGGGGGTTTGGAACTTGGCAGGGAAGTAGCTAAGTAACAAACAGATAAACCAACACCTAGCTCAATAGAATGACTAAACCAAGTCTGTGTCACTCTAAAACTGGGGAGAAAAACACAAAGGGACTACAAACCCACAAATCAAACAATACATATGCCCAATAAAAAACACACTACAACACTCCCCACTGCGGAAAACCCCGCCACTGCCGCGCTGCCCCTCCACGTGGCCAAACCAAGGTGAACCTCGCACAACAGCACCAGCACCAAGTCCAGCACCAGCAACACAAACACAGCCCCACTGGCAAAGGGGAAAAAGTCATTGCCGTGAACATCTTGGGGATAGTGAAATAGTTCAATGCAAAAAACAGATACAGTTTCATAAGCCAGAATGATCACAAAAAAGATGTGTTTCTGCAACAGACTGCAATAAAAAAGAATAACCCCAGGAAATACCTCCACAGTCTGGGAGATGGAGAAATTGTGGAATTTAGTATAATACAAGGAAGAAAAGGCCCCCAAGCAGCTAATTAACAGGTAGAGTTCCAATGTAAGGTAGTACATGCATCAAACTGCAAACCTGCTACACATTCTCCACGTCATAGAAGTCCTCCACACACCTACCAAAGAAATAGAACCCAAAACCAACAGCCATCAAGTCCCAGTGACAGCCTAAAAGCAAAAAGAGCACAGAACACTAACGAGCTGTCCTTCATCCAAAAGTCCATCTCCATAATGACAGAACCTTTCCATTGGGTAAGTCCCACTTCTTCTAATACCCTTCCTCAATTCCTGCGGCCTCCCTGCCTCCCTCCCACTGTCCCCTTTTCCTTTCCATTGTCCTATTACCCTTTTTCTATGTTCCCACAAATTCCTACCTCCCTTTTCCCCCCCTCATGGTCTCTCTCCACTAATCCCTTTCCCCAGTTCCTTCTCAATAGCAGAGGGGTGGTGATTGGGAGGGAAAGAAAATTAAGTTTCCCCAAATTAACCATGTTTTTCTTAAAAGTTGATGATTTCTATTTTGAGTTTCCAACAGGCACACCACCCCCTATACTACTTTGTACAGTTGACACTCTGCCACAGGTGACAGAGAACCAGCCCCTGCTGAAGAAACCTTCTCCTGACTCAGTTTCCTGATAAATTGTACTAAGAAAACCCCGCATCCCTCCTGCCAGCTCTAAGACGCTCCAGAAAAATCTTTCCGGACGTTGGAGACTCAGGATGGTTTGCATTTTGAAAATTATCTTATGGGCACTTTTGATTGTTTTTGTCATTTTGTGTTGATTCAGTAGATCCTTCAGAGAAGCTTTCTTAATAATATCAGAAGAGGGAGTTGTGGGGACACTGGGAGGCATTCCCTGGGCTGGGGGAAACACGAGAGGCTTCCCTCAGGGGGACCCCATTGGCTCCTTTCCCTGTTCCTATGTCCCTGAGCCACTCCCTACCGATTCCAATTTGCCCTCATCTTTGTATTGTCCCAAGACCAGAGGTCAGCCCCTGTCTTTGGGAGAGAGAAACCTGGGGCATTCCCATGAGTGTGCTCTGGACCCTGAACATTTTACTGGCCAGCTGAATTAAACATCAGTGGTTACTATGCAAAGGCCTTTTTGCTTCCTTACTCTGGACTTTTTTAGTGGCAATTACAACAATACACCCTCTTGTACCTGTGGTCTTGCCTCAGGCTAGGCCTCAAGGCAGGTCAAGGTTATGGAGGCACTGCCATTTTGCAGGTGGGCCCTTCCAGAACCCGGGTGGTTGCAGTTCCAGCCTCCAAAAAAGGAAAGTGGCTGTTAGATGAGTTTCTGGTACAGGCAGGAGGGGAAGTTTCCTTGGAGTGCTGGGTGTCCTGAGATGGAGTGGGCAGGACAGTACGTGGGGCTTGGGTGGGGTTTCCCAACGACTCAGGGCATCAACTGAAGGTATTAAAATGATCTTCAGGATGGCCATCATTTTTAAAATAGTGGTTGGTGGTATTACAGCTAGTGATGTTTGCAATGGAGGTGCATGGCTTCTTGTTAGTAAGGTCAGAAGGATAAGGGAAACATGAGGGAATGGGGAGAGATCTGAGATGGTCTGTGCAGTACCCTCTCAGACCCCAGGTGGAGGGACAGGTGATGGCAGACACACGGCAGCAGGGTCACCACCTAAGCCACATAACTCCCCAGGCCAGCCATGGGCACAAGTTTTTGCCATCTCGGCCTTGCATCTGTCCTTAGAGTACACGGAAGGAAAAAGCTTGAAGAGGAAGGGTTTGTTTGTGTCCCTGAGCTGATCTGAATTAGGCTTTTGTTGCTCCGTGTCTGTGGAAGCCTGTGTGAGCCTACCAGTGAAAGGGCAGTGGCAATACCCTGGAGAGATGCACCATAGGCTTCAGGCACTTTTCACAGGTCAGGGTAAGGAAATGAGCTTCCCCCATGGTGTTCAGCAGCACTATGTTAATTTGTCCCAGTTCTATCCTCTCTACTAGCCTGTTGGCCACCCCTATCCCATTTAGCCTTATTTGTTCATGTTCTAGGGATTCTCCCTTCCCGGTCTTCCCACTGGTTTATGTCCCTGCCTATGCACCCTGGCATTCCCTACTGGTCTCTTCCCTGTGTACCGCCCCTGAGCCCTCAAACCATGGGATCCCTGATGCTCTCTTCCACTCTCTCTTTCCCTGTATTTATACCCTGTGATGGGAGTGCCAGGTGAATCTTCCTGAACTGGTCTGAGATTGGCCACCCCTAACCTGGATCGGTCCAGGTGGTGGTAGAGCAGGGCTGCTTAATACCACAGCAGCAATGCTGCTCCCCACAGCACTGACTGTTTCTGTGCCAAGGATCCGGACAAAGAACAGGGAAGGACCTTCTGTATGGTTTCCCAAGAAAGTTTATTCCTGGAAAGGATCAGGGACGAAAGGCAGTGAACAAAGGCATACATCAACTTATATATTGGGGAGGTCTTAGGAGTGGGTACAATCTTTAACCAATTGCAAGGCACCTGGGGAGGAGTGCAAGGCGGGGAATACAATGTCTAGGCCAATAGGGAATAACAAAGGAGAACAGTTGGAGTAAACCAATGGGGTCAGTCTCAGGGGATACAAAAATGACAGGGTAAGTTCTGGAAACAAAGGCGGGGTCATTGTGATAGACATGGGAGAAGAGCAGGGTTACAATGATGGACATGGAAAGAGCTGGAACAGCGGGCAGGTCTTTGGAAAGATGGATAAGAGAGGTGGGAGGATATAACTCAGGGGCAAACCACCTGCACAGAGGCAACGGAACAAACCATTACAAACTTGAAAAAATACACGACCACAGCCCTGGACCCTCCTCTGTCTTTGTCTCAGGCCCCTGGACCCCTTCAGTGTTGGATCCTAATAAACCCTCGTTGGAATTCCATGGAATTCCATGTCTTCACTGTTGAGCTGCTTTGTCAGCACATATGTGAGTGCGCTGATGCTCTCAGAGAAAGCTGCATCTACCACCACTGCAGAGCGCAACACGTGTCAAATAACTTCTCCTATTGCTTTTTCCTTTTAGTCTATCTTATAATGTCAAATGTCATTTTGAAAATTAGAATCAATTTCTGCATGGAGCAGTCTCGATTTTTCTGCAGAATTATAAAGCTTTTTCCCTACCGAGTCCCAAAAGTCCAGTGAATTTATCTTGGGCTCAGCAAAATCCAAAAAAAAATTTCCATGGATCTACTGAATTAATTTTTTTAAGTTCTTCTTCTCAAATTTTTTGCCCTGGTTTGCCAGTTTTAACTTAAAATTTTGGTAAATGTCTTGATCTCTGCTACGGTTGACATCCTCACACCCATTTTAAAAACTTAATTTAGAATGCCAACTGAGAGGAAATTAATGGGATGGATGTCCGCCTTCTCTTTATCTTCTCCTCGAAGGTAGGTGATAAGGCAGAGTCCTCCTTGCTCCTTATCTGGCAAAATTCTCCCAGGTTTCGCCCTGTTGCTGGCACACATGAGAAAGGCAAGGTCTCATGACCCACTCCTGGAGGCAGGGTGGGTTCCTGACACATCTCCTGAATGTCAGGGGTCCCTCTTCGGGTGCCAGATGTTCCAATCCAGTCTGGGCCTGGATAGCTTTGGATCAGTTGCAACTATGTCGGGAATCCTCTTTGGGGAGAGAGACACGTGTCCAAACTAGTGGCTCGGAAACGAAACACTTTAATAACTGGAAAAAAACAAACTGGAAAGGCAAACAAACTACATGGGAGCACACCAGAAAAGACTAGCCAAAGCCTGGGGTCTAGAGTAAAGCACGGTACATATAGATTAAGCTTTAGGGCAGAGTCAAGGCGGGATCTGAGGGAGAGGTCCAACAGGAAAGGATTTGAAAAACAATGCAGGAGTACACTGACCAGTCAAGGGTAATGAGGTAACTGGGAGCAAATCAACTGGGGGAGAACAGAGAACTTTCTAGCACACATCTGCATATAACAACTGGGGGAATTCTGGACTGGCCTTTTTGACTCACTGTGAGTCTGAGGGGGTTTTTCCAGCGGCCTTATTCCCAGCTCATCTTCTTCATCCTGGGTCAGGTCAATCCCAATATCCCCTCATGTTTCCCCCAGTTTTCCACTCTCATTTTCTCCCTCTTTTCATCCACTGGTTCTTGTCAGGGACTGTTTTTCTCCAGTTGTTTATGGACTTTGTTTTTTTTCTTGCAATCCTTCCCTGGGTACCAGAGAAGCAGCCCAAGAAGCCCTTGCCTGCATGTTTGCCTTGTTTGCCTGTTGCTTGAACAGAAAATCTGAGCTGCACCTGAAGAATCTCATTAAGCAGCACCTGATTGATAGAAGAAATAGGTGTTAATTTCTTCACAAACTACTAGATCTGAAAGAAACAATCTGGAAGAATGGGTGTGCGGGTCTTTACAAACATCAAGCCCCTTTGTTGCGGGACCAAGTACAGTCGGAACTTTACTTCAGAGAAAAATGAGGCTTAATAGATTTATGAATATTAACTTGTCTGCCCAGGGTGTGCTTAGAGCTAACTTTAATGGTTGTACAATGTAGGGTGGGCAGCAGAATACATGTTAAAAAGAGAATATGGAGTAGGCAGTTCGGGAAGGCTGTCCCTCCCTCATCCCTCAGCAACACGCAGCCAGCAGTTTTGGCTAAAAGGAGACTGCATCCTCCAGAAACTTTAGGGAGTACTGCAGGGCTTTGGGCTGATGAGCTGTAGCATGTTATTGTAAGTAAAGCTGGTTCTGGCAGGACTTCACCTGCTTTGAGAACACTGGTCTTCCATAGCATGATTTTGACACATTAGAATACAGCCGGCTGAGATTACAAACTGGCTTGTCTCTGTGTGCACAGAACAAAGGTGCCACACAGAGTGAATCCGCTGGATGTCTGCTAATGTCCCTCACAGAGGGCAGCTGAAAGTGGGGATTCAGTCTGCCCCAGGCCAGGAGGGGCAGCCGAGCATGCTGGAAGGTGTAACCTCGGCCCTGCTGCCATTTTGTGCATGGCACCCTCAGTTCTGACCGCCATTTTGTGTGAGGCACCCTCAGCCCTGGCCGCCATTTTGTGCATGGTGCCCTCATCCCTGGCCGCCATTTTGTGTGAGGCACCCTCAGCCCTGGCCACCATTTTGTGCATGGTGCCCTCAGCCCTGGCCGCCATTTTGTGTGAGGCACCCTCAGCCCTGGCCACCATTTTGTGTGAGGCACCCTCATCCCTGGCCGCCATTTTGTGTGAGGCACCATCAGCCCCAGTCACAGAGAGCGGGAGGTGCTTCCCAGCACTTTTTCTCCAGACTTTTTTCTTCCAGGACTCGGATTTGTAAATGTTTTTTCTTTCCTAAGTTAAACCTTTTCCTTCTTTGCACATAAGACAAATTGCTGTCTTAATTTATGCTAAGAAATGAGAGTAAGAGGGGGTAGCTTCAGTCCATTATCAGCTGCCTCAGCTTTGCTTTTTCAGCCTTTTCTGTCCCACAACAACAGGCACTGCTTGGCTTTCCAAGCTTTCCATAGGATAGCCTACCCTGCCCTCTCACGTTCGAGAAGCTGATTCCTGCCTACATTCCTTGATGAAAACAAAGCAAGTAGAAAGTCCTAAGAGAATAAAAACCTACCACGATTATTGGAATACTAAAGGGTATTTTCATATGCATGACAAGATTGTGGGGACAGAGCCACTGCATGGGTTTGGAGTGGTTCTGGGCATGCTGGTAGCAAACTCCTGTTCCTGAGGGGGCTGCAGGGGCATGGGGATCATCAGGGATCCAGAGGAACAAGAAGAGACATGACAGGGATGGATGGCAGCAGTGGCATTTCCTCATGGTGGACCTGGCACCCAAAAGTGGGCCAGGGAAGCACCTGTGTCACCAGGAGGGTCATCCAGCATCACTGGGGATCCCAGCATTCCCCAGAGAGATGCTAGCCCTTTAGGGGACCCTGAGAATGTGTGGAACAGGCAGATAAGGGAATCTGTGCCCCCTTGTGAAGGGTGCACCTCAAAGAGTGAGGGGTGGAACCCAAAAGCGCAGGGTGGACACCCCAAAAGAGAAGGCGAGCACCCCAAAAAAGGGGCCAAGAGAATCCTAAAAAAGAGGGTGGGGGACATTAAAACAGAAGGTGGACACACTCACTCCCAAAATGGAGACGGAGAGATCCTAAAATGAAGGAAGGATTCCTAAAATAGGAGGACACCCTGAAAACTCTTTTGCACTTCCCCATACTTGTTCTCTATTTCCTTTTAGACCTATGTTTACTCTGTGGAGTACACAAATGGAGTAATTTATACAAGTGCAGTAGTTTTATAGGATCTGGAGGGTTTGAGGGTCTTGGGGGGGTTCTACTCTTCCTGAGCTTCTCCTCTAGAAAATAATTTGCTGCTGTTTTGGTGTGAAAGTGCCTTATTTGCACCTGCTCATCTCTGGAAGATGGTCCTTGTCAATTGTTAAATAATTACTGAGAATAAATGTGTTTGTATTCCAAAAACAGCCATTGGGATGGAAAACCAACCTTCCCCAACAGGTCTAGGGGAGAAGGGCATCTGTGGGGTGACAGTGGGTTTTGAGGGACCCCAAATTGCTCCCTCTGACATAAGGAGGGGGTCCAAACATTACCAGCCCAAATTAATGGTAATGGGCAACAGAACCTTGGGGTGTCCCTGCTCCAGCACAGAACACAGGATTTTGGGGACCCCCTATAGCAGTGTTGCAGCATTGCCTCCTGTGGAGTGTGGGGGAGGTTGGGGAGGAGCAGAGTCTTTGCTCTGGGGGCTGATTCAGCCCCTCAAACACCCCCTGAGAAACGCACCTGCATTTGGGGGCTGATTCAGCGCCTCTCAGACCCCAACAACCCCCTAAATTTAACTGAGACTTCATCAGCACCACAAAACCACCAACACGTCCCTGAACACCCTTGAACAAAGGGGATGAGTCAGCACCCCAAGAGCCCCAGCACAGACCCAAGCCCTCCTGCCAGCACCTGACAGGCAAGGGAGCTTTCTCTCCTGCTGTTGGTTTGGCTGTGGAACGTCCATGTCTACTCAGCAATTGTTTTTGCTGTCTTTAACGTAATTGCGCCAATATTGTTTCAAAAAGAGCAACCTGGACTTGCACTTGGTGCAGTAAAAAGTTCCAGTTAAGGTTGCTATATCTGACCGTGATGGTTACTGTAATCAATTGAAATAAATAATTCATAACTAGAGGTGGTGTAGAGCACAGTAATAGACAAATGTGTCCTTAAAAATAGAGTCTGTAAATCTGCTTGCAGATAAGGCCAGACACTTGGATATAAGGAAACAATGAGAGAACCCATTATATTTGGAAACTTTATTAGTTGATATAGACTGCTGCTCGGTTAAGGTTGTGCTAAAGTGCTGAACTTTGGGAAGAGGAACTAAGACTGAACAGGTTTATGAGTATTAAGTTTAGCACCAGGGTAGAATTAAAATTACATGGAGGAGGATCTATACAAAGGGCAGGTATGTAGTAGGTAGACTGGGAAGTCTGTACCTTCTAAATACCACAGCCAGTGTAACTGTGAAAGAAAGAGGGTAACGCTGCAAGGAAATCAGGATAATAAGGACATTTCTATTGATTTAATAACCTGCCCATAACAAGTTTGCCAGCCTTAGTCCTGTGGGACAGGACGGCATCCATGCTGAGTGACACCTGTATGATCATGCAGACATAAACCACACTGCCTGCCCCAGGCTGCTACTGGCAGAGTGGCAGCAGCACAGCACCCACAGGGAGTGTCCTGGTCTGTGCTGCTGCTTCTGGGCTCCTCGGGATCCAGGCAAGTCTGAGCTGCCAGCCGAGAGATGGTGGGATGGAGGTGCACCTCCAGGGGCTGGAGAGCTGTGACCCAAAGAAACAGAGCCCATCTCAGCCCCGTGTCTGCAGAGCTGCCCGCAGCCCTCGCTCCGCAGTCGGCTGGACATCGGAGCCGGCTTCTCCTCAGCCCGGCCCCTCGGCTGGGTGCGGCCATCCCTGGGCACGGAGCTCCATCAGCTCCCCCGGCCCTGCCCGCAGCTCCCTCAGCCCTGCCCCACAGCTCCCCCAAGCCCGGCCCTCGCCCCTCGGCGGGGCTGGCCCCGGTGCCCGCCGAGCAGCATTGCAGCATTGCAGCAGCAGCATTACCCCGGGCGCGGCGCTGGCCGAGGTGCCCGCCGAGCCCGGCTGTGAGGGCACAAGGAGCAGGGGGAGCCCGAGGCCCTGCCCGGGGCGTCCCCTGGGCTTGGGGTGGGGGGGGGACGGAGCCCGGCTGCCCAAGAGGGACCCCGGGAATGGCCTCACCAGCGAACCCGAGCCTCTCGCACGAGCCCGGGGGTCCTGCAGGTACGCGAGGCTCTGTTCAGCCCTGCTCCCGTCCCTCGGCAGCACAGAGAGCACAGGGGCACGGGCTCGTCCCAGCGCCCGCAGCCGGCCAGAGCAGGCCCTGCCTCCGGAGCTCCCCTGCCCCCGCTGGCCAGCGGCCTGCCCCGGCTCGGTGGGACAGGGCTGAGGGGCTCCGGACGGGGCTGAGGGGCTCCGGAGCCCTCGGGGTTGTGCTGTCCAGGGCAGGACCGAGGGCGCGGCTCTGCGGCTGCAGCAGGGCAGCTGGGGCCCGGCCGCAGAGCCGGAGGGAAGGGGCAGCCCCGGCCCAGCCTGGCCCCGGGGCTCATCCCCGCCGAGCACCCGCCGATCGCCCCCGGCTGCTCCAGGAGCTCCGACTCCTTCCGCGTGAGGAGCTCTGCAGCAGCACGGAGCGCTTCCCTGGAGACCTGCGGCACTGCAGAGGCTGGGAGGCGGCAACAGGGCGCAGGGAAGGAGAGCTCGGGGCTTTGTTCGGGGGCGATCCCGCCCTTACGGATCCCGCCTGGGCTGTGCACCCGCCCAAGTGTCCGGGGCTCTCCTGGGGACAGGGACTGAGGATCAAAGCCGTGACCTCCCGCACAGGTGGGAACAGCGGAGAAGCCTCTGGGGACACCGGTGTTCAGCCTCTGCGGCCGGGGGCTGCTGCCAGGCCCTGCTGGAGCAGGCAGGGCAGGTGCTGGAAATGGCCGTGCCAGCTCCTCTGCCCCTGCTCGATCTGCAGGGACCCTTCCCTCGGGCTGGGCTGGGCTGTGCTTTCATAAAAATACAAACACCCCCAGGGCTTGCTGCAGCTCTCATTTACTCTCTAGATTTAAACATGTTTTGGGATGGAAAGATGTGCTGGTTTGAAAGTGAGCCAGCAGGAGAAATGAACCTCACTCAACCACCTTAAGAAAGATTCCAGGTCAAAGTTACAATTTTCTGGAGAGATTACTATAAATGCAATGATACAGAGAAAACTGGCTTAGACCCACAAAGTCAGACTACAGTCTGGCATGCTGTTGGTCACAGTTCTATCAGGTGGTGTTTGCAGTCCTTGTTCAAGTGATGGTGGCATTCTTGTTCAAAGTGGTGGTCCTGTGGACGGTCCAGATCTCTTGAGAGTGGTGGTGTTCTCCCAAGTCCAAAAATTATGAATATTTAGGTTTGTGTGGGAATACTCAGTACCTCCCCCAGGTCAGTGAGAGTTTTGCAGTAGAATGATAAAATACTGTGAGTCATGGGATATTTTGGGAATCCTTGGTCTAAGTCACTGCAGCTGCCCATTCTGCTGGTGCTGTTGCCTGGAATCAGGAGACAAACCTTTCCAAACAATACTGAAGTAGTAATATAAAAAGCAATTTTTAAATGAAAGCTTTCAAGGTTGACAAAATACAGGAACACACATGTGTAATATAGAATTTCTACAATTTTAGAATGATTAGTATATGTAGCTCGTACATCCCCAGCAGCAACCCACCCTTGGGTCTGTCTACACTAAATAAGAACGCATCAAATTTTGGCATCAACATTTAATCTCATTTGGTTTTAATCCCGTTTTTTTTTGAGAATATTTTGAACCTTCGAAGTCTTTCCATTTTATACATAGAGACTTTTTCTTTGCTTTTCTAGGTTTAAACTGAACTGTAAACCTGGCATGGTCTGATTGTCTGAGGGGTTCTGGAGAGCAGCAGGAGCAGCCCAGAGCCCGGTGGCAGAGGCTCTCCTCACCCCAGCAGTTCCTGGAGGAATCTCCCCAGGGACACAGCCCTTGGATGCCCAGCAGCAGAGCTTTTTCTCTGTGCATGTGCTGTTACTGTGCAGCCCTTCTGCTGCTTTTCCCGTCGACATGAAACCAAGTTAAATCACATTTATAGCCCACACTTCAGAAATAAAACTACACAGTGTTGAGGCGTTCTTATTTCAAAATTAAATCAGTCCCTCATGTGAGAAGTACCTCACTTTTTGATGCAACTGAGAGAGGACAAAGTCCTCAAAGCAAAAAAAACCCCAAACTATTTGTGATGATGAATCAGCCGATCCTCATGCGGTTTACTCCCCGCAGAAGAGAACACACTCAGCCCTTGTCAAATTGGCAGCTTTTTATGCCCTTTCCGGCCAGGGGCGGTCCCTGTCCCAAATCCCATTGGATGTACTCAGGAACATCCCCCCTCTCCCGACCTCCTACCCGTCTGTCCCCTCCCCTCTCGCCTTTTTTAGGTCTTGTCTCCCACCCTGCTTTTTTCTTGGCTCCCAGCAACGCTTAAGTGCAGTGAGCAGACGAAGCCAACCACATCTAAACCACAGGTAACTACAATTACAAAACAGATTTAACAGAATTAATTAAAAGAAGTTTTCCTTCTTTGACTCCATAATTTTTTTAGGCTGAAGCAAACTGTTTTTTCATCCCTCACACTCAGAATGACCAACACCTTTCAGGCCTCTGTACCTGGCAGAGGTACCTTTCTACCTTTCTACTGCAGTTCTTAGACCATCGGCTAAAACTGAAAAATATCTGAATTAAATTGGTACATGTGTATATAAATATAGCTATATACTTGTACAAAAGGAAAAAAAAATTTCCCAAAAACTTCATGTGACTACCTGTCCTGAAAAAAACCCCAACCCTAAAAATACATGTTTTCACCACAAGGGGTGTATCTATAACTGTAAAGTAATAGCAAAGTGCCACAATTCTGATCTAAAGAAGGACCAAAGGGAAGAACATGAGATTTCAGTCTTTTTTTCCAGTTCTTTTTATATTTTTCTTGTACATTTTCCCCTCTTTTATCATCCACGCCAGCCACCTGTCTCCTTAATTTCCTTATTGCCCAATTCAAGGGAACAGTTCAATTTCTCATGCTTTCTAATGTATAATTTTTTTTCATTTTCTCTGTTGGAAGAGAGGCTGTACTTTACTGGACATCAGCTAAACACCATATTGAGTACTCCTTACAATTCAGAGCATTCAGAATTAGATTGTCATTTTACTGTATTTTCATCCAGATTCTCTCTGTTTCATAAGAAAATAAATCTTTCGGTTTTTTTAAGTTTTCCATTTCTCAAGATTCCAGGTGCAGCTTCTTATTCTAAATGCCAAGGCTAGCTCATACCATTAAATTTCAGGGATTTTTTTTTATGGGAACACGGAACTATTTAAGAATTCCATAGCTGAAAAATATTGTTATGTTCAAGGGAGTTCTATTTGATTGTAAGAATTTGTATTCTTGTCTTCCTGTATTCTAATTGACAGTCATCTTTCAAATGCAGTAGGGTCATAAGCATATTTTGTCTGTATTACTCCATGATTCATCAGAAACTGAATTTGCAACATTAATAAAAAGAGCAGGTTTTGATTCACTCTGTGATCTATTTATGTCACATTCTGTGCATATAGCCTCATAAATAGTCTTTTATTTGTTGCTCAGCCTCAATTTAGTTCTTGATACTCTGAGCTGGTAAAGGAGTGGAAGCATCAAACTAGTAGTAAAATCAGCATCAAACTAGTAGTAAAATCAGTACTTAAATGGGTTCTCAGATCCAAAAGATTGATCTTCTTTGGCCTTTGACCCATGCAAAAAAACCCCTATTTATGTCAGGCTAACCTGGTGCAGTTTAGTGCAAAGCAGATACTAAACAAAAAATGAAAAAATGACTTCACAGATGATCTTTTAAAATTCCTTTTATGTCAAGCTAAATGGGGTTGATGGATTTATGATTATTTTTCACTAATGCCTTCAGTAAGATCGGTCCCTTTCAAACACTGAAGAACCAAAGCTCAGAATTGGTGGAGAACAGGACTAATTGGTCTAAACCAAATCCTATTTTAGCAAAGTCATGGACAAAAAAAAAAAAAAAAGATGATTATTCTACATCTAGCACACATTGCAAAAACCTGATCCAGGTTAAGAACAGATAAGCATCATTTGCCTGCCAGTTCAGTCTTCTGGACCACCAACTGTGCAAGTGTAATTTTAGTAGTCATAAAATAAGATTGTATAACTTCTGTGTTTTGTCTTCATAGGCAAGACACACAACTACCATCTGAAGTACCTTTTGAAAACATAGAGCATTGTGCATGGAGCATTCCAGTTCTGTGTAACTTTCAGTAAAACTTGAAGGTCTAAAACTGAAACTCTGAAAAGAAAATGTAATTCTTAGTTTCAAAGTCATACTTTATTTCTGATTCACACATATTAATTATTCAGTTGTCTTTGCATCTTTAAAATGCAGAATGTGTTGTATAATGAAACAAAACTTACTTGCTTCATTAGTTTAACTGGTTAAATTCCTTTTTCTTCCAAGAAGATGCTGGAAAAAATGGATTATTGAATCTAGAAAAAAGAAAGCTGTAGAAAGAATAGCAGTGAAGAGTGCTGACTAGATTTAAACTATCAGAAGAGAGAAGGGTAATTTTTTTCCCAATTTCCCATTGAAAAAATAATAGAAGGTGTAAGTTCAAGAAGGAAAACACAAGCTAAGTGTAGGATGAAGAAAAATCTTAGATTGCTTGTTGGCATGAAGATTTAGCAGAAAAAATGCATTATTTTCCAGAGTTTGTAGCTTAGGAAACTTGAGGTTTTTGAGTTTAGCTACGTGTCAACACTGACTCAAACAGTTGAATGGACACTTCTGTTTTTCCGTGTTTCAGTAAAAAAGTGGTGACAGGAATGCTTAACCAGGTGAAAGAGAAGTTGTGTGGGGAACTGGGCTGTCTCAGTGTAAACCTCATGCGTGCACAGCAGGTTTTATTTCCAGAGAGATGAAATAATGTAGCTCAGCTGTGACTGGGCTCTCCAGGATGGAATTGTGGTGCAATGTCCCGTAACGACTGAGCCGGCTCTGTGCAGCACCTGCTCCTCCCTTTCCTTCCTGGCAGTGAAACTTGCCTTTGGAAAACACCTGTGGAACACAGGCAGGCTCACTGGATGATGTGGGTGGGGAATGCAAACTGTGTTTCTGCTCAAAGTGTGCATTTAAGGATGTTTGGCACAAATTTCTGGTCTGATTTTTGGTAGCACTGCCCTGGTTGGGACACAACGCTCAGAGCATTCGGGTTGGAAACCACCAGGAGAGACACCCAGGGAAATTCTGTTTATAAATAATTGGGCACACCTGTTTTGAGTATTTTGATATAAAGGGTCCCAGATGTATCCAAGGTATGGAAAGGCAGGAATGGCTGCTGGCCTCCCTTTTTACTCTCAAAAGCTATGGGAAGATGATGGGGCTGTTTCAGCTTTTATCACACGTCATGACTGAGTGGAGATGACACATAATCAATGGTGTTTTTAGATTAATGAGCTGTATTGTTTTACCTTTATATGCAGAGATTAATAATGAATCTTTTTAATAAAGTATCCTGGAAGATAATAGAGTTTAGGAAGCACATTCTCAGTTTTTTCATCAAGAAAATTATGCATATCTGTTTGTTTTCTGCTTTGTTTTGTAATTATGCTCAGTAACACTGACAATTCCTGAAAACACCATTGCTTATTGGTGTGAAAAAGTATATGTTACATTCAATTGAGAATTTGGCTACCAATATATATCAGCCATGGAAATGTTTATCTTCTGCTTGTAACTACATAACTTTTCTATCTTCATAAATTTCCAGTGTGTCACTACTGTATTAAAGGATGCTGATGGTCACATAACAGTTTTTTAAAATATTTTTGCTATTCTTTAAAATAACAGGGGTGAGGAGAAAGTGATCGACAGCTGAGACTTGCTCAGGAAAGATCTCAAAAGCAATGGTTTCCAAAGGGGCTTGAAACTCACGTTAAATTGTTCACCTCCTGAAGCAATGACATTCCAAATCATCCACACACTTTTAGAAAACATTCTGCTAAATGTTGTACTGTATGTGGGTGTCACCCATCACTGGGGGGCACAGTGATTCCTGGCATAGTGGTGATTATGAGGTCATTTGTTTCCTTTAACTGGATATAATAACTACTATAGCACGCAATTTATTATTAAAATGGTACAGGACCTCTGCAAGCAAGGGCACTGTGAAGTTGAGACTATTTTCTCACATAAGTTTTCTTCATACCAGGTTGAACACCTCATGAGAACACAACAGATTTTTGCTTTCTGCTTGTTTCCTTCCTTCACATTATAAACTGAATAGTTCAGGTTTGGAAAGGCAGGGTTTCCCTGCTGCTCCTGGGCAGGAAGCATCTTCCCATCCTTATCCACCTTTGTAGAACTTTCTCTGACTAACCAACTGGATGTCTTGGGTTTTCAGGTCTGTGGGAAGGTTAAAGATCTGCAAAGAAGTCTAAGAAGGGTCAAGATTTTGCAGGCAACTGGAGGATGGAAAACACATGATATAACCAGAATATTAGGGTTTGGTTTGTTTTTTTCCTCTTCCCTATTAATCTATCTAGAAACAAGTTTGGAGCTGACTTTAATCTGAATTTGCTCAGAATGCATATGTCTTTCTATTGACAGAGAGCAGCCTTGAAAAACTCCCAACAGGAACAGGAGGAAAAGGTTCAGAGTAAAACCTACTGAAGTATATTTTCCATTGCCTTTGAATGATCTTTATTCCTATGGATTTGAGGCTATCAGATCCAGATTTAGTACCATGAAGGAAAGAGAGAACCATCACACAAGCTGCCTTGATTGCTGAAACAGGGAGGTTTCCTTCAAGAGAGGAAGATGCTTTCCAGTCTATGACCTGTGGGAATCCAAAATCCCCTTGTCCTGGCTCTCATTTATTCTCATTCTAATGTTTCTCAGTGTTGCACACCATATTTTATTCATTTCAGCTAGATGTGATGATGAGCTTGGAGAGCATTGTTCATTTTAATTAGGTCTTAGCATGGCTCATCCACATCAGTAGGCTGCAAAATTAGAAATGTTTGTTTTGTTTGTTTTCTGTGAGCTTGGAGCAACCTAATTAAAAACTGTGAAATGCTCAGACTCATAGGACAAAAGAGTGGAAAGAGTTTGTTTCTTTCATTTCATTTACCATGTAATTCGTTATCTAAATCTAATCAAATAAGATTTCTCAGCTCTGTGCTGTATTTTTAACTATTCATAAAAATTGCCAAATGCTGACACTCTGGTGTCTGCTTGGTCCTTGCTCTTTCTGCGTGGGGTTGGGGATGGCTTTGCAATGCCAAGTCTTGTGCAGGTGTCTCAGGAATTAAGTTTGCAGAGCGTCATTCACATGTCTTGTTTGGAACTGTAAATAATTTCGTGGAAGTTTTGTCAGCAGATGGTTGATTCCTTGAGTTTTTCACTCATATGTGCGCCTTGGTAGGAATAGTGTATATGTGTACCTTTTTTCAAAAAAATTCCTAGTTTCTTGCTCAAATATTGGCTGTCACAATAAACGTCTATATGTAATCTAGAATAATCTTATTTAGCATCTTTCTCTTCTCCAATATCTCTGCTGAAATGGGTTGTATTGATTTCATTATTCTTTAAATCTAATCTACTTTAAAAAGTTTTTGTTTGTTTTTAGACTAAAAGTATTCTGACCTACATACCCACCTTTCACTTACCTTTGTGTTTGTTTTTTTTTTTTTCAGGAAGATTTAGCAGGGGAATATTGTAATTGAAGGTTAATTACGTTTCATCCAGTCCTTCACTCAGTACACCATTTACCTGCTCATCCCACTTATATTTCTGGCAAGAAGTAAGGACAAAATTCTGTGGCTCTGTAACTCATGAAAAATGCACATCTTCAGCAATATTTGCTATGTTGGTGTTTGCCAGCAGTCACCTTTTTTGCAGTCAAGATATAAGTACTTTTGAGAAAGAAAGAATATTCAAAGTACAGTGATTTCTTCCTCATTGCTCTAAGAATAATTAATTTTCCAGCTTCTATTTTGACTCAGGAAGTGCATTATGTTCTGTAGCATTGCACTCTTTGTCAGGTCCTTATTCTAGGTCTCATAGCTGGTTTTAAAAATGCCTTAATATGAAATTAAGATGGGTAAAGTCATCAAAGAGCTCTACAAGACAGGCTCTAAACTGGGGAGACCTTGTTTTTATTTTATTTCTTACAGCAATTCTTTTCTTTCTCCCCTGCTCTGGTAGCCTAGCATACGGAATCATAAATACAGCAGGTGAAAAGAGTGGCTGAAACTGATGAGACCTATGGCACCACTTCCATCAGCCACTAAAACATTTGTTTCTTGTGATTTCCTCATTATTATTATTTTTGAAGTGGTAAAGAGTGGAGCTCCTCCCTTTACATATGGAGGTGTTTTCTCCCATGGCTGTGCTCTCTTAACTCACCTTCATGTGTGAATGTCATCCTCATTTCAAGAAGGAGGCAGATCCCTTGGTGCTTCCCAGTGACATTCATTTTAAAACCAGTCTCTTGGTTTGAAAAGACTGCTAAGGAAGCCGGGAGCTTCCCTAGAAATGAAAAATATAACCCCCTTCCCTCCAAATTATTATAATTATGAAATGAAGGGGCTCTCAGGCAAAGATACGGGAGTAGGAATAAAAGTTCTTTATTAGGAAAAATAAAACCAAAAATGCAGTAATATAAAACAACCCTGCCAGAGTGAGAGCAGTCCCTGCCCCCTGTGTGCCAGGGGGTGTCCCAGCCCCATCCCATGGGGGCTCAGCCCTCCTGCAGCCCCAGCTGTGGCTCTGCTGC
>WBNP01000916.1:0-81107 GCA_013401095.1 Passerina amoena | reverse complement strand
AAAAAAAAAACCTGATAAAAATGGGAAGATCCTGCAGTGAGATGAAATCTGTACCTGGTGCTTCAACACTCTGGCACACATTTTTCTCCTGCCCTTTGCTAGTTCCTCTGTCAATTCGTAGTGAAGTGCTGCTGCTGTCAAGACATTGTAATGAAATTTAAACCTGTGACCCTGGTACTATTCAGCCACAGACTGCTCACCCTGTTCCTAAGCCAAAAATGCTTTTTTGGGCTTATTTTTTTTTCCTTTTCATGAAGTTAAAGATGCAAATGGCATCCTAGTGGTTGACGTGTTTTGAGAAATAAACCCCAAACCCCACTTTTCCCAACTTGGTATGTCCAGAACTAAATAAATACAGTGTGAGCAGAGGTGTTGGATTGCATTGCCCTTTCTCTTCACAGTGTCTAGCACAATTGTAAAGTCTGTTGAGTTTCTGAAGATATTGTAGACTATTTTAGGTGGTCCTTGAAAAGAGCCTGTGTGTGCTGAACCGAGTTGCTGTGTAACATTTCAGAATTTTATTAGTTGTAACTACAGAATCAAATCACCACAAAGTCTCAACCTCCCCATATACTAGGGAAAAAAAAAAAAGGTGCACAAAGTGTGATTATGTTATAAAAAACATTTCTCAGGCACCTACTAGGGCAATGAACTAAAGAAACCAAAGCATTTACTGGAATAATTCAATTCTAAACACTGGCCAAAAACAAAAAAAGAAGAAAAAAAGACAAAATCCAGCAATATGTTATATTAATCTTCAAATATCAAATTAATTTGGCTTCATATTTCAGGGGATTTTTTTGATGTTTGGTGGTATTTAACACATTTGCTGATATTTTTTGCTAATTTTAGGTTTTATTTGCTAATATTTGTTTCTGCAAATCCAGCTAGGCTATTAGCCCAATATATTGACCAATTAATTAGCACTTTTAGTCCAAACGTGGAAACTTGTAATGAAAGATCTTGGGGCTTGATTAATTATTTTGGGTGTGGATTTGTTTGCTTTGAGTAAATTCAGTTGCAATAAATTATCTTAGAACGACACAAAATGAGTTCGTGGCATGGGTAAATACAGTGATATTAGTACAGAAGCAGGTATAAAGAATGACAATATAAAATAGTAGTAATATAATAATAGAATGTACATATTAATACATGGATTGAAGATGGGAGATCAGGAATTTCTGCTCTCCTAAACCACAATAATGACGGCGACAATTAATGTGATAATAAAGAAATTAACAACACTGTTTCACAGAGGAGGCTGTGACAAAACATCACAGGTCATGAAATTGCTTCAGAATACTTAGCAAAGGTTTTGTTCTGTTGAGATTAATTTAGTGGAAGTCATGTTATGTATTTTGCCAGTGTTGGAGCCAGTGTTTCATAGAGGTCAGGAGGAATTCTTCTGTGATTAGCAGATTGTTCCCATTTTCATGAAAACAGTCACTTTTGGAGACACAACACCAGACTGGATTGTCTTGGGTTTGGTCCAAGTGGGAAATCCCAATATTTCCCATTAGACATGCCGCTGAAATGCTGAACAAATGCCTTGTCACATCACTGGAGAAGGGAATAGAGAAATGAGATTCACAGGGTGGGGTTATGCACAGAAATAAAGAAACTGAAATGTTCTACAGCCTGCCTGCTGCAGCAGTTTAATTTAAGAAAGCAGCTTTTATTCAAGCAGGGTAGCAGCCAGATTTATAGGTGGTATGAACTATTCTCAGCCAAGATTAGAAAGACATTCAAAGTTCATGGGGACAATCCCCTACAGCTTTTTCTCATGCAAAAGTGCAACTGACTTGAAAAAGAGTGCTTTGGCAGGGAAAATAACTTTTGTTCAGAGTTTATGTTTAGCAATAAAGAAGAAATAGCTTTAGGCAGATCATATGGCAAGAAAAAAAGCCCCCAAACCAAATGTGTTACAATGCTAGGAAATAGTTTTAAAATATACAATACTCAGTTAATACCCAGAAGTTACATAAGAACTTTCCTGAAAAAGTACAGAAAAGCAAATAATGGTTGGAATCTTGGGGCAAGGAGTAGATTTGTGGGACTATGAATTCTTCAGCAGCTGAGTGATCCAGATGGTGACTCTCAAGTTTTGAATTTTGTTATCAGTCCAGTTCCATACATGAGAAAAGAAACCAACTTTATGTCTCTCTGCTAACCTCTGTCCTGAACATATTATACTTTTTTGGATGTTTTGCATAGAAATGAATGAAATTTAATTCTCACAGTGATTAAAAAGTGTTTTGAGGTGTTTAGAAGTCAAAATTAGATTTGAAAGGGTCCTTTAATTTCATGGCTTTTGGTACCTAGAGGTCGAGTTTCAGAGCCAGGGGCATCTAAATTTGTCACATAATACCAGAAGAAGTGAAAGAGAAAAGGTGAAGGACTCTTGTAGATTGGCAATAGGTAAATTATCTCTCATTTTGCACACACCCACCCACCCCAATTTCTGGCAACAGCATGAAATGGAGAACTGGCTTTAGAAACAGTCTCAACAAACCTTCATAGCTGTAAACTGTAATCTGAAAAACTTCTGTTCTGCTTTTCTGTATCCCATTTACCACTGTGTGTAGGATTCCATTAGCAGATATGAGGATATATTTGAGTCCAGCAACAGTAATATGTGGAGTCTGAGTCAAATTGTGTGCTACAAAAAGGTAATGTGGTCATTTGTGTGTTTTTTTTTTTTTCTTCTTCTTTTTCGATTGAAAAGCATTTTCGCTTTTTGCTTCCTTTCAGTTCATTTTCTTCCTTCATAAGTACATTCTGGCTCTGCTTCTGTTCTTCCAAGCTATTGTCCTGGTTCCTTGTGATAAGGCTGGTATCAACCTCACCATGTCTTCAAGAGCCTCCCAGGAGAGGAGGTGGTGTTTGTCAGAGCAAAACCAAGTTCTGCACATGACTGGGCCTCCTGGTGCCTTGCTGAGCTGAAAGCAGTGCCATTCATCCTTTCCCCCTTTGATAGTCACGTCCTCGTTTTCTTTGCTAATGCATTAAAACTGATGGAATTATCGGGAACGGTGCAGGAAAGGGGTCTGCATGGTAATTCATTTTTACGTAAATATGCATGCACAGACGCACAAACACACTCTGCCTCCTTTGTCTGTAGTGCCAGGCTGAGCCTGTGAGCAGGAGGCATATCCCAAGTGTTTCCCAAACTCCATGGCTGCGTTGTTTCTGAACAGCATGTTTCATTTAATTAAGACACAAATGATGTTGTGCCAAAGCTATTATGACTGCTGCATATATCACAATTAAATAAAGCCCACAGAAGCAAGGACTGCAAAGTCACATTTCCAGGCATAGCCACATATTCCTTTATCTGCAGACAGTTTACTGTTCACAGATGTACCAGCACACAGGGTGCTCCTCAGGCAAAGTTCCTGCACATTCCTGCCTCTTTTTCGTCCCAAAATGCCAAATATATCTGACCCCAGCTTCCCCCCAGCTTCAATGTGTTTTGCTAGGTGGACAGAAATGACACGTGGCGTGAAGTGCCCAGTCGGGACGGTCTGGAAAACGAGAGAGGAAAGAGACACACAAACACAAAACCTTGTTGAAGTGGAGAGAACAAATAAATCCGTGTGAGGAAGTGCCTTTGGACAAGCCACTGAGCGTGGTGTTGCAGCAGCCTGGTGTGTGTTACCATCTGGGAGAGTTCAAACAGGCTGTAAATCCCAGGCCCTCCAGGCTGTGGGAAGCTGGCTTGGAGAATTCCTTGTTTTCTTTCTTGGGAGGTAAAGTGGAGACTGGCTAGCTGATGCTGTAAGCATTCCCTGCTGGCTGATCAACATCAGACAGAAGAATTTTCTTAACCTCCAGCCAAAGATAAGGGCAGACGGTTTGCAAGAGAGAGAAGGAGTTTGATGAAATAAAGGACAGAGCTGACAGGAAAAAAATCATGCTAGTTAGAGAGGACAACACCCAAGGGCAGAAGGACAAGGATTTTATTCTTTTTAGATTGTGTTACATTGAGCTCTGAAAGTCCTCAGACCAGATTTCGGAGGAACTTCATCATTTCAGTGAAATGGGAACACTGGAAACCTTCCTGTAGGTTCTGCTCTGCCTAAAAAAACCCAACTGAGCCATTCCATGAGAGAGATGGGCATGAAGATGAAATGAGTGGGGAACTGTGACCGTGTTCACAGGGGTCTTAGGATGAGGGAGGAGACAAGGATCTGACTCCATGTTTCAGAAGGCCTGATTTATTATTTTATGATCTATATTATATTAGAACTATACTAAAAGAATAGAAAGGATTTCATCAGAAGGCTGGCTAAGAATAGAAAAAAGAAAGAATGATAACAAAGGTTTGTGTCTCAGACAGAGAGTCTGAGCCAGCTGACTGTGATTGGCCATTAATTAGAAACAACCCCATGAGACCAATCCCAGATGCACCTGTTGCATTCCACAGCAGCAGATAACCATTGTTTGCATTGTGTTCCTGAGGCCTCTCAGCTTCCCAGGAGGAGAAATCCTAGGGAAAGGATTTTCCATAAAAGATGTCTGTGACAGGGAACCTTAGGCAGTCCTGAAGGGTGTTCAGGGTGATTGACCCTGGTGACTGAAAAGCCAGTGTGGATCCATGCTGGTGTGTTCAGGTGGGAGCTGCCTAGGGACAGAAAGCACCAAGCATAGGAATGCACCTAAACCCCTGCAAACCTTTAATTTCATTCCCTTGTCAGAGCCCAGAATAGAGCAGTATTTGACACCAGTACTCTGGGGTATCCTTTTTGGGATAACTAGAGGCCAGTGGAGCTGGAGGGCTCTCATACAGCTGCTCCTGCTCAGAATATTTGGAACTGGGGGTTGTTCTCTGGGGGCTTTCTGTTCTAGAGCCAGGAAAGCCCTGTCCTCCAGATGTGGCCTTAACCACCAGGAAGGCTCATGCAAGGCTTACCTTCCTTGTGAAATTTGGCCATTGCCAGCATTCCATTCAGGAATTGAGGAGCCCTCAAGCTGGGAACAAGCACGAGACCATGAGTTAGGCATGGTATGAGCATCTCTGTCAGGCTTGGGCTCTGATCTGCATACCAAGGTTTGGATGCCCTTCCAAATGTGTGGATAGCCTTGGAGAGTGGGTACTCAGCTCCTGAAATGAGAAAGAGCCAGAGCACACGTGGAAATCTAACCTTGGCTGTAGGAAATGCTGCTATTTGAAATGGAAGCGCTCTGCTCTTGCAGACAGCTGTCAGGCCTGGTAGTTGTTGGCAAAAGGACATTCTGAACTGCATTTGGATTTGGATGCCAATAACCATTGAAAGGTCTCCTTTTAGTTCTACATCTCATTCAGTGTGTGTTTCCTGAATTCACTTAATTTATCTATCTTGTAACTCATCTTAAATTCTTCCAGTTCCCATCAGAAATCAGCGCCTGGAGTCTGAAGCTGTTGTAATCCTGATACTGTGACCCAGCCCTCATTTTCTTTCCTCTGTCAGCTCCAACTTTTCACTGGGATAGGAAAATTAACCTCACATGTAGATAAAAGTTTCTGGAAAGTCAGTGTCTAGTTTCTCCCTTGGCTGTCAAACCTTCTAGGAATGTAGCCATCATCTGTTAAAGATGAAACGCTTTTTCTCCACAGGAGAGAAAATCAAGCAGTGCAGTGTGAGCCTGAGTCCTTCCCAATCCACCAGAGATCCTCACCCAGGTCCAGCTTTCATTTGAGTGCTTTTTTTCTACCCACTCGTTTCCCACCGTGTGAGCTGCACATCAGGAGGATCTGAGGAAAAGCAGAGGGATCAGAAGGGGCTCAGACAGGGAGCAGTGAGGCTGGCTGTGTGTGACAGCTTTATGCAACTGGGCATTAGTCACTCTGAGACCAGAAAAACCAGGACAGCACCAGCAGACGACTGGTTTTGGTCCAAAGGACCAATAAAGGGGAGGATGTGAAAAGAAAGAAAGTGTTTTCTGTGACTTCCAGATTTGCAGCAGATTTTTCTGTGTTAAACTGACAGCAGCTCACTGGAACTCACTGGGGAGGACATGACACCCAGTGAGGTACCAACAATGCAAAAAGAGAATGGGATGAGCCACAGTGGCCATGGCTGTTTCAGGATAAGGATTTTTCTGAGAGGCTTGGGCTGCTCGCAGGGAAGCACTGAAATAAAATCAGATTTTCAGTAAGCATCCCAGCATCCCCCACTCTGTTTACACAGCGCTGTAGAGGACAGCACACTGCTGACCCAGGGCTGTGTTTTTGCTTCTGTGTTTTTATCAATGGTTTTCAGATAAAACCAGCTCGTGAAAACAAAATAAAAATGCTAAGAGTAGTTCTGGCACAGGCAGTCGAGTGAGGGTGGTTTGTTGTGAGCAGCTTAATTTGGTGCTAATACAGAAATGATGTTTTCAGCTACAACAACAGAACAGAGCTGTAATCTCATTAGGAAAAGGAGGGAGTGCTGTCGTGACCATTGCACTGAGGGCTTTTGCAGTCCAGGCTGACTGGTAAGATCAAATCACCTGAACAATGCCCACCACCATCCACAACAGTTTAACTGTTTAATCTGAGATGCGAGTGGGACTTCTGTGCTAGCCTAAAACTGAGATCACAGGATCCCAGAATGGTTGGAAGGCACCACACTGGGTCCAACCTCATGGTCCAAGCAAGGTCATCCCAGAGCCCATGGCCCTGGACTGTGTCCAGATTGAATATCCCCAGGGAGGGAGATCCTCAGAACTCCTGCTTATGTTATAGACACAGCTAAATCCAGCAAAGATTTCTGTTTGCCCGATCCTGACAGGCCTTTAAACACACAGTGCTTTACTTCTAGGTGCACCTTGCTGAATTTCTCTCATGACAGCACTGAGCAGTTCCCTTCTGAAGTGCCTCCAGGATCCACACATCAGGCATTGCTGCACCTCAGGCTGTGGGAGATGGTTTGTGGGGCTGAGGCTGGCATCTGTGAAATCCTGGTAGCTTTTATTCATCACAAACTAAACTGGCTACTCTGCCTCAGGTCGATGCTCAGCAGGTTTAACCCTTACTGAGCACACTGAATTTCTTCTCTCTGTGAGACAGATGGAGGATTCTCCTGTAAATTTAATCAGGCAGGGATTTTGGAGGCCAGACATCCCAGACATGTCCACCAAACCAAAACAAAACAGAGCAGCAGCCACTGACAGGCAGGGAGTGGAAATCTCTGGTTAAAAACCCACAGCATTGGCAGGGTATAAATCCAGGATCTGCTCTCCCTGTTGCAGATGATCCTGGGAGCAGGAGCTTGGACCACAGAGAGCCAGAAACCATCCTTGGCTGCACGGACTTGAAGTTCTGGATTGTTTTGCTGCTCCGTGCTTCCCAAAATGTGCTGTGGGATTTGCTTCAGGTAAGATGAAATCACCTGAACTATGTCCAACACCATCCATGAGTTCAAGTTTTTAATCTGAGATGTTGGGTGGGATTTTTGTGCTAGCCTAAAACCATCAGCTCTCGGTGTAAGAGTGCCTGCTTGCTCAGGCTGAAACAAATGAGTTCTCTGTGCTGTGAGAATGAGAAGGAAATTGCGTTAGAGAGGCGGGTAGCAGAGCAGAAAGGGTGCACACAGATCAAACCAGCACAGCTGCAGCTGTGGAGACTCCCTGACTCAGAAATTTGACACGGGCTATGGACGTTGTGCCCTCCAGTGCCACATCCATCCTAGGAGGCCGAGCTCCCATCCTGTCCCAGCTCCAGGGAAAGTTGATTTATCCCAGCTCATGTGTCCCACCTGAGAGCCCCTTGTCCTGAGTGAGCTTCCTTTGTGCCTTTTATAACATTTCTCTAAGTGCAGGTGAGACAATGAACATATCCTGGGCTCATTTGCTGCCCTAATCACTGGTAATCAATTTAAGTCGTGGTGGGACTCTTGGGGCTTGGAATTTTGTTGATCCTGGCTGGTCCCTTCCAACTCAGAATATTCTGTGGTTCTTTGGGAGTAGTTTAAGAACTCCCTCCTCTCATAAAATAACTGCTTTATTGCATTTTCTGATATTAGAGGAATTAAAGAAAGAGAATGTTTATTTTACTCTGCTATCAACATTCATAAAGCTTGTTATGGGAAAAAAGAGAACACACCACAGACATAAAGCCAATAATTATTGTTATGAATAATAACAATAACTTCTTTATTGTCTTAATGGTAATTCTAAAAGATTTTCATGGGCCTGGGTTAAATAATTACCGAAAAATAAAGGAAAATAAAGAATATTATTGTGTAAAAAGCTCGGTTACACAAAACAGAGGTACTGCTTCAATAGGATGAGCTTTATTTTTCCTCCTTGCCATTCTGATTGTTTTGATTCACCTTGGGGGAGCAGTTATTTTCCATTTTCTGGCATTCAGCCTCTGCTGTGCCTCATACCCACCCCAAGACTTCCCCTCTTGTCACCACTGCTCTCCCTCCATGCCTGCACTGCTCTGCACTGCTCCATGCAGTCAAAAACTCCTACACTGCTCTGGAGTCATAAATACCTGATTCTCCACAAAATAGCTCCCTCTTACTGCCACCTTGCCCAGAGACTGTGGCTACGCTGCACAAAGATTGGCAAAAGTAAGACAGATTGGCCACAGCCAGCTGGCCACTAGAAAAAAAATCACTGTTAGGGCTAAAACAAGTTTAAACAAAGCTCCAGGCAGGTCAGGATGAAGTGGAGCAAGGGAAATGTTGATGTGACTCAGTTGTGTGGCCTCCCAAGGGCAGAACAAAGTCTGGAGGCTGCTACTGTTGATAGCAACACTGCATTTCCCGGCCTACAGGTCTGCAATAAATATAATTTCAGAAAGGGACAGCACTGCCAATGGGAGAGGCTAAGTTTTCAGAAGGTTCTGAAGCTTATAATAAATCTTTTAATGTTAGGGCTTTTTTTCCTCATTGCAAGCTGCAAGGGTTGTCTGTTAACACAGCTGGTAAATAATTCCATTTTTCATTATTAACTTGGAAGTATTTATAGCCTGTGATCATGTATCTCATGTGGATGTGCTCTGTTTATACAGTAAATAAATTTAAAGCCCTTAATCTCTGCTCAGACAATTTGTTTGTGTCATTTTTCTTTCCCTTGTTTCGTATAATTTGGGTGTTTGTTGTGAAAAGCACATAACTGCCATCATTTTTGGTTTTGCTTTTTTCAACAGCTTTATAACCTCAGGAATATTTATAATTTAGCTGCTTGCTAAGAGGAAACCACTGATATGAACAGATTGGCAGCAGCCTTTTCACTGCCCCTGCATTCAGGTAATAACCTCACCCTATCTTCCCCTTCTGCTGCACTGACACCTCCATGCACCAGGATTTGATGCCCATTTCAATTATTTCTCCTCTTGTAATGTGCTGCTCTGTTTCAGCATCATTTCCACTGCAGCCTCGTGTCCTTCCTCACTGCTCTCCCTGCCTCCCAAGGCAGGAGCTGCTGGCAGCCTGTGATGGCCAAAGCTGAGTTTTAGCTCCTCAACACTTCACTGCTCCCAGTTCTCCGTGTGCCTGACAGCGAGCTGAGATCTCTCAGGCTGCCCTGGAACTTTCTGAAAAAAAAAAAAAAGAAAAAAAGAAAAAAGAGAAAAAAAAAGACAGAAAACAGAAGTTTTGTTGTTGTTGTTGTTGGGGGTTTTTTTTTTGGTTTTTCTTTTTTGGTTTTTTTTTTTTTAAGGCATGGGTGAAGAACTGCTCTACAAGGTGCTGTCGACACACTCATTAATTCTGACCTGTTTGGGATCAAACTCCACTGGAAAAGCTTGTCCATAAATGCTTTCTGAAAATGTTGTGGTTTTTATTCACTTCACAGATTTCTTTATATTTGTAAAAGCTTATTTTTCCCTTTGGTCTAAACGTCACCTGAATGAATTTAAAATTGTACACTCCCATCCAATCATTAAGCTAATTAGGGCGAGGCATTGGAGTTTTAAGCAGTCTAATTGTTTGTGGTGCTGCTAATGACAGCACATTAACAGGGCCCTGAGAGCATTTTCTGTGTTTATTTCATGTCACTTTGCTACCTTACAAAGTGCTGATCCTGTGGTCTGCTCAGGATGGGTAACTTACGTATTTATCACAACAACATTTGTACAAATTAAAGTAATTCCGTCAAAATCCTGAATTAATACCTGATTAATTTGCATTAATCTGTATCGAAAATGCACATGGACACTAAATTTTGTCACTGCTTTGAGCAGAAAATGTGGACATGTGGATTCAGAGATTGCTATATGCCTCGACAGAAAAGTACTGGAGATTATCATATCTGACCAGCTGAATTCCCCTCCCTCCTTATGATACTGATAATTAATTGTAGAATAGGTGAACAAATTATTGCAAAAATGCTGTCACCTCCAGGTTTCCTGCAAGATAAGCCCTGATCCTTCAGTTATTTTGATGAAGGTGGGCCCTCAAACTCAGCATATCCACTGGGAAAAAAGAGGGGCATAACAGACAAAAAAAAAAAAAAAGGTGGAAAAACTTGCACATTTTCCCTGAGCACAAAAGTTCTAGAATTTATTTTCTGTGGAGCTGAATGATGAAAATAATAATAATAATAATAATATTAAGAAGAAGAAGAAGAAGAAGAAAGATGACATTAGACATTTTTTGTGAGTGCTTGAAAGTACACCACAGTTGTTACACCCTGGGTTTAGATTTGGGGGGAAGACATCACAGTGCATACCAAAGCCTGCTCACTCCCCTCTGGAAATCAGAGTTTGCAGACATAAAAGGGGTCATACACTGGCACGACTCCTGTTGAGTCCAGCAGAACTTTGACAGAGTGCAGGCAGAGAGATAAGGAGTGAAAGAGAAGTGATAATTCACTGGCTGTACCCTGGCAGCCACCCCTGTCAGCAAACAGCCCTGGGCTCACCTGCTGCTGCTCTCCCCTTTGTTTTACAACTTGCAGGTGAGGGGAGTCTGGGTTTGTTCCTGTCTGGACATCACACACGACATTGTTGTGTGGATTTCCAGTTCTCCTTGGCAAAGAGAAAAGGGAAAACAACCCAGCAACCTCTTCCAGGACCTTTTCTGACCTGGAATGAAATTACTGCGGCTCAGTGGAAAGGGAAACTTTTATTTCTTCAGCTGCAAAAAGCATCAAACACCACTAATAGTTCTGAAATCAAAGTAAACATGAAGTCTTCTGGAATATAACAGAACTCAAAAGAACTCTCCTGTTTTGAGGCAGTGAAACCAGGGTGAGGTGTGACATGAAGAGCACTGCACCGGTGTTTTTCCTTTATGGAGTTTTAAGTGCAGACAAAACCAGTATTTTGGACAATTTGAGAAGTGTTTGCACTTTAGACCTGCCAGCAATTTCCAACAAGGTAGGAGCAATGCTGCAGGAGTAGAGTTTTACTGCTTTTCCCTCCTCCCATGAACATTCTCTCTCGCAAATTTCACTTGCTTGCTCCTGAAAACATGTCAACACTTCAGCCTGTAGTGTATTGCTTGGAAAACATCAAATTTGGTGGAATTTGTAAGCTCTGCACAGCTCGAGTCCCAGAAACCATCCACTTACTTCTGGGGAATGTCAAGTGTGTCAAATCACAGATCAAATCCCCCTAAAAAATTTAGCACACAGAAGGAAAACTGCTTCAAACATAATAACAGAAATTCAGGACTTACAGAACTGCAGTAGTGATGGCTCAATTAATCAGCTGGGTAAAGCTGTTGTTTTGGGTGACAGGCAGTTGAGAACTGTGTATAAGAATATAATATTCCCAAAAATCAGCTGCTCACCAACCAGATGTACAAAAAACATTCACAAAAGTCCAGCTGAGTGCTAGACAGTGAAATGAAAACCTGTTCTTAAAGCTAATTTGCTCTACTTGGGGGGAACAGTTAATGATAGAAAGAGCTCTCAGCCAGCAGGATGCAAGCTGTTCAAAATTTATAATATAGGAAAACAAAATTTCCTGTATTAAAGAGTTATAATAAATCACATCAAATGGAATAAAAGATTAAAAACCTGTATACATTGAGCTGTCTGACAAAATAATCTACATAAAATACGTCTTGTCTTTCAATTCATGTGAACTACATGCACATAATAGGCCTTTCAGAAACCACTCAATCATGTATTTTTGCTAGTCAGAATAGAATTGGTCTCAGGATTTTGTTTTAAAGGCAATGCCTGGAACTGTTTGTAAATAGTGAGAGTTTTTGACTTCATGGATGTCTAAGATTTAACCCAAATCATTGTACATTGTGGGTACAACTTGGTTTTTCTTGGATTATTTTGTGCTCTGGTCCAGTTAGCAACATCCTTTGTGTCATCCTCCACCCCATTTCTATGGCTTCTGTCTCTTTGGTAAGGGTTTCTCACTGCTGAAAAGTCCAAGTCACACCTATTTAAAGTGGATTAATAGTGGTGAAGTCCTCAGAAGACCTGATGAAAATATAATCTTATCTTCAAGAAAGTCGCACCAGTAGGATTCCTTCAAATTAAAAACAAGAAACCAGAAAAAAACCAAACAAAACAAAACCCAAAAACAAACAGAACAAAACAAAACAAAACACATCCAAAAAAAAACCTGTTCTGTTTATGGTTCAGAAGTTTACTGAGAAAAGAAAATACTTCCAGCATTGTCCAAAGGTCCTCCAGACAGAACTAATTTAATAATCACCTTTGTGAAACTGATTTTCTAATCAGACTCCTCAGCCCAAAAAACTTTTCCCTTGTCCCTCCCAGGCTTCACTCTGAGCTGAGTGAATGCAGAAGGAAGCAGCAGTGAAAGCTGTGCAGTGTGTGCTGACAGGTCATGCATTATACATGGAGAAAAATAGAGCAGGAGGCTCTTCAATTCCAATTTGAAACAACCTCTTTGGAGCAAATCTGTCCTCCATCTCCAGCAGTTCCCACCCAACCTGCCTGGAGCCAAGCTGTATGAAGCCAGTACAGATGTGCAAATTCAGTTTGAATAATTAACTGCAGCACATGATGGCTCTGTGTGCTGCAGCGATTGTAGTCGCCGAGTGCAAAAGTTCGTGATGATAATTCAGAAGCAGTTTAGGGAAATTTGATTCCCTGCCAGAGCTGCACCCCAGGAGGAGAGCAGGCTCTCTGAAGTTTCTGAGTCAGCCACAGATCAGTAGAAACTGGGTTAATACAGCTCTCAGAACGGTGCTCTGAGGCATGACCCGCTGTTGTTGAGATCTTGGCTCTGAGGGGTATTACAGGTAAACATCTTTGATTTCACTGGAAAGAGCAGTTCTGGGGGGGTCAGTGAGGGCAGGAGGGACACATCCTACTCTCAGCTGAGTTTTGTCCTAAAGCAGCAGCACAAATGTGGTAAAATCCAGGTGGGAATTAGGAGATTAGGCTTCCTCCATTCCCCAAAGCGCTGGAGAGAACCCGGCCTTCTCAGACAAGCAGGACAAGGAACCACACACTGGTGAGCTCAGGGGTGAAAAACTGACCATAATTATCAAAAGCAGTTTGGTCTTAGTCAAATCCAAGCCAGCTGCTTAGAGCTGTGTATCCATAATGACAAATCCGTGGTGACTGGTGAGCATTAGCAGGTGGGAGGGGTGATCAAAGCTGTGTCAGGACGCACCGTGCAGCACTCATATATTGTGCTGCCAGCTTATTTGCACATGCAAATAATTAATATTCCCCCTTTGCAATAGGTCTCCTAGGGACATTTGGTTTTCATTGCTTCATGAGCCCCAGATGTGAGAATTTCTGGGGTGAGAATGTGAAGGCAGAAATGGTGAAGAGTTGAGAACAGCAACGCATTTCCAGCAAGAAAAGACACAGATCTTATCTGTTATTGCCACCATTATATGACTGTGGTGATTAAAATGCCTAAACCATGTGTCTGTCAGTTCTTTAGATATTTATCTTGTCATTATATTAGTACTATATACATCAACCCAGTGTATTTTTTTGTAAGAACCACTGTCATTGCATTTTCATGACAATTAAGAACAATTTCCCAATGACAGAGAAATCCAATAATTCGTGTAGGAAGCTATGTCATTACAGGCAGGGGAGAATCAAAATTATTAATTATAAATGAAATACTTTTCTTGCTTTTCAAGTATTTTTAAAATCTTTCTAAATACGTAGACAACCACAAAATTGAGCTAACTGTAACTCCTTTTCCTTTTTCCAGTTTCTACACAACAAACCTACTACATTGTACTCCTAAAGACATCACTTATGCACAGGTTATAAACTTGTTCAAGAAGATTTTTGAACCTAGATAAAGTAATTCCTGGTATTCAGGCATTGGGAGACAAGAAGACAACTGTTTTCCCAAGGTCACTTCCATACACAAAAGTAGTATTGGATGTGAATGTGTGCTACTATTATTTTCTTACTAAAATTTCCGTGGCTAAAATGCATTTAAAATGATGTTGTGCTCACAAATGCAATTAAAAGGTTGTGTGAATGCTTTCCAACCTGTGAGTTTTGTTAATTATTGACTCTCATTACGTCCTTGATGATTTTCTGTTCAGCTGTTAGGTTTGTGGAATTAGGCACCAACATTAGCTGTTGCCATAGGAACTGTCAATCTCGACCTGTTCATCTCTCAGGTATAAAATTTGAAGATGTGAGCATTAATACATACTTTAGGTGTGGTTAAGTCCCCGTTAATTCACTTTTTAAAATTATGGATGGAATTGCATTGATTTTGATGGGGTCGCCAACATAAATTTCCACATAATAGTGTGGAAATTTACTCCAGTGCTGAACTTTGTGTCCCAGAGTGAGGAAACACCAGGGGGATATTGCTACCTGTACTGAATTGCCTCCCAAGTGACATTTAAAGTACATCATACTAAACTGTGAAAAAAAAAATCCAACTAAAAAATGGTTATAATATTTTATTTATGAGCTGAGAAAGGGTTTCACGCACTAACCCCTGAGTTGAACAGTTTTACCCTGGCTGCTGTAATGTGTAAGTGACCTCGTACACGAGATCACTTTATTGACTTTGAGATTCTGCTGCGACAGAAAATGGCAAAGGCAGTGCTTGGGAAGTGACAATAAATGGAAAAAGTGCCCTGTGAGCTGATAAAGAGAAAGGGTGTAAAAGAAGAGTATGGGAAGGAGAGTTGAAGAGAAGGGAGGAAATAATGTTAGGGAAATATTAGAGTCATAAACAGACCATAGCTAGAACTGTTAAAATAAACAGAAGTATTCATTCATGTTGGCAATGAATCCCAGCCAAACCAAGCAGGCTCCCAGACCTTTAATCTTGATCTCTGTGGCACCACCTTGTTCTCCCCTCCAGCCTACAACTGCAAAGCATCAAACCTCCCTGGAAATTCGCAGCTGCACTACGTCTGCCCAGCCTTCATCCCTCCCTGCACAAACACTCCTTTCAGAAATCCAAAACACATCCAAGTTATCATCCAGGACCCTGAGAGCCTTCTTTGTTTGCCTGGGCCTGCTTGCAGATGTTTGGTGGTGTGTAGGGTGCTGGTTCTCATCCCCTGAAGATGCTCAGTGAAATGCAGAGCGCACAATCCACCCCATTGTAGTCTGCTCTGAGCTGTGGCAAGGACCACATGAGCACAGTTGGTTCTTTTATTTATATTTTTCCTATTAAACATCCCTATTAGACTTCAGGGGTTTTATTACTTTCCTTCTCACAGGTGTTCTTGGAATGAGAGGAAAAAAAAAGTCTCTTTCTCTGGGAGTGGTGACTCTGGGATGATTAACAAGGGAAAACCCAAGTTTAGTGTACAGCCACTCACTGGGCATCAATATCCACATCAACTCACAACCTGAGTTCTCTGACTCTACAATTTGAATTTCACTGCAGTTGGTGCTCCAGTGAGCATCAGAAATTCTTGTGAGACTGAGAATCCAATTGGTGGCTGAATGGATTCTTTAATCTTCTGCTGAAGTTTCTTTTTGGCTCACTGAGATTGCTCCAAAATCAGCAGATTTAATGCTGTGGTTTAAATAATTTCAATGGCATTTCTGTTGCCTCCAACTGTTGCATCATAAACTTCCCACATCGTCTGAGCCAGTCACATTGTTATGTTCTAATTTCTCCAAATTTTTCACTGTGTGTCATTGCTAACAAATTGATGTGAAAAAAAAATCAGTATACAATGGTTTATTCTAAGTTTAGCTCTTTTGGTAATAATGAGAGAAAGCAATGTAGTGAAATGGGAGCGAGGTCAAGCAGCACAGACTGCAGTGTGTCTGTTAGCTATGAAATAAATTTCATTGTTGATAATAATTCCTGAGCTCATGAGGGCTCTATCCAGACAATGTGCTGCCACACTGTAAAAACATTCTTTTTAAAAGAATTAAGAGCATATGTTTTACCTATATTTTAATGTTATTTCTGTATTATGTTTAACTTCTCCTCCTTACACTGCTTATGTTGAAAGCATGACTTCTCTGCCTCTGCTTACTTTACTTCATTCTAATTATAATTTAATCTGTGGTAGTTGTGCAGATTCAGTCTAATAGTTTACTGCCAAGTTTGAAAAAAATTGCTTGGGTAGTTGTTTGAGGTTTTTTTGTTGTTGTTGTTGTTGTTTTTGTTTTTGTTTTTATTGTTTTGTTTATTTGTTTGTTTGTTTGGTTTTTTCCCCTACTGTGTTCTTTAAGTGAAGAAGCACAGGCAGTGTATGATCCCCTCCCACAGGTAAGGGTATTCTCTTTTCTATGTACATATATTTTTACTGGCATGGCCTAGGGTGGCAAGGATCCCAGGAGAGCCAAGGAGGTGATGCAGATTTTCCTGGTCCTACATCAGGGTAGGTTGGAAATTTGGTCAGCGCCAAAACACAGCAAAGCAAATTGCTCTGATTTTTCAGGTGCTTCCCTTGGAAATGATGGCTGTTTCTGGACGCTCCTTAGCCCCAGACAAAGCACCTGTAAAACATCTCTCTTCTTTTAGGGGCAGCTTGAAAGAGTTCAGCACAAGTTGTTCAAAGGGGGACAGTCAAAATTTGAGGCACAGGTTCATTCCAAACTCAGGTCCTGAAACTCAAGAGCTCAGGTTTAAGGTGTTTAGAGGATTGCAGCCATACAATATCAGGTGTTGCTTTTCTCTTAAGGACTAAATTTTATAATTTTTTTGTTTGTATTTAAGAATTTAACCTGTTTATGAGAGGTTTTTTTTTTCTGTGAGAACATGGCTTTTTAGCAAGCAAGCACAGTGATCTTTTAATCAAATTTGGCAGGCAAGGAAAATTTACAAACATAAACCCACACACTCCTGAGCCACCTGCATGGTCTTCAGGCTCTCTACTGAAATCCCAGATTCTTTTTGCCCCTCCAAATGTAAGTTCCACATTTACAGCTTCAATGACTTTTGGCTGTGAATGCAGAACTCAAAGCAGTGCACAGGCTGCATTCTGCAAATCCAGCACTGAAAATGTGAAATTTCCAGGTCCCCCTTGCCTCGTGATGTCTCTAGCATGAGAGAACATCACTAGCTGGAAACATTTGACAAAACCCAATGACAACTGCCATGCGAATTAAATTCTTTCATGATCATATTTTGTGAAATTCTGTGAGTTCTGTGATATATTTTGTGGGGCTTAGTAAAAGCAGCACGTGTGGAAAGCACTGCAGCTCCACAGCAATTTGGGAACTGGAAAGGAAACCACCTCAGTTTCTTTATATCTCCCTCTAGAGAGAGTGAGATATAGAGATTAATGATATGTAATTAATAATAAGTAAATTACTGTGCCTCTTTAGTCAAACTAAGCTGCTGTGCTTGCACTGGAACAACTGCAGATGCAATGGAGTGTCCCAGAAGAGGACTTTGAAGTCTGCTCTGGAGCTTTTAAGAAAAAAAAAAAAAAAGGGAAAAATGTTATAAGTTAAGCAAAAACCCATGGACAGATAACCCCGCTTCACATCCAGACTCATGGTAACTATTGCCCTGTTCTGGATTGCTGTGCTGGCAGAGGAAAATCACCTTTCTGCATTCCCACTGCACCCAATCCAGCAGATTAAACCCTGAGGGAGATTAAAAATGCTCTTCTGAGGGCATATTGAAGGCTCTGCAGCTGCCCTCTTGTTTAGACGAGTAATTCATGCATTTCAAAAGGGAAGTGGCTCTCAAAGGCCCAGTTCTTATTTTTCTTATTTACTACTGAGTGTCTTATCGCTCTAGGCTTTGATGTTTACCTGTAGTACTTCATGACATCTAATTGTGCATGTCAGTCTTCGTGGGACAGCTCTCCTATGTGCTATTTCCTGTGAAATATCAACGTGCAAACAAAGCAAGTATAATTGTTCCAGCAAATTGTCCTTTCTTGATCAAAGGGAAACTTTGAAAGATTAGTTTTTAGTTGCTTACACAACTTTTTATTTCTTTAAAATAATTTTCAGTTATCAAGTTCATTTTGGTTTTCGTAATTTAAACAGAAATAATTGAAAGATTGAAAATGTTCCTGGAAAAACAGCTGCCAGATGGGCTGAAAATTGTTGGAGAGGATAATTTTTCTCAAACATCTGCCTCAATCTTGACCTTTGGAAGAGGAGAAAACACACTGCTGATAAGGATTGAAGTTGTTATGCTACATCAGTTAATCAAATTAAGTAATTGGACACATTTGCAGACTATAGAGAAGAGTGAAATCCTGTGATGAATATCTGATTGTCAGTTTTTTTTTTTTCCAAATAACTTAATTAAAATGTTGGTTTCTCAGTAAGAAGGCTGGTAAGATGATTATTTGGAAAGTCCTATAAACCCTGTTCAAAACAGAAAATTCAGGAATCAATCCTCTACATCTTTCCTAGATCAAAGTACATTTCAGCTTTTTATGGCTCAACATTTCAGGCTTTTTAACAGACAGAGGAAAAAAAGAATTACTTTTGGGTCTTACTCTATGGATTTCATGTCTCTTCACGACAATTGAAAAAGTAGAGATTTAAGAGTCTCTGTAGGGCCCTGCATTTCACCAGATTCAGCCTGTGTGTTAAATAAAAACTGATTAAATCCCTGTGTGAACAGCCTCAATAAAGACACACGTGGTGTTAGGTCTGTGCAGTCCAATATCTCCTGTGCCTTGGTCGGATTTTTCCTGACTTTCTCACAATCTGCTCGGCAGAACTGACCTATTTTTCCTTTCCTTTTTCACCATGTAACTTTTTTGGGGGTTTTTTTGGTTTTTTCCCTTCTCATGATCCAGCTGTGCACCAGCAGTAAAGGAGCTAATGGGGGTCAGGAGTTATGCATTTCACCTGTTTGCTGTGGATGTGCATCCCACAAATGTACATTTTGTGGTAAGACAAGAGGTTTGGGGATGGCCAGAGCTGATCTTTGACAATGCACGTTTTGTGTTTGCTGGGTTATCTCTCCCCTGTCCTAATATTCCAGGTGAATTCAGGAGGTAACACCCATGTGAAAAGCCAGGAAAGGTGTGTCAGGTGTGGTGGTGTCTTTGTCTCTAAATGTTTCACTGAAATACGTGCAAGTGTGCCATCTCACACAAATAATGGGAAAGTTTCTGGTTCAGATCTGCCCATTCCTTTGCTCTGCTGCAGAAAATGTCACATCTTTCTGAGGAGGCCACAGGGGTGGGGGATTTGTCTGCATGGTTAGCAGTCTGTCGTACTGAAAGGCATTTCTGCTTTGCAAGAAAGTCACAGCAGGCTGAAAAGGTGCCTGAAGGTTCAAAGGGCTTCTCCCAGCCTTTTTCTGATGAGTTACTACAAGGCTTAATTCAAAGCTTGCTGCTGCTAATGGCAGCTCTTCTGTGGGCTTTAATGCACGCTGGGCTGACTTCACGGATTTTTCTGACATCACAGGCAGAAGTTTAAATCTCTCATGTCAGTGATCATTTGTAACGATTAAAGTCGGGACATGGAGCAATGCAAAGTGTAAATCGCTTAACACACTTTTTTTTTTTTTTAATAGAGTCATAGAATTATGGAAGGGTCATGGAATTATGGAAGGGTTTGGGTTGGAAGGGGCCTCAAAGCCCATCCAGTGCCACCCCTGCCATGGCAGGGACACCTCCCACTGTCCCAGGCTGCTCCCAGCCCCAGTGTCCAGCCTGGCCTTGGGCACTGCCAGGGATCCAGGGGCAGCCCCAGCTGCTCTGGGAATTCCATCCCAGCCCCTGCCCACCCTGCCAGGGAACAATTCCTAATTCCCAATATCCCATCCAGCCCTGCCAGGCAGTGAGAGCCATTCCCCCTTGTCCTGTTGCTCCATCTATAAATTACTCCACCCATAAATTATTTTTCTCCGTCTTTCCTGCAGCTCCTTCAGGTTAGCCCTGTTTTTATTTCCTTGGAAATCTCCTTTTCACCAAAGATAAATGAGAAACTCAGTGTCTGTGTTGCCACCTCCTACTTTTATTGCATGTATTTTGAATATTTTCAATTTACCTTCCTCTTTGTGTTTGGTATCATATAAAAGTATGTCTGTGGTTAAGAGTGACCGTAAGGACAGCAAAGAAACACCTGGATTTTGATCTTTCCCATCTGGATGAAAGGTTTTATTAAGAAATTATTTATTCTGCAGACTTGCTTTGGGAAAAATCCTTCCTACCAAGTCACAAATCTGTGATCTCCTGAACATATGTCCCAGAACACTCCCTGCAAATTCCATATGAACTTATATTACATCTTCTGAACAGTCTGAAGACAGTTTTCACCCTAAAGCAAGATATTTTTTGGTACCTAGTTAAAAAAAATGGTCCTATGTTTAAGGAAGCATAAGCAGGACTAAAGGCTTATAGCTAAAACCAGTAATTCTGAAAATATATCTTAGGTAATTTTTTTCTTTTTCCAAGCCTATAATTACACTATTGGGCATACTGTTGAATGGATAGCACTAAAAAGAAAAAAGTGTAATTTAGACCTAGATAGGAAGCTCCAGGACATTTTTCCCTTGCTTTTTTTCCGTGCTAATATGATTGCAATACTCATCTTAGCTGGGCTCTAAGTGGTTTATTTAAAATGAGAGTCCTTTTGGAATAAAGCAGAAGTTTGCCTCTTAGTGACTTCTGCTGGCTGTGCTTCCAACATATCCTTTGGATTTTGATTTGGTTCTGTCTCTGCCCAGATCAAGCTGCTCTCTGGTGTGTCATCTGCCCATTTCTTAGCAAATGTCTGGACACACTCCTAATTTTATTGATGTCAGTGTAAGGGGCCCCAGACATCCCCAGACATGGGGGGGCATCACTGGTCTAATATTCAAACATTCAGTACCAGTGAGTCAGATTTTCCCACTCCAGTTGACAAACAAAACAGGAGAATTAGGGACACCTGTTTGCTTATGGTCCTGCAAATAAAATAGATTTCTTCTCACTGAGACCCATTTAAGACTTAGAAGCAAATTTTTGTTCCCCCAAAAGAATACAGAGAGAAGTGTTGGAGAAAAGTGCTAACTTGCTGCTAGCAATGTTTGAGACTTTCTACTGCCTCTGTAAATGAAGCTATTAGTGCAATCTGACAAATTTTGAAGTGTCAGATTAGTAGCTGGTGGTGCAATGCAGTAACAGAAGTTCATTAGAAGAGCAATGCATTGGTCATAAATGGCTCAATTTCCCCCTGAATTAAACAAGTCATGATTGAGAGGCAATTTTTAACTTTCATTTTTGATGCATTAAAGACTGCTCAAGTGTGACCTTTTTTCTTGCCCCACAGCACTAACATCCTCATTTGTTTTATTGTTATACCTTTATCTTTAGCAAATGAAAGGCTGCCTTTACATGAAATGCTGCCTAAATGTGGCTTAACTCACAGAAGTAGGAGGGTTGAAATAAGAAACAAAATTATGCCAAACACTTTCACATTCTTTATCTTAATAAATGCCCAAACAGCTTTATGTTTAATGTCTGGACAAAAATCTGAAGCCTGTCCTTCAGGATTTTTGAGAAGTTCAAGTGCTTTGAAAGTCAGACAGCTTTGCTCAGTGGCTTGATTAAAGACTTCTCCTTGGAAATCAGCTGCTGCACAGGGATGCAATTGCCACAAAAAAGTGGAGTCAACCAGCACAGAAGGGCAGAATGTTTGAGCCAGGAGCTTCTGGATGATGCAATTCCATAACCCTTCCTTTTTGTCCCTCTACACCATCAAATATCCCCATGCCAATTAATAAAGATCTCTGTGGTGTGGGAGCTGCTGTTACCTGGATCAGGATGGTGAAAAAGGGGTCACTACCCTGATGCTGGTATCTGCTGATGCTGATATTTCTTCTTGCTGCTTTAAATACATTACATTTCCATTATTTTAAACGTGCTGAATATTGAAGAGACCACTAATGTGGTTATAAAGTGTTTAATTAGAAATGATTTTTAGAGCAGCATGAGGCAAATTCTTAATAACAAACTGAACAGACACCTAGTAGATATGCTAAGATATATTCTAATACTGATTTAATTATTTAATCAGAAATATAAGTGACCTAAAGTGTATGGGGAAAGTTTTTTATTAGTTTCACAGAACTGTCTTTACTCTTGTGATGAGCATTCCAGGTTTTCCAACTACAGCTGGCCTGTGAGAGACTTCTTAACTAAGCAGTGCAGAAATTAGAGAGTCCATCACTGTACATTTAAAAGCACAAACTAAAGTAAAACCTGTTGGAGCTCAATTGTCTTGCTGTTCTGTTAAGTTTTCTCTCTAGTGCTGCAATCTGTTTCTCAAACTACTGACTTTTATGTAAAATGTAGGTTAATTCTGAGAGGTGAGCAGTGACCATTTGTTAGCAAATGCAGTTCTTGGTCTGAACAGCTATTTTGGGTTCAGTTGTGATGTTGTGTACCACCTGCATTAAACACATAACGCTAATTTCCTTTAATCTTCCTTCTTCTGGGTTCAATCTTTTGATCTCCTTAATTTTATCCATGTTGGCTTGTAGTTTCCAGCAAGAGCTGCACTGATATTCTGATAAACATCACTGTGACACTATTTTGTGTTAGGTTATATATGTAGTTTATTATCCTATTATCTTAGGAACTGCTGGAGTTGGATCAGCTGAAACCTGTGAAAGGTAAGAACTCTTCAGCAAATATTATTTAAATCTGAGCTCTCACTGCAGTGGCATTTTCAAAGCTCTTTATTTTTTAAGAAGTTTGGTTAATCTGTAGAAATTACATTTGTCAGTCAGATCTTAATGCCTGATGAGTTCACAGCTGAGGTAAGAAATTAAACTGTTCAGGAACATGAGTCATGATATTTCTTCAAATATGTCAAGAGACCAGAACATTTTACACTAGGTGGGTTTTATTTTTTTGAAGGTGGTTGGTGATACAAACACTGAACTTTATTTGCTGTCTGGTCTCCAGGAACTGCAGTTTTGGACCAAAGCATGGTGAAAATGGCTGGATGTGACTTAGGTAAAATTATGCAAAATGAACTCAGCAGTCCTGTGACTCAGAGGGATTTCTCCCACATGTTCAGGGCAATGCAAGTAGGGTGCATTGCTGAATGGGCACTTTTCTGTGCGAGTGGTTTGGTTGTTTTGTTTTTTTTTTTTTTTTTTTCCAAAACACTTTTAGGTAGCCTTAAAAACACTTGCAGACAGCATGAACGCTCTAGGTAGAGTTCCTGAAAGTGTTTAAGCAACTGTGAATTTTAGTTGTGAGGCTTTTCCAGTCAACTATGCCAAGCGATTGTCCCATTGTGACATCACTGGGCGGCCAAGGGCGACATGAACTGGTGCTGCATTCTGACATCACTGGGAGGTGGATTATGACCCTGGCCATGCAGATTTTGCGTGGCAGAGCTGAAGCAAGAAGCAAGAAGGTGACATGGCCAGCGGGAGGAGGGAGTGGAGCTGCCCCATCTGCTGCGAGGTGCCCGGGGACATCGCCCACGCCCTGCCCTGCCGCCACCAGTTCTGCCTGGGCTGCATCCTGCGCTGGCTGCGGGCCATCCGCACCTGCCCTCTCTGCAGGAGACTCATCTCCACCGTCAGCTTCTCGGAGCAGGAGGAGGACTGCCTGCAGTGCATCATCAGACACCCCAGAGAGGCCTCTGGAAGCGCTGGTGGCAGCAGGGATGGACAGAGCACCCGCGGCCTTGCGACACCCCCTGCCTCTGCCTCGCTGTGCCCGGCGGAGCAAGGCGCGGCGGGGCCGCAGGATGCCGTGGGTGGCATCCTGCCCGAGCTCTGGGCAGAGCTTTTCCGGAGGAGATGGAACCTCCTGGACCCCGTGAGGGCCTGGCTGCAGCAGTGGCTGCAGAAGATCTACAGGGAGCGGTGGTGGCAGGTGAAGACTGCGGAGAGCAGCATCCTGCTGGCCCTGTGCATCTTCGGCCCCGACAGGGAGGTGCTGGTGCAGCGGCTGCAGCCTCGCCTGCGGCACTACACCGCACTGCTGGTGCAGGGCGTGCTCAGCATCATCGAGACGCAGTGCAGCCAGGAGGTGCGCAGGCTGTGGGGCTGCCACGCTGCCCCAGAGGAGGCCGAGAGCGCCGGGGCCAGCTCCGGCCCCTCAGCCTGCCCTGGGGGTGCTCCCGCTTCGTGTGGGCCGCAGGAATCCAGCGCGGAGCACGAGGCCGGCACTTCGTCGGGGGAAGGCCTCGAAGGGAGCCCCGGCTCATGTGGGAGCGTCCCTGCAGAGCCAGAGCAGCCCTAGAAGGGGCACGGGGAGGTGGTGGTGGCTGCAGGGCCCCCGGTCCCAGTCTGGGCAGGGACCCCTCAGCCATGGCATCGTGATGACCCCGGAAGCGGAGGGCCCTCGGGCCCCCCCTCGGGTGACGTGAGCAGGATTTGCTTTAGTCAAAAAAGAGAAAATAAAAAGCTGCTTACTTGACACAGCCTCTGGGTGTTGCTTCTTCCTGAGGCCTTTTTCCTTTTTCCCTTTCCTGGCCCACCACACTGCTGGATGAGAGCCCCACAGCCCCAGGGCCGTGTTGGCCTCCCCCAGGAATTGCTCCTATGGAACAGTTTCTGAAAGAGCATCAGGGTTGATGCTGGCTGGGGTCTCTGTACAAATCACAAACGGGACAGAACTGCTGAGGAACGCACCTTGAGCTGTTTTATTTTCCAACATCAGTCTCATTACATGGTTATGGCAATGGGAAGATGCCTCCAGCTCACATCCCAGGCAGCAGACACAGAACTCAATGTTACAACTCACTTTATAAGTTTTGTGACCAATCCCACAAAGCAAAAGCACACTGACAGTATTTATATCTGTATAGTATATATTCTATATTGACAGTAGTTCTATCCAACCACTATAAGCACAGGTACCTTTGGTTAAACAATGCTGGCTTATTTCAAATCCAATACCTGCTTGTGAGCCTTCAAACACAATGCACAGAGCTTCATTATTAAGCTTCAAACTTCCTAATATCTCACTAGATAAACTTTTCTGTAGCTTAGAGAGTTATTCTAGACCAGCATTAATACACAGACCATTGTTCTATTTGTCCTTGCTTTTCTACTTTTTAAATAATTTTTCTGCTGACCAGTCTCATGGCTGCTGATTAGCTCCCATCACAGTTCTACTGCCTCAGGGGCCTGCCTTTTGCAGCTTTCCCTAAAGTCTCTAATTTTATAAATTCCCACAAGGGTGATGGGGAGAAGGGAGTCATGAGTCAAAGACCACACGTTCCTCAAGCAGGAAGAGGAATGCCTGGATAATGCCAAACACCGTTTCTGCCAAACGCTTCAGGGACAAAGGTACACCTCGTTTTTATGCAGAGAAGGATACAGGATGTTATTCAGAGACAGGAGAGGCATTTGCATCCTCATTTTTGCAGCTCTGCTGCTTGCCTGCTGATGAGAGTTGTTTCATGTGTCTTGATTATCCCTGTTAGCCACAGGTTAGGGGGGTCCAACACATAAGATGCTGTGCGGTGCATTTGAATGCCATGAAAAATTACGGGTTATAAATCTCACCTACAGCACTTTCCAAACTGTACTTATTATACAGTGTGGTAGAAGCAGTTGTTTATGATTTCTGCACATTGCACCAAGAGCTGCACCAGTTCCTTTGAAAATGTCTTTTTTTTTCCATTTTCTTGAGACTCCAGTTCCCTGTGTGTGTTTTTTCTTTGTTGGTCCCCTTTACAAAATATCAACCTCGTGGCTACAGTCCTTCCCTTTAAAAATACAATTTTTACCTATTATCTAAATTGGGAGAAGTGATTAAACTTAAGGAAATATTTAAAAGAACTCTAGCTTTGAAGTTTAGCAACTAACTTCAAGAAAGATTAAATTACTGTCAATGAAAAGCAGCTTCTGTGATATGTTCTCACTGTGATAATGCATTTTAAAGCAGGTTTACTGAACCTACCACAGCAAGACAACTACTTCCAGAACTCTTAACCTGATTAAATGGAGTACTTTTAAATATACAACTACAAGGGGTTGCATTTTGCTGCTTTCTGATATTCTTCTGTATTCTGCATATTTTTTATATATTTAAAAGAAAAAGAGCCCAATTTAGGTGTTGATCAATTCAGTTGGTGATTTGTGGGCTCTAATTTGAGAGGGATCTTATAATCAAAGTTGGCTTTCTAAATCAACATATCTACTTATCAAAAACAAGCAAAGAAACAAGCTGCCACACCTTAAAAATGGTAATTTATAAATGACAGTGAGAGATTTTGACAGAATTTCTCTTTTACCTGAGAACTGCAGTTTCTATCTAGTTTAGCCACATTAAAATGGCAACTGCTGAAAGAAAAAAAAAAAAAAAAAGATGCTTTTCAAGAGGTGAAGATAGACACTTGTCCGTAACCACACAGAAATAATAGGAAGAAACAAAGTCATTAACATAGAAAATTCAGCTGGATAATTTGCCATTGTCTGATAAAAACCTCTTCTCCAAGTGGAAGAACAGAGGAAGGGATGCTGCTTTTCTCTGTAACTTGAGAGCTGAAGCTGTTACTCACCCACCAAAGCAATAGAAGTCTTAAAATAAATGAGGGGAAAATATTTTTTCCTCAGTTTTTCCAGGAAGAGTTCTCGGCACTTGAACAACTTGGACCACATCCATTTTACTGTGAGGAGGAAGTAAGGAATTGAATGCTGCTGGAAGAGTACCAGGGACTCATTCGTAGGTAAGTTTGGTATAAAACTTAGCAAAATTGCACCTGTTGCCAGAGTTATCATTAATATTGCAGATGTATTCACAGGACTCTGCAGAAGACTCAGAGCTTTTCACACTCACTTGCTCATTATTGTTCTCATGATGTTTTAAAAAATAAAAAGTGTCTTTCAGTCTCTCTATCAGGACTGCAGTGATTTTAGTGCAGGTCGTTGGAAGGCTGAATTGATATGAAGCTGTAAGTTCTGCGAGCCTTAATTTTTAAGTGTACTCCATGCAGAACACCTGAAATTAAATTTTAAGTAGTATTTATGAAGGAATGCTAAATCCAAGTCTCAGCACTGGCATAATTAAGTCAAATGAACAGGTTTTTATAGGTCCCTTTGAAATGTGTAAATGAACTTGTCTGCTCTTAGAGTCCTGCCGCAGTCAAATATATGGCTCTTATTAAGGACAAATTCTAATACATATACATTTATTACCCATGTGTCCACAGGAAGAGATTGAAAGATGAAGCCACATACCATCTCCATAAAATGCTGATGGAATAACACTGGTCAGTTAAAGAGAACATTTTCATTAAACCCTCGGAATGTGAAGCACTTGAGAAGATCACCTAAGTAAGACCTGATTAAAGGCATTAATACAGTGATCATGGCATTGCAACAGACTGGGACAACTCCAGAATTTATCCAGTTTCCTCTGTGTCCTGACAAATGGGTGAGATTGCCCCACAAGGAAGGAGAAAGATTTGCTATGGAGCCATGCCACTGAAAGATATTTAGTAAGACCTTCCCACTGAGACCTAAATCTCTGAGTTTTTCTTTCAAAACAACAACAGCAACAACAAAAAACCAAAACAAACAAACAAACAAAAAAACACAAAAAAGGAGTTTTTTTAAAAAATAATCTACTTCAATAAGTCTAAGCAAGATTATATAGGCATTCAAGCAACCTACTTGTGCAAGGAGGATAACAGATTTCCTGGGCAGGCCAGAAGCTTTAAAGAGTTTCTTGCCTAATTGGGACAAAAAACCTGTATGGAAAGGATCAGTTTTCCCAATTTATTTTTTTAGCTGCCAATAATTACAGACAGCAAGGAATATGCTGGGAGTGATGGTAATACAGGCTCGAAAAGGTATTTCCAGAAATTAGATTTATGTGAAGTGGGAGGGTTCAGTGAATCTACTTCTTCTCAGGCACTAAATCCATAAAATATATGTACTCCTCAGGAGAAAAAAAAAAAGGAAAATATGTTACAAGCTTAACATTTCTTTTATTGTTTTTTCCTTCTTGCTCCTTTTCTTAAGAACAACCTAGACCAGATTAAAACTAAAGGTTAAGAGCAAATTTCCCCATATGTCTCTAAAACGCCGAAAGCAAATATCAGGGATAAATTTAATTTCTGGTAACTCTGCATCCTGTGAGTCCTGAGCCTTTTCCAGGCTTCCTGTACCCAGTCCCAACAATGTTAAAAGAGCCTTTCATGACCCAGGGACATCCCAGCAGCCAGATCTGCTGCACCTTTGGCATAGCAGCACTCCTGAATTTTGAGGCACCCCCCTTCAAAATCCACCTTCTTGATGCCACAGATCAGCTGTGAAGCTGTTTGACACGTGGTGAGTGTGGCAGTGTGGATATGGTGGGGAAAACCACGGGTCCTTTATCTGAATGGCTAAAAATGTTCCTACAGCGTCCCAGAGAAAATGAATACATTTTTTAATCCATTCAAAATTCTCAGAAGGGCAAGTGTGTAGCATGTAGAATATGAAAAAGTATTTATTTGACTCCATGTGATTCCTTTATCTACTTGCAGGCTCCAGCCTAATTTGGGAAAGGAAGAATAAAGAAGGAACAATCTGAAAAGCAAGATTCATTCAGTAATCATCTTGTAATCATCTTGTCCCTCTTTCTCCTGCCTTCTACCTGGCATTACAGCACTGGTACTGCACCACCCATGTAATTCAATTTTTAGGACATGACAGCAGGAATAGCTTCTTTTTGGTTGGTTTTTTTTTTTTTTTTTTTTTTTTTTCACTCTAAAAATGCATATTCACAACTGAAAATTCAAGGTGAAATTATTTTGTCTTGAGCTACAGGACCAAACACCTTGAAAGGTCAATGACTCTGGAATACTTTACTGCAGTAATCAGTATTTTTTTCCCCAATATTGACTGCTGATAGACACTTCTGGTCATCCAGACACTGAGTGAATAACTCACAGTCATTTTCTTCATCCAACAGTTTTTATCTCTCACTTGGTGAACTGTTTTCAAGGGCATGAATTATCAAACCAAACAGAAAGTAATTGGCAGAATCCTGCAAGTTAAAATAACTGCATCTTTGCTTGGCAGGGAGGGGAAGGGAGGGAGTTGTGTAGGTGTAGCAATTTCTAGTGGCCTGGACTAGGGAAAAGTCTGCCATCTCTGATGCCTTGAGACTGGACACAGGTAAAATACAAATGGAATGTTAATATATCAGGCCAGAAGTGTTAGGCAGATCAGGCTCAGGGTTCTGTTGCTGCCTGATGATTTAGGAGTTACCTCAGCTGGGTGGGGTTTAAGGTCCCTTCCCACCCAAACAGTTCCAAGATTCCATAATTTTTTTGAATATTGTCAATCTTTCAGACATGTTATGCCCCATCCCTATTAGAAATCCCACAGCCATGTATTTGTTCTTGGTGGTGATATGCCAAAAAAACTCCAGGAGCACCTACCCAGGAACCATGCATGCCTTTTTTGCTGGATTTGACAGATTAGGGAAATGTTACACATATTTAATACATTACTTAAACACATAATATTTATTAAGCAGCTGTACTTCAAAGTGTATTTTCTGAAGCTGGGAATTGGGTGAAATGTCCCCAGAATACAAGGTTAAACGCCTTAGAAAAGAGACAACGTCCTATCAAGAGAGGTTATTCATAGAGTAATAAAAAATGGGAATGGAGACAAAGATGATCTCATGAAGTCACCTACTTGATGTTTTGCCCCAGTTAAAGTTAAGCCATTCCTGACAGATGTTTGTCTAGCTCTTATTTTTCTCATCCCAGCATTTTTTAATTCTCTGGCTGAACTTTTTCTTTTATGATTCAGGAGCTATCAAGTCTCCATAAAAGATTAAAAGTTCCCTTTGAAAAAGAGACTGTAGGGTGTAAGACAAATTATGTACAGCAGACAAGGGAGAATTTCAGAAGGGAAAATGTCTGACCTAGAAACTGCTGTCGCTACATTATCAGGTCTTCTTTATAATGAATTCTGGATTAAATAGTTACACATTGCAGCATACACTGAGATTTAAAAAATCCTTGATAAAATCAAAATAAATGTAAAAAAAAAAAATCAATTATACCTTAAATGGTGTTAATAGCATGTCTCATGTTCTTTGCAAATCCCACAGGAATAAATAGTTCATGCTTATTAAATTAAATCCTTGGCTGAAACATATCATACAAGTGAATTATATTAATACTAGAAAACAATCACATATGGGAGTTTTCCAAATAATATTCTTATAACTGCTTTAATGAGCAGGAATTTTTTTTCCCTTTCTTTGCATGTGTCCAGCTTTGGCCTCTTTACAGATGCTGTCTCTCTCCCAAGTTTAGTAAAACCTCTTCTTGATGCTGGCTGCAGCCTGGGAAACATTAGACCTGCAGCAAACACTGTAAAGCAACACAGAAGTGATGCAGATTTGCTGGAATTCTGTATTTTGGCACCATATCCCTTGCCAGTGATGCACTAAGGCTCAAAGTGCTCAGAACCTTGCAAGAGTCGAAGGGATGCTGCAGAGGGCACCATTCACCAAGAAAATTAAAATAGGCACAGGGTTGGGGGTGAAGGAATGAACAACGCTTATAAAACCACATAGGGTGCCTAGATCCATCTAGTTTTTACTCATTTTAATCAGGTAAGAAGCAAGGATTCCATTCAGGGTTTCCCCTCCCCAGGTTCATTGATCTGGGAATGTCTTTATCCTGAGTTTCCTCAGGATAATGTGCACCCACTCAATTTTATTTTTTCCAGGAAGGAAACAATATTTACAAAGAAAATAATATCTGATGCAAAGTTTTGTCTGAGACAGACAGTTTTTTTTATATTTTGAGGTTTTTTTTTTTCCTGGTCTGAAATAAATTGCTGGAAAATTAAAGAAAATAAAAATATATTTTCACCAAGACTAACATTATACTGTAGCTTTCCACACAATCAAGACAAAATAGAAAAAAAAAAAAAAACAAAACAGAACAGAAACTGGACAAAATCTGCCCAAACCCCCCCACCCTGGCACTAATAAAATAACCAAACCAGATAGGTTGGTCAAGTTCACTCTTTTAGTTTTCTCAGAGAAGATGAGCTGAGATGATCACTCCCTGTAGCACACAGTGCATTTTTTGTGTTAATTAAAACCCAGCCATCCTGCTGGTGACAATCTGCATGTTGTAAACTCCCTGATGGATTCTGTACAAAAAAAGAATTCAAAGTTTTAATGTGGGATTAGAAGGGAGGTGGGGAGACACCAGGTGAGAGGATTGAGAAGGAGTTGTAAGACTCAGAACTCTCAATCCCAGCCTCTCACAGTATTCCAGTCACAGCCTGGCTGCATATTTTATCACAGTAGGTAGCTTTAAAAATTATTTATGAGACTTGCAGAACACTTAGTGTACCAAAGAAAGGACAAATCCCTTCTGCTCAGTGTACATTTGTGTTGGATTCTCACTGGTCTGCAGCGAGGTGAGGATGATGCTCACCTTCTTTCCAGGAAAAGCAGCACAAGTGTGATCCCAACAGGCTTTTGGTGGTTCAGCTCCTGCACCTGCACAGGGCTGGGGAATGATTTTCTCTCCCAGCTATGCCACAGCAATGCAACCTGCCCCATTCCATCAGCAGGAGCTGTTTCCAGCAGCCTTGTGCTGGGTTATTGCCTGGCTGAATTAAAAATGCCAGAAAGATGCAATCAGATCCATTTTATGAGTGTTGTTTTGAAAGGAACCATTATCTCAAATTGAGGCTGCACTGGTCAGATCTTTGTCTGTTGCTGATAAACTCAATGAATTAGATTTGATTGTAGCCTGCAGACCCTCTGTCTTGGGATGTTTCCATTACATTGATCAGGAAAATCTGCCTGTTGGTCCAGCCACAAGACACCACCACCACAATGGATTTCCAAGTCATATAACCTGTTGTGTTCTGTTAACAAGAGTAATTATTCAGCATTTGAGCCACCATGAAATCATATCACCGTGTTACTGGAGCACAGTATAAGCTCCCCATGCCTCACAAAAATTTACTGCATCTTTTTCATCCCCACTCCACCAAACACAGGGATCTACCACACAGGTTCTTCAATCTCTTGTTTGCTCTGTGTTGTATGAAATTCATAAAGCATTATATGCTCTTCTTCATATGCAGGTTTCTTTACATTTTTAAGAGCATTAAAAAAATAGGCCAAACTGTCTGGGAAGTGTGTTTATATAAGTGAAATCATAAATTTATAGAATGGTTTTGGTTCGAAGGGACCTTAAATCTCCTCCAGTGCCTCCCCCTGCCATGGGCAGGGACACTTCCCACTATTCCAGGTGGCTCCAAGCCCTATCCAGCCTGGCCTTGGACACTTCCAGGGATCCAGGGGCAGCCACAGCTTCTCTGGAAAACTTATTTTGTTCTGGAAATCAGCCTGTTCCAAATAAGGTGATTTTCCCCTGGTGGAGAAAGAGTTTGCTTTTTAAACATTGCATGAAGTAATGCAAAGTTTTGATGTACCGACTTGTTAAGAGTCAAATGCCTGCATTTAAGAAGGTTTTCAGCAGATACTTGTAGGATCATTTTGACTCTGACAATGGTATAAACATGGCAATGATGCAACAGCAAGCTGGCTGATTCCTAAGCAGTGGAATAAAAGACTGTAAACATGGAAAATTGGTAAATACACCTGTGCACCTATGAATTTTTCTACATGTACTTTGGAGGGAGGGCTGCTTTGCAGCTTCTTTCAGGATGAAACATTTGGTGTAGTTTATTTGTCTTTTTGAGTGAAGGACGTTGGGAGAATGGCAGAGAGATGCTTGTGAGATTTCCCTATGCAGCAACGCAACGTTAGTTTTAGTAGGAGTGCTAATGTCTCTTTTTAATTTCTGCTTTAAACTCTGAATTTTTGCAACAGCAGACTGACTCTGATCACTGTGAGTGCTCAGTAATGAGGACAGGAAAGTTCATCCTCTGTAACCACAGTCTTGAGCTGAGCATCTGCAGAACCTCCTTCTGACACAGGCAGGCGAAATAAATTTGTCAGGGATTTGTGACTGAAACTGTGAATATATTGTGTCTGCATGGGGAAATCAACATGGGTTTAGTCTGCAGAGGTAAGGGAATAGAGGGAATCCCCCAGAACAGCCCAGTCACTGTGCTAGGGTGGGATGTAGGATTTGCTTGGCAGCTGTTCTCAACTAAGGCAGCAGGTCTGCAACTGGTGGCCAATTAATCCTAGCTCCATCCAGCCTCAGAGGAACTTGGCAGGGGGAATTGTTGCAGAGCTTGAACAGGTTTATTTCTTGGACTCCAGTTGGATTGGTATCACCTTTGTTTTGTTCTGGAAATCTGTGTGAATCAGTGGTTATGACGATTCTAATCTTTATGGACTTCCACAACATCAGTAATCAAACATTGATAAAGTTGTATTTCCTTTCATTTTGTGAAGGTGAGAGAAGAACAAAGCAGCACTGAACACCCCAGAGGTCCTGGCTTTGTGAGGGCAGAAATCCAGGCCACTTTTAAAGTCTCATTCCAGAAGGGCTGGATCTACTCCCAGCACTGACTGCAGGCTACTGGCCGCCTGGAGGAGATCTTCTGTGGGTAAATTTTACACTCAGTGCTAACAGATCAAGTTTGACAGTGATATATCTGACACATTCTGACATCTAAATTACAGACTTCAAGCCCTTTGACAGCCTTTCTCCTTTTGCTCTCAAAAAGCACATTTTCCTAATGGCTGTCCCAGTGCTGACACATTCCCCTGGCCACTGCTGTGCCAGGGGCAGATCCCCTCATTCTCTCATCCAGCACCTTGATGAGCAACACTGAAGGCTCAAGGGTTGATGCCTTTTGGGGCAACCTAAAAACAGGGGCCAGACAAAATTAAGAGAATAAAAAGCAGTTTTAATTTTATTGAAGGACCTTCAGGTACATTTTTGGGCGGACAAAGCTCCCTCAGGGGCTACACCCAAAACATGGATGGCGAGTCATGGGTTTTCATACTTTTATAAGTTTGGTCCGTTTCCATATTGGGGGTTAATGTAACAATTCCAGCTTCAGCTAATGAAGTCATTTAGCCCAAGTTTGCCCACCCAACTCACTTTGGTTTGCATTTCTGGCCCTGGGGCAGTGAGGTGTCCTTGATTCCTAGGCCTGGAAAGGAGTTGTTGCATCTGCCTAAAATGGGAAAGATGTAGTTAACACTGAATATGGATTTCAGAGTGATACATTAAGAATTGCAGGATTACAAATATATAAAAAATATAAAAGCTAAAATCCCAAGGCATCAAGGTGAACAGAGCATATTATTTTTTGTTGTGCTGTGCTCCCCATGCAGTGTCTGCTGCTGCTGCTACTACAAGAGTTAAGCAGGCTCCTTGCTACCACCAAGCCCTTTCTTCATGGAAGCCCAAAACTAATGGCAAGTCTACAAACCAAGTTTAAAATACAAAAATTAAGTGTTTCACTGAACTGCACATGGCATGGCGGTGTCTTTAAAAAGGCATAAAAGAAAATTTTATTAGTTAGTATAGCTCAGCAGGGAGCCCAGGATAAGATTAGATTCTCTGAAAGAACAGTAACAACCTTTAAACCAGATACCAAGATCTCTTTTCTATGTTTTTATTAAAGTAAACCTACTATGTTAGCAGGCACGAGAGAGATGACACAAAAGCTACCCATAAATAATTTCTTACAACCATTTGTCTTAGGTCCCTTAGGTCTTCTGCTGCAGTCAGGTTTGCTATAGCAAAACCACAAAACATCATCTTCTGTTGCCTGTGTAAGAGCAGCTTCATCACATTCACAAGTTCCTCAATTGATTGTGCCTCTGGAGCTAAGAGAAGTAGTTTTGCTAATTTCAGTGAGTAATGAAGCATGATCTTACAGAGGACTCAGTGTGATTCTTGGTGATTTGCATCAAGAGGCGTTTTTCATGAACACTTTTTGAGCAAGCTGAATCTATGAGACAATTTTTTCTTCATGGAATCTCTCAGGTTGTATGATCACCTTCAGCATCTCTGCTTCCACTGCTCAAAAAACCATCTAAATTAATGTCATTTTGGCTCAGTCTTTCCCAGACAGCTCTTTGAGTGGTGAGCTGTGCTGCCTTAGCCATTCAGAATGGCAAATGGGTTGGCAAATGCAGCTCTTGGCACACTGTGACACTCTCTCCCACCCATGCCTGGACCAGCTTTATCCAGGCTGCAGCTTGTGAAATAGAGCTGCAACTTCTCTGTGCACATCCTTGAAGTGGTTCCAATCACTCAATTTCCACTTTTATTGCTCCCCACCTTAAATTCCTGCTCCTTGGCATATTTTAACCTCATTAAAGACTAGAAATAATAAAGGGAAGGATGCCACATAACACTAATGATTTTTGCCCCCTAAATAATCAGTGGTAATGCGATAAGAGCTTATGAAAGGGAAATGTTTATGGATTATGTGGCTGTATTGATGTACTACCCTCATATGCAATTAGGTAAGTGCTTTACCTCACATGCCTAAATACTGCCAGAAGATACAGCATCAGATGTTATCACTGCAGCAGCAGAGGCAGAAATTGTCTTGAAAGCCTCATGCTGAAAACAATTTATAACTGGAGATTAGTTAATCCTTTACCTGTATACTGAGTGTGGGAATCCACAGAATCAGAGGGTTTTGGGAAAGCTGCAAAAGGCAGGCCCCAGAGGCAGCAGAACTGTGATTGGAGCTAAGCAGCAGCCATGAGATTGGTCAGCAGAAAAATTATTTAAAAAGTAGAAAAGCAAGGACAAACAGAACAATGGTCTGTGTATTAACACTTGTCTAGAATAACTCTCTAAGCTGCAGAAAAGTTATCTAGTGAGATATTAGGAAGTTCTAAGCTTAATAATGGAGCTCTGTGCATTGTGTTTGAAGGCTCACAAGCAGGTATTGTATTTGAAATAAGCAAGCATTGTTTAACCACAGGTACCTGTGCTTGTAGTGGTTGGATAGAACTACTGTCAATATAGAATATATACTATACAGATATAAATACTGTCAGTGTGCTTTTGCTTTGTGGGATTGGTCAAAAACCTCCTAAAGTGAGTTGTAACATTGAGTTCTGTGTCTGCTGCCTGGGATGTGAGCTGGAGGCATCTTCCCATTGTCATAACCATGGAATGAGACTGATGCTGGAAAATCAAACAGCTCAAGGCAGTTCCTCAGCAGTTCTGTCCCGTTTGTGATTTGTACACAGACCCCCAGCCAGTGATACTAAGAATCATAGAATAATGAAACTCTTTGGATGGGAGGGGCCTTAAATCCCTTCCAGTGTCACCCCAGCCATGGCAGGGACACCTTGCCCTGTCCCCGTGTCCAGCCTGGCCTTGGGCAGTGCCAGGGGTGCAGGGGCAGCCCCAGCTGCTCTGGGCACCCTGTGCCAGGGCCTGCCCACCCTGCCAGGGAACAATTGCTCATTGCCAAGATCCCGGCCAGCCCTGCCCTCTGGCACCGGCAGCCATTCCCCGGCCGCCGTCCCCGCAGCCCCGGGCAATTGTCCGTGTCCGTCTTTGCTGCGGCCCCTCGAGGCCCCGCAAGGCCACCCCGAGCTCGGGCCGGAGCTTCTCCTGCCCGGGTGAGCGATGGCAGCTGTGGCAGCCTTTGCTGCCAGCGGAGCCGCTCCGTCCCTGTGCCCGTGCTGGAGCCTCCTCTGGCCCGGCTGCAGCAGCTGCAGCTCCTTGCTGGGCTGGGACCCCGGAGAGCTGGAGGCACGTTGGTATCCCTCTGAGATGTGCGTATTTTTTACCTAAAAAAAATTAAAACATTCAAGCACACCACTGTAAACATGAAATTTGAATTTCTGCTCTGGATAATGGCACGATTTTTCCTTCCTGTTGTAGGAGGCCATCTGTGCAGCACAATCTGTGGCACTGTACAGGTACAGCTACAAAGATTTTCAGCTACAGGGGGATCACAGGTGACTTTAAACCATCAATACTTTTCAGCACCTTGCCTGTTCCTTTTTCTACCTGTTCTTATGTTCTGTATTTCAGAACATCCAAGGGTGTTTCATAAAGAACAGATAAAATGATGTGTACTCCTGCCATCCCCATCTACATTTCCAGGGGGACTCAGTTCTCACAGTTTTGTGTTGTTGCTTAAATTCCTCCCAAAAGCTTCATAGGGACTGAACCCTTCACCACCTCCTCAGCCTCCCTGTCTCTTCCACATGGTAATGCTGCCAAGTTTCTAAAATTCAGGAGACTAAATATGCTGGATTTTAGGGCTTCAGGTAGAGCTTTTTAGGCCTTCATTTGGTGGAGCTTTTTGTTGGTTGGGATTTCTCAAGCTACAGCGAAAGGTTTCCTGCTTTTAACTTTGAAGGAGGCTGTATACCAAGAAATACAGAATTTTAATAAGGGCGGGGGGAGTAAACTTAATGAAAAATCCAATGCTAGATACATGGATGCAATGGTAAATGCACTCAAACACTAGAGCTGAAATAAAGAAAATATCCACACCCCAAAAAAGGAGTCAGCTGAAGATTTCCCTGTGAAGTGCTACTAATTTTTAGAAATAGAAAAAAATTGGGTTTCTAATTTTGCTTTAAACTCTTCTCACTCATGAATCTCTTTCCAGAGAGATCCTTAAGGCAAACAGTGTTATTTCAAATTAAAATGAAAATTTTGAGTGACACAACCCCAGGGATTTATACTGGAAACAGGTAGATCTTTGTTGCAGCGCTTTGTCATCAGCATCAGCTCTTGCACTTACAATATATGGAATATCCCCACACAGGATTTTCAAATCCTTTCAGCTCCTTTAACTTTGTGCCATCTGCAGAGTTTTTAGTTAACATTGTTCTCACAGAATGGCTATAAGTGAATCATCAAAAAACCCCTAAAATCCATAGAAACTGGTCCCAAATTCCTGCAAGTTTTTTGTAAGTTTCAGTATGGTAAACTTGCTCACTGTGCCTATGGAAAAACAATTTCCTAGCTAATTTTTTAACCTCCAGATGTGTCTCAGATACCTGTTATATAAATATAACTTTGTTTGTAGACAGCATTTGCTGCTAAGCAAAAAACATTAACCTGTTTCAGCCAGTGAAAAGGAATTTACTTAATTTACAGAGAAATACCCAAAGGAAGGTAGGAGCTGGTCAAGCCTGTAGTTACAACCTTCCTTATTTTGACATCCAGGCACCGTTTCCTGATGTGGGTTTTGAAGCCCTGTTTTAGTACATTACCACCATAGAAAACCTGCTTTAAATTAACTTCTAGGCTGGGGTCTACTGAGTGGAAATAGAAAATGAACAAAAGAAATGTTGTTAGTTGTTTTGGTTTGGATTTTGTTTAGGGTTCTTTTTCTTTTTTCTTTTTTTTTTTTCTTCTTTGCCATGTGCTGCCAAAATAATATTCTTCCCTACAGGCTAGAAATAAAAAGCATCTTATTAAATCACATCATAAATGACCCATGTAGCACAGTTTATTTTACATTACCTAGGTAAGGAGGCACTGAGCCAAATAAATCAACGTGAACAAGGCAATAATTGTTCCTCCTTTTATATCACCTAAAATATGATAGTAATGAACAAATGTGATTAAATGAGAATACTGCATTAGTAATAGGCTTTCCATTTATTGTTTTTTAGAGAAATCATGTTCACTGTGGATATGGAAGCCCTTTCCCCTGTATTATCAAGCTGACATTTTGTATATTTGAAAAGGATAATGTTGTACTTGTAAAATAAGAACAAGCACAAAATGTAAGTGGCTTTCTTTAGAGAGATTTTATGAGCTGGGTTTGTTTTGGATTTTTTCCCATGAAAAATGATACATTCAGGAAGAGGTCAAGACATCTCTTCAGTGCTTGTATTAAAAATTCTATGATTTTCTGGAGACTAAAGGGCACTGTAGAGTCTTTCTTTCATGTGCCAGCTAGTTTTATTGAAATAAATGGAATTACTAAATGGAGGTTATGTGGTGAATCAGTTTCTTAACTGACCTGTGTACTTTGCCCATTACTTTTCAGAAGGATTAAGATTTCACGGAGTAGTAAATTAGATTTAATCATTACAGCTTAAGTAAATGAAATAGCAATAAGGCCAAGTGTAGAAAAATGGGCTTAATTATGATTAAAAATACAAACCAAAGAGGAATATATCTTTATGACCAGGATCAGCTGAACACTTGGCAGGTCTGAAACAAAATTAGGTTTTTAAAGGTGCATCTGAAAGGGTGTTTAAGAACAAGAACACAAGAAGTGGGAAACAACATAATTTTGGGGAGGTACTAAATGCAGCGTTACACAGAGGTGCTTTTTTTAGGACACCTCCCCCTTTATTTCTTCTTCACAGCCCAGAATTCACATTTTCTGTGGACCCTCCTGTTGGTTTCACACTGATGTGCCTGTGCCCTTTGGATTTGCCTGGTCCTTTCCTCGCTCCTTCACACATTTTGCAGCAACGTGTTCCACAGAGGGATTATGCAATCTGCAGGATGATTATTTCCCTCTGTTTGTCTTGGGTGCCCCTACCCCATGATGGGAAATGCTGTTTGGCTCCTGCTTAGCAGGAGGTTGCTGGCAGGACCAGAGCTGAGATTTTTGGGTTAAGCGCTGAATTCAGAGTCTGAGCTTTTGAGCCACCCAGATTTTGGGACAGAGGGACAGAGGCTGTTCCACACCAACACTGCTGTGGACCCCAAAGCCATGGAATAAATGGATTCAGTGAGAATTTTGTGGATATTTTAGACATTTCAAGGACATTTTGGACGTTTCAAGGACATTTTACAAAAGTGGTTCCATAGACTAAGGGAACAATGTCTCATTAAAGGATGGAAAGAGGGGTGGTGGCTAATGAGGGTGTATTGGAGAGTGTGTGCTCTGGGCACAGAAGAGGAGGGGAGAATGGATTGATTTTGGCTTGGGCAAGGTGAATTTGATTCACAGCAGCTGGTGTGGGGCTGTGGTTTGGGTCTGTGGTGGAGTGCTGGCAACACAGGGATGTTTTTCTTCTTGCTGAGCTGGCACAAAAACATTCCTTTTCCTCCCTCCACCCCGCCAGGGCACAGGCTGGGAGTGCACAAGGATTTGGGGGAGGGCACAGCCAGGACAGGGACCCAAATCAACGCAAGGGACATCCAAGACCTTGCAGCATCATGCTCTGCATGTAGAGCTGCGGGGACAAGGAGGACGTGGGGGATATTTGGAGTGCTGGTTATCCAAAGTCACCACGACATGTGACAGAGCCCTGCTGTCCTGGGATGGCTGAACACCTTCCTGGCTGTGGGAAATGAGGAATGGATTATTTGTTTTGCTCTGCTGTGTGCAAGGCTTTTCCTTTACATGTTGAAATGTCTGTGACAGTGCTCACAGGGGTCCCAGGATGAGGGAAGAGACGGGGATCTGACTCCATGTTTCACAAGGCTGATTTATTGTTTTATGATATATATTATATTAAAACTCTACTAAAAGAATAGAAGAAAGGATTTCATCAGAAGGCTGGCTAAGAATAGAATAAGAATGAATGAATAACAAAGGCTTGTGGCTCAGACAGAGAGTCTGAGCCAGCTGACTGTGATTGGCCATTAATTAGAAACAACCACATGAGCCCAATCCCAGATGCACCTGTTGCATTCCACAGCAGCAGAGAACCATTGTTTGCATTTTGTTCCTGAGGCCTCTCAGCTTCTCAGGAGGAAAAATCTTACTGAAAGGATTTGTCAGAAAATATCATGGCTACAAATGACTTTATCTCAGCTCATGGGTTTATCGCTTTTTGCCCTCCAGTTCTCTCCCTGATCCCACCCGGGCAGGGTGGGGGTGACTTTCTGGCTGGTGTTAAACCATGTCTCACATAAATCATGACAGCCCATCATGAGAATGGATGATCCACTCCCTCACAGTGATGCCATGTTATGCCTCAGGAGTGAATTCTGCTTGATGTCCTTACATGACACGTATTTTTGTAAGTAAAAAGGGTCAGGCCAACTCAAACTCTGAAAATAGGCGGTGGGAGAGCCTAGCAACAACCCAGTGTAAAGCCTGGTTACTCAGACAGCCAAAATCCAATCTTATTTTCCCACAGGAGTCCTTTAGGATTGATCGGGATGCACAGGCCCACTTGTCCCTGCTCAGGGGAGCGGTGATCAACCTTTGCAAAGAGGGCTGTAATCCCCATTTTCCATTACTGGCAGGCATGAAACAAACTGACACTTCATAAAGCATTTTGTAATCCTGTTGGGATGAAAAAAACCTCAGTAGCATAATCCTCACTTGCCTTGTGACACTCTTGTGTGCAAAAAATAAAGGAAAGGAAGAACAGTCCATACCTTTTCTCCTCTTTTGTTTAACGTTGAAAGCGCCTCAAATTCACCTTTCCCTAAAAGCACAAACCTTCTAAGAGCATTGTCTTCTCACCTCAGATCACCTCCACGGATTATAAATAAATTCCTGGAGCCAGTTCACAGAATTGGCTCAGGAGTCAAATGCTTGGGAGAAGAACAGAGGGAAGAGAGCTGGGCCAGCTCCCACCAGCTGTCCAGTGATGTGATCAACACATTTGTGCATCTGTGCTAGCTCTGACCTGCCAGCCAGTCTGGGAAACACACTGCTCGTTTGGATCTCCCACACCATGGTATCCTGCAGGATTAGACCTCTCAGCTTAAAGAGGGGCAGAACCAACCCATCAGCACCAAGAATTAACACTTTTTCCAGGGTTTTTAGGGCCAAATGACACTGAGGTTACAACAGCCATCAGGCAAAAAATGGACTGTGCTTCAAAGGCAATGTGTTGAAGGAGTCGGGATCCCCTATGCCACACTGCGTCCATATTCGCCCCAAATTATCTCCCTCTCACTGACATTTGCAAATCTTTGGAGCACAGGCCAGCAGGAGAATAGCAGAGCTCACAGAGAGTGGTTCCAAGAGTGGTTCTCAGCTAAAAGAAGGTCTGTGCCAAATGAGGCATCCCTGGGCTGCCCCCACAGCCCTTTGGTGCAGCCTGCAGGGAGAACAAGCAGCACTTTGCCATGATTTATTTGTGAAGGGATTCAGGATCCAGGAAGCCAGAGCAGAGTCAGAAAAACAATTTCCTAGCTGATTTTTTTTTTTTTACCTCCAGATGTGCCTCAGATACCTGTTATATAAATATATTCATTTTCTTTACTCCAGATGTCCAGCCCTCCTTGGCAGACAGGCACCACCTGCGTGCCGGAGATGGCTCCAGTCTGCAGTGGAGCCGTGTGTGGGTTTTGTTTTGCTGCCACTGAGGATGGCAGAGGAGTGAATGCTGCCTTTGTGTGCTGTTTGTTCTCTGAAATGGGCGGATTTCAAGGCCCTCCTTCTGGCTCTGCTGTGGTGGGGCTGGGGGCTGTGAGTGCTGCCTTGGTGAAAATGGTTTCGTGTCACAGTTGGTTGTGATCGAGAGGGCGAGAGCGCATCCAAAAGCAACATTAAACAGATTGTGCTCAATGTGATGTGCCATCTTAATCAAATACCTCGTTGGAAGGGTAACCAAACACGGCCACAGCTCTGCTGTCACTACATGGTCATTTACTGGGAGCCAATAAATTACACCCTGCTTGCTGAAACTGGAGTGACCTTTTCAAGGCTGAGCAGAGCACTAAGTGTATTAAACGAGCCGTGTTTCCTTATCTGGCATGACAGATGTTTGATTTTGTTGACATTTTCGGGAATGCACAAACAATTACGACTTCAATTGTTTATTCATCGGAGAATGCAGAGCTACCTGATGGTGCTTATGTACTGGAGGGTATTGCTCCATAAATCTTGATGGGGTTGTTGGTGCCACCTAAGTTTATCAGCATTTAAAAAGACATAAGCAGTGATTTTTTAATTTTTTTTTTCCCCTTCGTGGAAAGGTCATTCCTTTCTGATGGGTGATGTTTTAGGCACCAGCAGTACCTCATGGAAGAGCGAGACATTTAACAAATCACTTCCAGGCACTGCAGAGAAATCAAGCATTGGCACAAAACTGCATGAAAAGGCATCTAATTTGGGTTCTCCTGAATTTTACAAGGCTCACCAAACCAAGGAGTATCCTGCTCCCTTGGGTGCTCTCTGAATGGATGGGGAGTAGCTGATGGATGTCTGACTGGGAATTCTTTTCGTTTACTTGGTGGCAGTCCAGAATTTCTAATTTTTTTGGCAAATGTTTGAGCAAGCATTTCAATTTTCTTCCACTATAATACCTATTATAGCAACAGAGCACTGTGAAAACACTGCCTTGTTGAGAAAATGAGGTAAGGGAATGATTACAGTCCTTTGGACATTTGTGTGAGACCACTTGAACTGAGCAAATAAATGAAGAATTAGACAATATTTATTCATACATTGCAGCACTATATAAATAATAATTCTGTGCAAAGACTGAAGTTGTAGGAATTAGGTTTTACAGTTAAGAAGTACAGAATACAAGGAAATGTAATGGCAAAGTTTTATAAATAGTTTTAATTTCTCCATTCTGTGCATATTCATTCCCAGGTAACAAATATTATTTTCCACTTGAACAGAAAGGAACTCCAAGCATTTACATATTTATTAATTTTTACCTGTACACCATCATACATATATATAAAAAATGGATGGAAACCAATAACTAGTAAAAGCTGCATCACATAAAGCTAAATAAAATGGTGGGACAAAAAGCTGACATTTTTTCCCCACAGTTTTGGGTTTTTTTTACCATATCTACGTAAGTTTCTCTGTTAATTTGATATTCAAAAGAATTTATTAATTGGATAGCCTTTGACTATATCCAACTGCTATTTTATGGCTTCCCTGTCAAAACAAACCCCACAGAACCTTTTGCTAGGACTTCTCATTTTTTTTTAAAAATATATCTGTATTCTAAGTAATGCAAATATATTTACAAGGTCTGTAAAGACTCAACTTCTGTTGGAAATGTCTGCTTTGTGTCACATCAGCAGTGCCATTCTTCCTGCCTTAAAACCACATCTGTTTTCCAACCCTTACAGTCCCATAGAGCTTTGGCTCTTTTTGGGGTTTTGAATGCTTTCTAAACTTACAATCTTTTTGTGATAAAAAGAAACTGACTGTGAGAGAAAACACGGAGAAGATTATGAAGGAGAGGGAGGGAACACTAAATTTTTGATAACCTGGAAAACTAACAGAGATATTACGAGGCCAGATGGTGCATTGCCTTCTGAATTACTTTTGCATTTTACAAAAAGACTGGAAAATTTTGAAGTATTTGCAGCTGAATGGGATTGTCAAATAGGTATTTAACTAATTTAAAGTAGTTGAATTTAATTAATAGGGATCAGCACTGATAGAAGCAGTGTTGAAGATTCATAGGGTGTTAAAAGCTAGAAATTGAGAAACTGTAGTTTTACAGAGTGGCTACTGACATAATGCAAATTTTTGAGAAGGGGAGTGTTTGGGATGAAGGTAAACAACATATATTTCTTTAGTGTATGGGCTGTTTTTTCCTAAATTAATTTCAGTTTAAAGACTTCTACATTTTGGGAGTATGATTTCCCAAAATCTGCCACTGATCTGGTGTTCACAAAATTCTGGGTTGGAATACTTTTGCTTAAAAAATGTTCTGTCTGATTCATTTGAGATTGGATACTCAGAACTGCATGCCTGGGGTCATAAATGCTGCAGAAAATACAGAACCAGAATAAGGAGATCCATGGCTGATGCTTTATTTTTAAAACCCTTCTGCAATTATAGAAGGCTTAATTCAATAGCAGGTAATGCAGCATTTAAAGTGTAGATGAGAATCCTGACTTATGTTTCTTCAGGAAAATGAAACAATATCCTTTTTTTTTTTGTTGTTGCACACAGCTACCAAAACCTGTTCTCCCTCTCATGTATGTGCTTGGGGTTCACAACCCTGAACCTCTGACCCCACCTGGCACAACTCAAACCAGTGAGGAGAAATACCTGGGAAAATTTAGTTTTTCCTCCCTAGTTTTATGCACCTGGCAGGTGGCCAGACACCCTTTGGTGGGCAGATTTTCTTACCTGTGATTTGTGGCAGACGTGAGACACTTTAACCTTCACTTGGTACCTCTCACCCAGCAGCACCCTCCACTATTTCACCTTCAAAGGTTTGAACCCTTGATTCTTTTTCCTCTTTTGTCAATAGACTTACCTTGAATTGTCTTCTATTTCTGTTTGGTCACTAATTTTTCAAAGGTCATTGATTCCTAAGGGAGAACAAAGGTTTCATTTAGCAATCTCACACGGAAATTGCTAGGGGCTTTCAATAAACGACCGTTTTCAGCCCCTGATTACACATTGTGTTCTTCCTCTCCTGCAATTTCAGGAAACATCTTTTAGAGCGTGTCTCTGGCAATAATGCCATTTTCAAAAGCAGAACCTGTGGTTATTTCCTCTCCTGCATGACCTGATTTGGAGGGTGCTCACATGGCTGCTGGAGCGGTATCTAAATTAAGCTGGAGAGAGGAGAGGTGTGTGGTCACCTTCCATCCAGGTGAGCTGTTGTGCAGAAAATGAGAGAACCAGGCTCAGCTTCAGGTGATCTGGGGTGGCTTTCCCAGGGGTGTTATTTTAATCCAAACAGTTTGAGCTGCTATTCCACTTTTCAGGGATTGTTCATGGCACAGGAGGGGTGGTCGTGGGATTTTACTGGGAGAGAATTGTGGGAAATGGATTTGTAGAAAATTCTCAAAACTTGACAGAATGTTCACATAGTATATATCTGTATGTTAACTTTGAGATAAGAAATGTTAATTTAGAAATGCCATGGAATAGGACAGACATTGTTGAGAGAGATGGAACTAGGAACAAGTTTCAAAGTTTCAAAGGACGACCTTACAAAAATGACCAGATACTTTGGAGAAACAAAACTATGAAAGATTCATTATATTAAGACCCACAAGAGGTAATTTTAGATAATTACTCCTAAAGCAATTGCAGTCCAGCGTGGCAAAAGCTGATAGGCCAAGAAACACTTATAGTGTACTGTAATTTAGAAATAGTTGACTTATAATTGTAATAGTGAGAATTATAACATCTGTATCGTCTCATCTATACCCTTCTCATGAGACTGAAAATGGAATAAAAGTTTTTAAAACACCTCTCAGTTACCCCACCTCTAAGTCAGAAAAGAACATAATCCAACAAGAATGAGCCTAAGTTAGTGTTCCAGTAAATAAAAAGTAATAATTACATACAATTGTATTTAAACATGCTTTTGGGCAAGTTCTGGAAGTCCAGTCTTCTCTCACGTGAAATTAGGCTGACTGTCAATTTTGTGGGCTCTCTTTAAGAGAGACATAAAACATACAAACATGGGGGTCTGAGCCCTGTCCCTGTGCTTGGTCCTTTCCTGCTGCTGATGCTCTGCTTGGCTTTCTGGGCTTTGCATTTCCCACTCTCGGGGTTGCCTACATAGCAGCAAAAATAACTTGAATAAACTTAACTTAGACCTACCTAAAGTCTTACTTGCTCAGGTTTTGCTGACCTACCTAGGATTAGAGTAGCTGGCAAATTGTTTTACACAGTTTGATTTCAGAGGTAAATTCCAATTGAACTGCTCCTGTGTTGCTCTAACTTCAAAGCAGCGTCAAACAGGGAATTAAATAACATTTAGGTAACTTTGAAGTCACACCTTCAGCTGCTTCAGCTGTACTGCAGGCAGGCTGTCAGGTGCCCACACGCTGCTTTTGGATTATGTAGTGGGCAGGGGAGCTTCAGCTGTGCCTAACAATTTAAATTATGCAGGTGTTTCCAGAATACCTCCCCATTTGTGCTGCCACAACAGAACATCCGGACAAAGGACCTTGCTCAGGGGTTGCCAGCTTTCCCCCTGACCCCTCTAAAAAACCCCATCCCTTCCATACCCAGCTCCATCATACCAGCACTAAAATATTCCCAAATGAGCTACAAGGAGGCACTTAGAGCTCCTGGCAGCGGGTTGAGACAGCACGGAGTTAGCAACTGAGCTCCTGCTCTTTGGCTGGAAACAATTCCCTGCAGAATTGGGTTCAGAGGACAGCACCACCACGAGGAGCAACAAACAGGAAAGAGAAGTGGCAGCATGGTGCTGGAGCACAGGGGTGTGCACATTTCCAGAAAAGTTTCCAATTAGCTGTTCCCCAAATCTGCTCTGGGCTTGTCAGAAAACAAGGACTTGGAGAGACAGGTCTGCTGTAGGGAGGCACATCTTCTCCAGGTTTCACTTTCAATTACCTGGATGGCTCATGGAGGCAAGCAAAAAGGATTTCTCACTCATAGCAACGGCCTGTATATTTCTGTTTGTGTTTTTTCCCCAATAGCCCATTCTGCCACTGTTTCAGGCAGTAGCTTTGGTTCACAGCAAAGCCCCATTTAGCCAAATATCTAATTTTTATCTGGTTTTTCCTCCCTTGAGGGAGAGATCTTCTTGTCTTTACAAAACCACATTTAATTCAGAATTACAGAACTGTGTTTTGGTGGGTTTTTTTTGTTAAACCTAATCTCAAGAACTCTTGAGAGTTATGAATTTTAGTGGTGCAACCAAAACTTTACAAAAAAGAAACAAAACCTCAGGCCACACTCTTCCCTCTCATCTCCCTCCTTCCATCACTCGTCAGAATTTTTATATACATTTATGCACATTTCCACATGCATGATTTTTACACTTTTCTTTCTTTTTTTTTTTTTTTTGTTTTTTCACCACCAAGGTACATTTCCACATTTTGTTGCTGGCTGTGCCTTAGTCAGGTTCTCAGCAACACTATTTATACAGTGACATTTTTCAAAGAGCTGCACGCTCTACATAGCTAATGGAAAAAGGTGGCGCAACCACAGAAAAGAACTTAATGTTATTCATGGAATACCAAAGGAGAAAATGGAACAGTGGATCACATTAATTCCAGCAAATACTATTATTTTTAAACTCATTTAAATTCAAGTCAAACTTATTGAGCATATCATCCCAGAGAGCAACTAACATTTATCTTCCCTGTGCAAGCAGGGCAAACAGGAGATGGGCTGTTTGCAGAAGGGGCTGCCTCTGGAAAACCCATGGAGAGGGCAGGGGGCAGAGCCCACGCTTCTGTTTTAATTGAAACAATGATTAATTGCACCACAGAGGGTCTCACAGTCATTGTCTTTCCCTCTTGACCTGCCATAAGCCACTCTGTGCTACTCCAAAGTGTTTTTCCAGTAACATATACCCTAAACTTGCACCATTCCTCCTCATTCCTCAACTTTTTTTGGGGTGGTAATTGAAGTTGTAATCACGACACTTTTACCAATAAATCACTGTGTTATTATTCTGCTCCTCTGATACACATTCACAACTTCCAATTAAGCAGCCCAGAGACTGTTTTGCCCTATTTCTATCCTAATGTGTATTTTCACACATTAAAATTACAATTACAAGAAGGTTCTCATAGCTGTTTGATGTACTCCACTGAGGTGGGAACAGGCAGGAATATTTTTGTAGCACTGGATATTGTGTCCCAGCTCTGATATCCCCTACTGGGTCTATTGTTTGACCTTTACAGAACTTTATTTTCTTGATCATGAAATTAAGAACAACTGCTTTCTTTTTCATGGAGGCAGCAATTTTTTTTTTCTTTCCTTCCCTTCTTTCTATGTAGTAATCTATTTAATTAAAAAAATACCCAAACGACTGGTGTTTCTGCACTGAAAATTCAAAGTATGAATTGCAATGTATGGATGATCTTTACCTTTAAAGGATAAAAATAGTTTGAATGTGCTAGCCCATGCAATACTAAGTTCTACTTTCATATTTTTATCCTCCAGCCCTAATTGTTTATAAACCTCTAAATTGTTTCATGTTCAGACAGAAATAAAAATCTCAGGCTAGAAAGAAACAAGAAAAGAGTGGCTGATAACTTATATTAGAAAACATTTTGAATTTTTCCCCTACTATTTAATTAGCATTAAAAAGATCTTAAAGCAATTTTCATAAGTAACTCACAGTCTTAATTGCTGTACAGGACAACACATCTGTAAAGGAGTCACAATTTAAAGGAGGAAAAAACTTAGTCCAGGTTTCTGTTGTAGTTAGATCAATTATGCAAGGGCTGCCCACAATAATTCAGAAGTGAGGCTCATCCAAGCCAGTATCTTATTTCCAACATGGATCAATACCAGATGCTTCAAAGCACAACTGAACAAGAATTGAAATTTCTGTTCTCTGGGGAGGAAAAAAAAAGAAAAATCAAATTGCCATTGCTTTGTGGAGAGTGGATATGAAAAGGATACAACGTCAAATTAATTGCTGAACAGAAATTCTAGAACAATTTTATTTGAAAAGCAATGTATTCATTTTCACCAAATCAAAATAACCCATTCAATGTAATCGAACCCAAGCCCTGCCAGACTTGTCCCTCTGGAATAAGGAGTGTTCCAGATTAAGAAAAGAAGATCCACAAAACATGGATGAAAACATCCAAAATATTGAAGCATAAGGACATCTAATTCACATCTGCTCAGATTTAATTCAGGAACTGCTTGAAGACTATACCTGACATAATTAAAATGGTAAGCTATGAATCTCTCTGGAAGCAAAACAGAGTGGTTTTGAGTTTGTGCCAAAACAGAAAACATGAAGGTGAAAATTATAACAGGGAAGTTGGAAAAAAATCAGGGATCATTAATGATTTTCCTTAAAACTGGCATCTGGCAAGCAAAAAAATACAATCATTCACACAGATGTGTTATTTCCCAGAGGTCCTTTAACCACTGCCTTGTTTCCTTCATACAATTTTAACGCCAGAGGAGAACCACTTACATATTGCTTTTTTCCTATTCTCAACTGATTTATCTTCTACCAAGTCAAAGTGCCCTAAAGGGAGCCCAAAAGGCTATTTTAAAATAAATATTTCATTGGGTGCACAGACTATCATGTATTTGAGTGTGATGGGACACACTGTTATGTTTTTGCACAACTTATTTCTGCATCTCCTGGGCTTTAATGAATCTGATCCATCCCTCTTAACAGCATTAAATATCAGTTAATTCATTTATATTTATAGTGACACATCTGTCTCTAGAATCACTCAGGGCTGAGTATCTCCATGCTAGGATCTGTGGTGGGAATGTGTTTAGAGAAGTCATTGCAAAATGAGAAAATGAGGTGAAGAAAAAATAAAATCTGAGTTTCTCTGGCCCATCTCTTCGGCAGCCAGTAAAGAAACAATGGACTAGGAGGGCTTAAAACAATAAACCATGGAATGGCTAAACTACAAAAGAGTAGTACCAAGGTAAATTTGGGGAGAAATGGAAAAAAATGGGTAGTTAAATTAATAAACAAATAATTAAATACATATGATTGAGGAAGTGTTGGCTGAACACTTCTCATAAGAGCAAAGAAAAAGAAGCCATCTGGAGTTGGGCCTCTGTGAAATTGAAACACAAACACCTGGTATTAATGACAGGAGCCACATCTCTCTCAATGACAACCTGTATTTTCCACCCAGGCAACCAAAATAACTCATTTCAGACTTTGCTTTACTGAGCAGTGACGAAATCACAGATAATCCAGAAGTAAAAAATGCAGACTGCCCCATTTTGCATTAACAGAAAGAGCAGCTCAGATCTATTAACGCATTTCTGCTGCAGGAGTGAAAACTTCTGCGATCCTAAGGGAACCAATTACTTAAGCCAGGCAGGGAACTTATGGACTTGGTAATTGTTGGGGCTCAAAAACTGCAGAAAACTGCCCGAGCACCTCATGCCAGGGAACAACCCAGTTCTAAAGGGACTAATTACAGCAGGAGTAAGAGTTTGCCATGAGTGGAGAACACAAGTCCTCATTTTCTAACTCGCAGAGTGCAGGTGTTTTATCAAAAATACAAATAAACAACTTCCTACACTCAAGGAACCTTGAATTAAGTGACTGTGTTAGTTAAAACTGCACCACGTTCTCTTTGTAAATGAGATTAGTATCACACCACCAGCACTGGTCTATCAGTTTAAGACTAACATGATGTGTTTTGTCAGCGCTCACACGAAGCAGGGCTGATGATGTTTCATTTTTGCAAGACTTGCACTGGCACACAAAAACTGGGATTTTATGGGGAGTGGCAGCACAGAGGCAGCTCAGCTCCCCCATCCCCTCAGCCATGGGTATCATGTCACAATCAGCAGAGGAAAGGCTACAGGTACTGTGCTCCACATCAGGGATTTATTCACCCAGGCTGGTGGCAGGTTTGGAAACAGCTCAGGATTTAGAGGCATCTCACAACTGGGAGCCCCAGGACCTTCCTGCTCCTGAATACGATCCATCAGGGTAACACCACTGTGAGAAGAGATGATTACACTTTGAGAACACTTCTCAAGTACCTGCCATTTCATCAAAAAATAATTACTCCAAGTTTGAACACCCTGTGCTCAGAAGTATCTCTGGAAGCCACAAGAAAAGGGGGAGGAGTTCAGAAAGGAGACCTTGTTTTAAGCGCAGTGAAGGAACTGGCTGGCCTTTCCCACAGGGTGAATCTTCAGAGGTGATGTGTGCTCTTTCCAAACACATCACGGGTGGGAAATGGATTTGTAAAGAATTTTTAAAGTTTGATAGAAGGTTTATATGTGTTTCTACATAAACTTTAAGATAAGAAATGGTGACTTAGAAATGTTATAGAGTAAGATATTGTTGGGAGAGAAGTGGAGCTAGAAATAAGTTAAAATATGGCCTTATGAATAAAACCAGCTATTTAAGAGAAACAGAATTATGGGATCTGACAATCAGGGATTCTAGAGTAAGGGGGAACAATCATCAGCACTTTAGTCCCCTGAAGAGAGAAATGTGGCACCCAGGAGCTGTTCTGCTACAAGCAGCGTGTTACCACTCCCACGTATTTCTGCTGAGGGAGTTGGATGAGAAACTGGCATCCACACAGATTAGAGTGGCAAGAAAAGAATTCAAAGTTTTACGGAACTGTTCAGTTCAAGCCACACTGAATGCACCGTGCTGCAGCAGGAGGGCGTCTGAGTGGGGGGGAAAAGCAAACCAGAAAGGTTCACAACTGAAAAGTACCAAGAGAAAGCCATCAGTTCCTTCCAAACACCTGGAAAGCTGCAGCAGTTTCAGTTTTGGTAACTACAGAATATTACCAATATTTTTTTGCTGCCCACGTCACCCCCTGAGCCTGAAGCCTCACGAAACCTTTAGGGTAGAGGCCAAGTCCCTGCTCAGAGCTGATGCTACAGAGATCAGGGAACGGGAGCTCTTTGGAACTGCTGAGCCTGGAAGAAAAGCCACAGAAAATCCTCACTGAAGTTAAAATTTCTGCAGCATGGATTATGGCGACAGGATACTCACTGCTATAAACTGTCCCAGGTCATTATTCCGAGCAGCAAAAGAACTTCAGCCCAATCCCTGTTCTGAAATGTGATTTTCCCCACTCTGTTGTTACACATGACGACATTTAAGTGTTTAATTTAATGGCAAAACACTGAAATTAGGAGGGGCTCTCAGCACACACCAGCTGTCAAAAGCACTTCAGGAGTTTCACAAAACACGCAGCCCACGGTCTTGGGGTTTAAGATTTTATTTAGAGACATCCAGCACGGGTTGCAGCTATCATATCCCCATTGAACGATGCTGTGCAGAAAACTTCAACTCTGCAAAAAAAAGAAATTGAAGAAACTTAAGAGCCCTGTAATAAACATATTTTAATTTGAACTTTTGATTTATTTGAGGACTTTGCTTCATCCACTGTCTGGTTTGGCATCAGAGGCCTCAGCCTGCATGAAACCCCCCAGTTCTAAATGCCCAACTTCAATACAAATCTGCTGATTTTGGTTTTCTCCTCAGTCGAGGGCGGAATAAACATCAAACTGGCAAAGGAATTGCACAATTTGTTCCAATTCTGAGCTTCCAGTGAGGACTCTCATTTCCTTTCAAGAGCTATCTGGGTCCCTGAAGCTCCTGAAAAATGTTTAGTTTCTCAGATGACAGACAATACCAGCTATTTCCAAAGTGGAATCACCTAAAGACAAACTGAAGTGGCATGGCTGCACAGTCTGGGGCTTCCTTTGCTAGGATCATCAGCAAGCACCAATTAATTCCTGTTAATGACTTTACCTTAACTGCACAGTAACCTGTCAATGATGTAGATGGCAGGACTGTTTTGACACAGGCTCAGGAAAATGTGATTTTCCCTCCCCCGAGCCTTATCTGGCACATCAGAAAGCGTTTACAGCATCACAGTTCCTCACCCTTGGTGTCACATCACGCGTGCCAGCGCCTCCCTCACCAGCTGCACCTTCTCAGTCCCTCAGGGCAGGAACCAGAGGCGGCTCTGGGCACAGCCAGGAGCTGCAGGCAGAGGGGAGTGGCCTCTGGGGAGGCAAAGGGCACAAACACCGAGTGCAGCAGCTCTGGGACACAAACTTACACCTGCTCACCATCCCAGCTGCTATTACACAACTGCAGGGCACAGCACAGCAGCACCTGGGCTGCAGAAGGCTCAGAACGGTGAAATTCTGAGCAGGGCAGGCTCCCTGAATTCCACTGTGCTACGAAACCCAACAGAAGCAGTTACCCAGCTGGCGCAGCTGCAGCCTGATCCCTTCATTTCTTCAGGAGCTGGTGTCTGACTATGAAGAAAGGGGCACCAAATCCACTCCCAAAGAACACACACATCATCGCCAGCAGCCTCCACTTGTTGTCCACAGAGAATGGGAGGTTCTGCAGGGGGAAAAAAAGAGAGAGTTTTAGCCTTGGCAAACCAAGCATTAATTCCTTTAGAAGCGGTAAGAATCTCAGAACAAAACAAATAGGCAGTTTCAAAGCATTTTCAATATTTTTCAAGGCAAGAAATAAAATATTTAGAGTAATAAATAACCTTCCTGTATTTGAAAGGTATCTACAGGGAATCTGGACATGAATTCTTCGTGAAGAATTACAGAGACAGGAGAGAGAAAACAGATGATAACTGAAAGAGGAGATATTTCAGGTGGGTACTATAAAGAAATGATTCCCTGTGAGGCTGCTGAGGCCCCGGCACAGGGTGCCCCTGGATCCCTGGCAGTGTCCCAGGCCAGGTTGGACACTGGGGCTTGGAGCAGCCTGGGATGGTGGGAGATGTCCCTGCCATGGCAGGGAGTGGAATAAAATGATCTTTAAGGTCCCTTCCCACCCGAACACTCCATGATCACAGCCTGCATGTGACCTCTGGAGGTCACCTCGTTCTCTCTTCTCCTCCCCGTCCTGCCCAAGGTGAGGCCAGTCTGCTGCAGGCCTCATGCAGTCAATTATAAAAGCTCTGAGGATACAGACCTACAGCCCCCCCGAGTGCTCTGGTATTTCTTTATCGCCACCGTGAAGAATTTCCTCGTATCAGTTATGCATATAAAATTAACTCTTCAGACCGAAGGCTTGAGAAAACCGGCCAGGTACATCAGAAAGCGTTTACAGTATCATTGTTACCCCTCATACCGCAATGCTCATCATCTGTACCACCGCAGGGAAAGGCGCTGTGGTTCCGCCACCACTCGATCTGCGCCGCTGTGCCTGCGCACCCCAAAGCCCACACACCACAGCTAGGCGCAGGGCAGCCACCAACCCCCACCCCGCGACCTTCAGCGGGCCAGGACGCTGCTGCCCACCTTCCCGGGTCCTTCCTCAACATGGCTGCGGCGGATGGCGGAGGTGGCGAAGCGGCGGACACCGGCGGACAGCATGATAGGGGCAGGAGGCAGCAGCCACTCGTCCGCCCTGCGCGACCTTCCTCAGGGTGGCGCGGCTGATGGGAGCCGGAAGCGGAACCGGGAAAGAGGAAGGGAGCGCAGAGGGCATGACGGGAGTTGTAGTTCCTGGCGGTCACGTGGTGCCAAACGGCGCCCTGCGATTGGTCGAGATCCGCGCGGAAGGGGAGAGGGAGTCGCTCTCGACCTCGCCGACATTTTGTGGCGTCTGTGGGGGCGGCGGGAAATGGCGGGAGTGGGGCTGCGGGGGAACTGCATTTTACGAACTGCGCTGGACTGCTTTTAATGTAAAGCTCATGGATCTCGCTAAATGAACGAAAAGTACAGTAATATGTTGGGAAGGTCCTTAAAGCTCATCCGGTTCTACGCTCCCCGCCCCCTACGGGCAGGGACACCTTCCACCACCCCAGGTGACTGCAAGCCCCAATGTCCAGCCTGGCCTTGGGCAGTGCCAGGGGTGCAGGGGCAGCCCCAGCTGCTCTGGGCACCCTGTGCCAGGGCCTGCCCACCCTGCCAGGGAACAATTGCTCATTGCCAAGATCCCGGCCAGCCCTGCCCTCTCCTAGTCTGCATCCATTCCCCTTTCTCCTGTCACCCCATGGTCTTCTTTTTGTTTTTGTTTTTCTTTTTTTTTTTTTTTTTTTAAGGGTTCATCTTTAGCATGATGGATGGTGGTGGTTTGTACAAGGCTTAATTATATCGTATCACTTACTTCAGTTACTATATTGGGGCCTACTTATACTTTATAATGTGAAGGAAAAGAAAGACCCCCCAGCACTCTTCATGTTTGCCAAAGGAATAACAGAATTACTTCTAGTATTGGTGGTCTCAATCTGCTTTCTTACTGGGTTATTTTAAAGACAAACTTTTCAGGAGAAGAAGTTTGATGCTGCCATCTCAGTGTTGCAAGGAAGCAGTTTTTGGGTTTTTTTTCCCCATAGCCTTTCTCCATGTTTCTGTACTGCAAAAGGATAGAAAATCAGGATTTGTATGCTCACCAAAGTAAAACTTTAATAAAAACAGGTTAAATGAGTTTGAGAAATTAGTTGCTGGTTCTTGACCACTAACAGCTCATATAGAACCCTAGGACACCTATTGCCATTACTTGTGATTTCTTTAGCTAGTTGTTTTTTAGATTTTTTCTTTGTTTAGCTAGACTTTTATTTTTATTCGTCAGAGTTTTGCAATGCTTCTTTCCCTCTCCATTTTCTAATTCTGAGGTCCAGTGAAAGATGCTTTCCTATTCTTGCTAAATTCCATTGCTGCTCACGCAGCCAGGCCTCTTCTCCCCCCTGCTCCCCCTTTCTCAAAGCATTTTCTAATTGGAATTTATGGCACGATGGTGCTCTGCAATCTGCTTTATCATCTTCATAACAAATGTTCTTGTTTTAATGTAGCTCTTCTCGTCCTGCAGTGGATTTTATGGTGTTGCCGCAGAGGAGATGCTGAAGGGAGGCATAAAGATTCCTGTTACACAGTTGCATCAGCAGCAGCAGTTTAATCCTTGATGCTCCGCAGATGTTTTCTTTGTAGGCAGAGCTGGGGAATCTCTAGGTAAATATGATTAGAGAGTGGTAGACATCTAGAGTTGTTTTACAGCTGGAGAAATAGAGCTGAGCGCTCAAATCTGCTCTCCTTTACAGCATAAACTGATACAAAGTAAGTGCTCGCCCCAGAAAGCCATGGGGGAGGAGTTTAGAGTATGGCATTGGTTGGAATTTTGGCAAAGGAATGAAAGATAATATCTTCTAAAGCGTTAGAAATAGGATGTACCTTAATTATGATGAGGTTTATCAGGTATCAGGGCAGATTTTTATGGGAGATGCCAAGTGCTGCACTGTGTGCCTTTGTAAAAAGCCAGTCTGACTCACACACAAACTGGGGGAATTACGGAATTAATTACTGGGTGAAATTCCCTGGCCTGGGCCATGCATGGGATCAGAATGTGGGATTACACTGGTACCTCCCAGCTTTTAAGTCTATGAATCTTTGAATTTAGGCTGCTTGTTCACATGCATCTTTTATGTCTACTGTTTTTCCTTCCTTAAAAAAAAATATTACTTTTTGCCAGGTTATCTTTTTCTTTGTCTTTCAATAATTACATTTTGCTGCTGTGAATATGATTTGGTGATGAGTTCTTTCAGGTGCTGCTTTCTAACTCACTTTTCCCCACAAAGGATGTTTCTCTACTTGATCTTGATGCCAAAAAATACAAATAAGAAAAAAACACAGGTAGCTAAAGAAAGTAATGCACAGGATCTGTCTTTTATGGTCTTGATGGAGGAATGAAGCACGGGAAGATTAGTGTATGTTTTACAAAATTCACAGGGCCAGACCTTGGGGGTTGAATCTGCCAATCCCTGAGGTACAGTGAGAGAATCAAGATAAAAGTCATACTGGCTTTTAAAGTCCTCTTTTGTGAGTAAGTAAACAGCTTTTTTTAAATGCTGAAATTATATATGGTCAAGTTGAGGTGTGTGTGCTTCACAAAAGCTTTTTGATAGCATAAACTCCCTAAACTGTTTTGTTACTGTCATGGGCAGAGGGCTCAGGAGACAAAATAACTCATTGGTGACACAAAAACATTGCTTTCCTACAGAAATTATCCTCTATTTTTGCTGACACGATAAATTATTTTGTCTAGCATTCAACTTAGGAATTAACCTTCCTTCAGTCATAAGGTCGGGCATTAACCATAAGATGAAGCAGTTGTTAAATTCTAAGTAATGAAAGGGAAAGGGTGAGTAGAAGCTGGAGAGACATTCTATAATGGTTATTCATGATATGTTTTTTAGCAAAACTTTGGGTTAATTTCTCAACTTCATTGCCTTGATTTCAGAGAGCCCACATACGTCTCAGGCAAGTGAAGCAAAGTAGTAAAAAGAATTATCCTGTGGAAGCAGTTACAGTTTTGCTGCAGACATTGATAGCAGCAGGATGCCCTTGGAGGAGTCTGTTTGGAGAAGGAGCATCTTTTGTTCTTCTATTAGAGTTTTAAAACCAGTCAAGCTTCCGAATGTGCAAGCCTTCCCTAAGGTGTGACACTGAGTTACTTTCAAATGTAAATATGCACGGAGAATAATTTTGTCAAGGCGCAGTTCAAAGGGCACTTTCCTCCCCCAGCTGTTCTTTGGACTGGATCATCTCACAGGTCCAGTTCAGGGTGTAAGGGCACAGAGGCTCAACTGGCCCACAGGAAAGGGTGAAACAGTTGTAGCATTAAAAAGATGGAAATGGATGCATAGAATTAGTGCTTTTCTTGGCAGCAACATCAGTTTATATTGGCAGAAAGAGCTTGTCCAACTGCAGCCTTACTGCAGAATACATATATATTATTTGGTATTGGGGCATGAGAAAATTGTCACATGAGAAAAATAAAAGTCTTTCCTAAGCTCCAGCTATTGCTAATGCCTAGTGCATTTATTAATGTTATTTCCCAGCATCATTCATGATAATTTTCAAGATAGGGTGGTAGGTATTAAAATATTACTTAAGAAGAATTAAAATATTAAGAAATGAAACTTGCAATTCTTTTGTTCTCTTGTTTATAACATATCATGATACACTGAAAAGATTTCAGTATATGATGATATGTTATAAACAAGAGAACAAAAGAATTGCAAGTTTCATTTTGTACTATAATATCTTTATGTGCAATCATCTTCCTGATGATCTGCTGTTGTCATTTTGTCAGCCATCACTCCACAAACTGTCTTTAAGACTGTATAATTACACTTTTAACCTTTTACAGTTAACATGCTAACATAAGAGTTAACATATGCAGCTCAAGTTACTGCTCTCAACCGGAATTAAAATACTATTATTTTTGCATCTGTTTTAAACCAATCAGTGGGACTGTGCATCCAGATTTTGCCTGTTAACTCTGATTGTATAATTTGGTTTGCCATTAGGATTGTGGGGGGAAGTAACACAGTGCCTGTGTAATTCACACTTTTAAGCCATTATGAGTATAAAAGTGCTGTGGGAACTTCTTTGCTGTGTCTCTGCTTATTGGTGTGATTTGTTTTAGTGAAAAACACAGGTTCTGTGAAAAGTTGAGCACAAATATATAGGATGAGTGTTACTCATGAAAGCAGCTAAGCTGGATGTGCATAGTCACAAAATCACCATTTTGGCAATGTACCTAGATGAATTTATTTTCACATTATGTGAAATAGTTCCAAAATTGCCCCTTCATGTAAGCAATTCCTTATGGAAGCAGAGTCTCATTTGTATGTACTATCAGTATTTCAGCAGCTGAAATAAGTGCCTAACAATAATATTTTACCCTCACAGAATTACTTTTTTTCATTAGTCTTTTGCAGCATTAATTAAATCTCCCAAAAGACTGCTTAAAATACATAAGGGAAGGTTGGTTACACAGAACCTATTCCAGAGGCTGAACAAGGATTTGCACTTGCACTTGCACTTGCCCAGTGAGTAAGAGCCACTTTGCAGTATTTATTTTGTCTTCTTGTCTTTCTCTAAAATGGACTATACAAAGCTCTGTATTTTTATCATAGACCCCAAGACACTTGATTTGCAATTACTGCAAGCAGCGTTATAATTACTTGCATTTTAAACTATCTCACTGTGACAGCCATTCCTTGGTTGCTAAAGCTTGTGCTTGAAGGAGATCTTTTGTGTGTAGGGGTATCTTTGGAGCCCTGAAATCACCATTTGTCCTAGCAGGTGTAATACTCAGTTTACCTGGTGGTAAAAGCAAAAAAAATTTCTGCCCTATTTATGCTTATTTTTTCTGTAGTTTGAAAAGGTTGTTTTTTTGTTTGTTTGTTTTAAAGTTTTATTGGTTTCTCCATCCAGAGGACTGCATGTGGTTCAAAATATGCACAGGAATAAAAAGAGCCCTCCAAATACAGTACATACAAATATGTATTCCAGTATACATATGATTCCCATCCTTGTCACACATTGTCTTTTCCCTTCTTTCAATATATTCATGTTCCTGCGTTATTTGTAAAACGTATTATTTATAACATTTTCCACTGCATCTGGCTGTTCACAGTTATTGATACAGTCACCCTGACTGAGATAAGTGAAAGACTTGCATGTGTCTTAAAAAAAATTAAAATGGAGTTTAAAAAAAATTATTAATTTTTTTTTTTTTTGTCCCTTAATCTTGGAAAGAAATGCTGAGGGGTAGAGCTCCATTTAATAGAATCAGTGTTGTCAACAAGGTATAGCTTGTTTCCAAAGCCAGGCTAGATACTGTGAATGTTTCCTAGAGAAATGTATTCTTTAAATAGGCTAAAATTTGTGACATACTGGGCTAACCCATAACTTAAACTCAGGCTGCTGAGTTTTGAAGCAGGTGATTACCCTACCCAGGGTTTTTTTTTTTTTTTTTTTTTTTTTTTACAATTTAAAAGAACAAATTACACTCAAACTACCAAGTCAAGCAGTTGATGTAGAATGAGTTGGAAGGGGCTTTTTTGTGCAGACAACACGTCCAACTGTATATGTTGTAAAGTGGTATGCTGAGATACCAAATTACTGTAATTTCCATGAAAAGGGGTCACCAAGCATAAGAACCAAAAATTGAGGAGCATTTGCCTAGTGTGGTAAGTGTTTTTTTTATTTTCAGTCATTACAGGCATGCTGTGGGAGATTCCCAGTGCTGAGGGTTTCTGTGAGACAATGCCAAAAGAAATACAGCAGTTAGAGAGAAATAAAGGTGAAAGGAGGAATGCTTTTCTCTTAGGTACTTTTTAGGCAAAAAAAAAAATTAAAAAAAAATTACCTATTGAAGATCAATTTGTGTTCCTCTATAACTTCCTGTACAGTGTAATTACACCTCTGTTTATTATTGTATTTTCACAGTACACTTTCTGGACTGATGTTTCCAGCAAGTTCTAGTTGGCCTAAGCACAAGCTCTCTGTACTATTACTTTCTCTCTCTAATTATGGCAGATGGTTTAGCTGCCTAGGAAGTGTTGCTGTAATTTTTCCTGTTAATATGTTGTTAGACTAGAAATTCACTTGTGGCAACAGCTTTTACCTGTGTCTTTTACAAGGATGCCTGGAAGTGTGGTTACTGCTGACTTACCATGGTGAAAGAACAGTAACTGATGTTTTTATGATCCATTCTCAGGTACCATACACAGACATGCCAGTGGTGACAACAGGTGAAATTGTGTAATTTCAATTTTCACATCAGTGAGGATATAAAAATGATTTATCATCTTAGTTCTTAGAGCTCTCAAAGCTGGAATTTCTGAAGTTGCTGAAAGTACCTGAAGGTACATCATCATGGGACCTGATAAGATGCATCCACAGGTCCTGAGGGAACTGGGTAATATTTCACTCTCCTGCAAATACGTGACAAGAAACTGTGAATGTTTCTTGTGATATTTTGATTCATTAGTAACATTCCAGTTCAGTCTAGCTAAACTATTTTATTTACATATGAGCCTGTCAGTTCCTCCAGTGACCTGTTCACTGATTTCTTCTCCAGACTTAGTTTTTCAGAATGTTTTTGTAATATGCTGGTGAAATATAGTGTGTCACCTATCAGTGATCATTATAATGAAATACTAACTGTTTGAAATGTTGGATGTGAAGTCTGCTGGTGCCTCTAGTTTGTATTCATTGTGCATCAACATTATCCCCTTGTTTGTGAGGTCAACAAAGAGCCAACGTCTGCCACAGCACAGACACTTTTTGTGTCAGAACTGGCTGCTTGGTCAGCACTCAGGCATGCTGAAAGTGCAGTGAATATTGAGTCTTGGACTTTGTTATGTATTTTCTATGTGATTCAGGCTGTACTGACTCATTCACTTTAAAAATGAAGTTAAAATGAAGTGACAGTGATGAGGACTCACATCATCTTCATGATAAACACTAATAAGGTCGCTGCTAGAAAATCTAGGGTCGAGTTTTACGAGTCAAATGAGTAGGAGGAAATATTTTACTGACAAACTTCTCTTAATGGGATAACAGGAATGTTTATTTTATAGAGTGGCATTTTCAAAATGTTTGCAGCTACTGTCTTACCATAGGTTACTAAGGATCCAAAACAAAGTTTGTGCCAAGCTGCCAACTGCAAATGCTGAATAAGCACTATTTTCCCAAATCTCAAATTTTTTGCCACATCTTTTGGCAGTGGATCTACTTCTGTGACATATCCAAACATTTTAGTGGAACATAAGCTGGATTTTGATAGTGTGTAGGTTCCTGTGATAGAATCTTCTCTGTGTGTGCTCTCCTCCACCTAAAACTGGATTTTTACAAAATAATACTGTTTGTTTGGTCCACTCTGAAGCACCATGGGAGAATTTCCTGCTGTGTCAAGTTTATGTGGCAAGGTTCTGGTAGTGGAGGGCTGCAGAATGAGGTCCTGAAATAGCCAGCCTGTGATAGGAAAATTTACATTTGCCCTCCTTACCTTGGAAATCATGAACTTGACTCTCCGTGCCCTCCTTTTGGCTCCTCTCAAGTCACCTAACTCCAAAATCCTTATTCAGGGCTTTACTGGAACATTTTAAAAAATACTTTTTATCAGCTAAATATTTGTTCCTGAGATTAAAAAAATCCTCTTAAATGTCTGGAGAAACACACTCATATTAGGTGGACTTACTGTCATTTTTAATCCTCTGTGGCTCCAAACTTTATCAGATGTTTGATGTATTTATCAAATACCTTGAACAATTTCATTTGCTCAAAAGGTTATCTTTTTTTTCATGTCTCATCTTTGTCTTGTTCTATGTCTTGAAGTAGATGTGTGCAAAACCTTCCCTGAAGAATTTGATAACTTCAGCAGCTTGTCACTGGGACTCAGCTCTCTCCTTTAAAATAGTTCATTTTATAAATGGCAATTCAATACATTTTATAAAAGGAAATCATTATCAACTAGACATGGGGATAGCAGTGGATTTTTTTTTTCCTACTGCACATACTCAATTGCTTCACGGAATTTCATTTCACAGTTGGAAACTTGACTCCTGACTAGAGCTGTATGATACTGCCAGTTTTTGCTTTGACTATTCAAGTGTAAAAATAGCTAACTTTGCAAGAATACAGCATGTTTAATTCAGCTCAAGAGTGTCACGTTATTGTAGAGCAAGTGGCTCTTGTCTTTGAAAATAACCAGGCTGAAGTAATGGAAATGTGAAACAGAAAAATGTCATTTGCCTAAACCTACTCAGGTTGAATCAAGGGTTATTTATTGCTTGTCTTAATTAGAAATTAAGATTATGAATGACTAATTCTGATTTAAAATTACACAAAACTGAGCAGATTGATGGCCCATTGTACTTATTTGTTTCCTACTATTCTGGTAGCACACAACACCGTGAAATCCAGGTAAAAGTGTTCCCTTGTGGTTCCTCAGAGCAGGGAGCAGGGCTGGGACAGCAGGGACATGAATTTCTGCAGGGGATGATGCTTTTGTTTTGGAAGGACAAGCACATGGCTGGGTACCTGTTGCTGAGTCTTGCTTGAAACTGCTTGTAGAACTTCTTTTGAAACAGTTTTTCAGATAAATAGGCAGCATGGGTGGATTCGTTCTTGAGGCTTCAGCTCTGTGAGTGAGAATTCAGGGACAGGCTGTAGGAATATGGGGCAAACACACAAAGTTTCTCTAAGAAACTCACTGCTCCCACAGCTTTTCCTGACATGCATAATGTCACACTTCAACTTCTCATACAAAATTTTTGTCACCAATCACACTTTCTCCTAGATTATGTCTAAAGTGTGAGAATTGCACATTGTAGGATGAGAGCACTGAAGTTTCTTGTCTCTTGAGACTGAGGGTGCATGCCACAACTTCATCCCAGTTCTTGCCTCTGCTCTGTATTTCTGGGATTTCTTTCCAAAAACTTACTTCTTTCTTGGAAAATACTTGCAAGTCATATCACAAGAGAAAAAAGTTGTTCTGATACTTATTCTTGTTCCTCAAATCTGCAGTCTCTTTCTCGGCTTTCTTGGCAGATCCCTTGAGGCCTTTTAATCTGTGGATGTTCTACAGAATTGCCTTAAACTGCAATTCTGTCTCTTGAGTATTTGATGCATGAACAGTTGTCACTGTCGTATTTTTGAAAAAATGCCTTTGCCAGGATTTCTTCTACTGGGAAGCTGAGAAGCCTCAGAGAAGAATGATAATAATAATTATCTGATTGCTTCTCCCGTGTTTTGCTGCTTTGGAATGTGGTCGGAGATTGTTTATCCAACAGGTGGTTGTTTCATTGGTTTCATGTGAATTGTTTTTACTTTATGACCAATCACATCCAGCTGTGTTGAGACTCTGGAAAGAGTCACAAGTTTTGATGATCATTCTTTGTAACCTTCTGTCTGTATCCTTTCTCTAATCTTTAGTATAGTTTTAGTACAGCATTCTTTTATATAATATTATAGAATACCATAAAATAATAAATTAGCCTTCTAAGAACATGGAGTCAGATTCTCAATTCCACCTTCATCCTGGGGACCCAGCAAATATCACAAAGAGTGATTTGGAGAGAAAGTTGGAAGGAAGCAAAGGACTGGGGCTGAAAACAAATACATCAAGAAAAGATGTTTGGGAAAAAGTAGATGACCAGTGAGAAAAAACCATAGGGGATTTGATGACATATCCATGAGATAACAGCATCAGCCTTTTGGTCTGTGCTACCACATTCAGCAAGGCTCTTTGGGGTTCAAGTGCATGATACTGGATTGTGCTCCAGTATGTGCTGAAGTGCATCCCAAACTGGGACTGACTTTACAAGTGAGCCCATGTTTTCATCTGATGCATCTGATTTGGTGTTTTGATACAAGGAAGGCAGTAACACATCGTTCTGTCATCACAGTTTCCAAAGGGCATGCGAATGTTATAAGGAAATACCTGTTAAATCTCTTGGAATTAGAAGTGACAATATAATAAACACTTTCAGTTTGTATTTATTGTGCCTTGTGTGATGTTTATTCTTTTGCCTCCTCCTGAGACTATTATATTTGTTGAGAGGATACATATGTTTTCACAGCTGTCATTCTCCTCTTTCAGTAGAACATTCAAGCAGCAAATTGTTGTCTTGGATGAGCTGTGCAGAGGCATACCAGTGTTAGTTATGTGATACATCATATATCCTACATGTCCACATCAAACATGTGATGATGACAATGTATACTTAAGATAGTTTTAGTTCTTAGTTTTTTTTGGACATATTTTGTGCAAGTCCTCGTTCTCTTGAAATCTTTGTTAACTGTTCTGAAAAACCTTAATGTTCTCTGCAATTCTGCCTCCCTAATTTACTTTATGGACTTTGTGAAGGCATTTTATGACAATTTAGCTTTTTTTTTTTTCAGAAGTTGTATCCAAGATTACACAACTGTTCTTTGAGAGCTAGGCCTGGCTTCAAATCAGATGATCACCAAAGAAGATTACATAGCCTTGTACTTTAAAGTACTTAAAGGAGATGTGAAATCACTTGCTCAGGAGTCCCACAGTGGCTTTAGCCTTAGGAGGCTTTTGTTGAGAATCATGTTCATTCCACATAAAGCTAAAATATGGGCTGTTTTCCAAGTTATGCTTGAATTTATGGCGAGCAAAGAGAGATGAGGTGTGGAGACAAAGTCCAAATCTGGATGAAATCTATGATTTAGATTTGAAGGGGTCAGCAGCAGGTCCTGTCTGTACTAATTTATTCTCTTTGATCAACAAGAAGAATGATCCTACTGTTTTTCTTGGTCTTGTGCCTGTGGCTGTGTGGTCTTTGGAAGAAACTCTTGTCAAAATCAGTGTCACAGAGATTATCCAGCATTGGTCCACAGGAATTCTAGAGAAAATGCAGGTGCAAGGAGGGTTATGCTGCTTTTTAGTGCCTTTCCTAATATGTATTAGTCCTTCCTCTAAGTGAAAACTGCCCTCAACAATGTATTGTAGTGATTCTCTTTTCTGGAGAAATTGTAAATAAATAAATTTAAAAATCCCATGAGAGTTTCTCTAAGCAGTGTGTCAGGGTTATTGGCTATTTCTATTTGCATACAGACATTTTATAACCCCGTTAATTTGACCGAGGAAACTAAAATGATAAGTTATCAGAAGAAAATGAATTTTTTTGTTTCTAGTCATTGAATCTGCTTCTAGAGAAGGAGGAAAAGTCAATCCTTTATGTGAGTGCATGCAAAGAGAGATCTTACAGGTTGCATTTGGCATGGTGCAAGGGCTTATGAGGAGTTTTTTGGATGGTCATGATAGTCTGACAACAAAGCTATGTCCTGGTTATTCAGGCTAAGTACCTTAACTTCAGGACTTCCATAGGGACAGGGAATTTGTGAGATAATATTGACAGACTTGTGCATGACCTGAGCTGTCACTGCAGAGGCATGCAAAATGAATAAAGACATGAGTAACAAATAAAAAACCCTTTTTCTTAACATGGAATATTTTGTTTTTATAACCATCTTGTCTCAGAACATTGTGCTACAGGAGAATGTGATGAGTACTGAGAAGTCTAGAGTCCTTATGCAATGTTGTATAAAGAGTTAGAGCTCACAGAACTAACCTAAAACTTACAAGTACCACAAACCTTCAAAATAACAATTCTGCATTTATTTCATTGGGACCATGATTATTCTGAAATTTGACTATCAATCAGTTTGCTATCAGAGTCAGATTCTATAAATTCTCCTTGTTAGTTTCAGGGACTACTTTAAAGTAGTTCAGAGACTACTTTAATTTGAGCCCTGCAAATTATTTCCTTTATTTACTGGCTGATATATTGGAATAAACCTGATCCAGTGAAGAATAACCTGTCAATTTTTTTTCCCCCTAAGCTTGCAGTGTGTGTGTAAGCTGGTCACTACTTGGCTGTAACTGCAGTTTTAAGTTTTTTACTGCTCTTTCAGTTTGCTCCAAGCCTTGGGTTTTTTGTGTAGGTCAGGAATCTGTGTCCCTGCTGCAGAATGCATTTTCCCCTTACTCCATGGCAAAAGGAGTGGGTTGGTTTCCTGCTTCTGATCCTGGTGTGGAGCCTGTCTTGCTTGGCTTCAGCCTCAGTATGGTGCTAGTAGTTGTCCACATCTGCCTGGAGTGGTTTGGGGCATGGGAATGTTATGAAAAAATCCAAAAGATAGCTCAGGAGCCATGAGAAAGCAGAAGGAACATCTTATATTCATGCGTGAGGGAATGATAAAGGAGGTGCTGTTGGGTGTGTATATAAACGTCTATAGATACTGTATATATATACACACTGTGTTTGGGTACAGCTACAAAAACATAAGCAGCTAGGAAAGCAACTTGGATATTTCCTGTCAGAACCTTTCTTTGTATGAAGGTGTTCCTTTGCTGAAACTGAAGCTAGAGAAATTCCCTGGGAAAATGTTTTAAACATCTCACCCTGACTTTCCCACTGCTGCTTTATATTGTTTGCAATGAAATCGTGCATCAATGTTTTAGAGAGCAGAGAATCTCAGAATTGGTGACTTCTTGCCCTCTGGCCTCTTCTTACCTTTACAGGGAAGAAATGAAAGATGAATGTTACATGACAGGATCTCCTTTAGTTTGGCTGAGTTCTGTTTTCCTTCAAGATTACTTATTTTTAAGGCCTGTAAAAATGTCTCTGCTTCACAGCCATGACAACCAGAAGAGAACACACTTCCACCAGGACCTTCAGGGCAAGTATCCTGTGGACCATCCCATGGCAGAGCATTTTGAGAGCTGTTCTTCCCTCAGTGGTAGCAATACATGCATAACAACAGCAGGACTCTCAGTTTAGTTTCTCTTTGTATGGAGTTTTGCTGTATTGGTTGTTTTTGTTTATTTTTTAGTTTTTGGGGCTTGTTTTTTTTAATCAAACACCAAAACTATAAGGATTGTGCAAATAGTTTAAAGAGGAACATCTTATACAATGGTATATTGTCTGTTAAAAATATGTTTTTCCACAAAAGATGGGCAGTGTGATTATTTTATGTCTGCAAAATGCTTATATCTTATTTTCTTACCCCTGAAAAGATGTGAGGTGTTCATTTCATTGTGAGTTTGAGTTGCTACTCATTTTAGACGAGAGAAATTGTTACATGTGTTATCTTCAGTCAGCTCTGTTTTCAGTAGGTTTTGCTCTTATACCAACTGCAAATAAGAATAGAGCCACCGAATAATATATACTATGTTAATAATTTTCTTTGTACCAAGCCAAATTCTGTTAGTTTCTTCCATTTCCTAGGCTCTATATTGATTTGGAGCACCAACAGAAGAGGTCAGGTCTGTATGTGGAGCTGTTTTCTCAAGTCAGTTTCTCATAAAGAAGGAAGAATGCTGTTTGTGAGGTTGGCCTTTACATAGTAAAGTCTTTTAGCTTGTGAAGGAATTGGTCTGTGGTCTGTGCAGCACCAGCTGAAAACCTCAGCTCCTGTCGCCATCAGCTGGAGCAGGGAATACAAATCAGCTTTCCAAGAGGCAGAGGGGGAAGTGAGGAAGGAGTGAGGTGAATGTTAAAAAATTGAAATTGTAGGCATCAGTTACAGTAGGACTACTACTAGTTAGGAGATGCTGACACAAAAGGGATGCTGGAAAGCAGGTGATCATAATGAGGAAATGGGTGAGGTGATCTCCCCAGCTGCTGCAGCAGCAGCCAGAGAAAATCCATGCTGAAGGACCTCTGAAGGTCAGCAATCCATCCAGACCCAACTAGCTTATAAATGGTGCTAACATTTCTATTGTGTCTGCAAATGTTGGAAATGTCAATTATTACAATGAGCACTGCAATTTACTTGTGCAAACTGATAAAACACAATAGGGAATATCCAGTTAATATAATGGTTTCATTCAGCCATCTAATGTAAAGAAGTCTTTCCACTCAAGATAGTAGTTGGATTAGGCACTTTCTTGCACAGTGGCAAAACAATAATATTAAGTGCTGTAAGAAAGGCTTTCTTAGGTGAAATGAAATTTGAATTGTAGTAGTTGTAGGTTTCCTTTAAATATTTTAGTACCTAATAAATATTCCAGCAACAATGTAGATGAATTTTAACAGAGTGTCTTGCTGGTACTACTCATGCTAATTTGCAAGATTTACAGCAATTACCGTTCCTGAAAGCTAAAAAATAGTGAGTTATTTCATGAACACATAGAACAAGGCCTTTGAAAACATTTAACAGGACTCTTAAAATGAAATATTTGGCTCAGATATAATTTGGGATGGATAAAAAAATTAAAGTGCACTGTCATTCCTGTTGCTCATAAAAATAAATTATTGTGTATTGTTTCCCTCTCTTTATCTCTGAATACAGATCAGTATGAAAGAAACTAGATACTGTCATTCTCTTCTTCCTGAGGTGCTGTGTGCACATCCAAGTAGCCAATTAACCCTGGAACCCAAGAAACCTCTTTCATAAGTTTATGTTTGGAAAACCAGAATGATTAGTCTCCTAAGAAATGAAAACTTTTTGTAAGAAACATATTAAGAAATTTAATTTGTTTTGTATTGCTTTTCTCCATACATTCCTTAAGCTATTTAATCTGCAGCTATTCCAGCAGTATCATATATGTAGGGACTTTTTCTTTTAAAGGGGAGGCAGAGGGATAGCACATGAGAAGGAGTTCATGGTGTCTCAGTTCAGAGTTAAAAATTAGATGGTAGTGAAATCAGTGAGAGAAAAATCTGTTGATTACTGAAAAATCTGTTGATTACTGAGAGGTGGTAAGTCCTACTTACCACCAACATTTGTCTGGAAGCTCCTTTAGAGGATTTAAGTAAAAGAATTTGTCTGTGCACTTCCCTTCCTCTGATGCTTATTCTCCTGTTGAGTTTATGTGTACACTTACACATGTCTTTTCACATCATATAGTACTGGGTAAATACTGCTTTTTTTTCCATCTCGCTTAGGGATCTTGTACTGACCACTGTAAGACTCTAAATGATAAAAGTTTTCTTTAATAGTGAATCTGTGTTTTTTAATTTGGCATCAAGCCTCTGACATTCTGTACTACCACACAAATTGTACCATACACAGTGGTGTCCTATAGAAACATTTTGAAGATCAACAGGGAAAAAGCTCTTGCTCGTGCTTCATGAGCGGGAAGCTTCTTGTTAAATAAATTTTTGTCTTTGGAAGATACAAACGAGCTCTCTAAACTACTCTCAGTATAAATCTATATAAGTTGAGTTCTTTGCTAGTGCCATAGAGTCTTTGCTGAAATTAGGTTTGTGGTTTTTCACATCTAAAATGTTCTTTAATAATTTTAAGTTCAGATAGAGATTTGAAAATACAAAATGTAGCACCTAGTTCCCACAATTAAAAAGGAGGAAACAGATGAAAAGTGACAGTGTGGATAAAGCCATACACACATACATGATGCAGTATGATATGTAGCTGTACTTGTGCAAATGTAAGGATAAAAGTGATAAAATTTATATCAATTTATATCAAAATTTATATCATTCTATACTATGGCCATGGGAATAGTTTAGTTGAATACTTTAGCTATTTTTTACTTCAGTTGTTCAAGAAATATGTTTTAAGCTGCAACCATGCAGCACCATGTCAGAAAAAAAATTGCATGTTTTTGTTAAAATTACGTCTTTTTAATAGGAATATACTGATAAATATATAGAAATTGCAGCTGGTAAATGCATAAAATGTTCAACAATCTCAAGCATCAATCCAGGCTGGGTAGAGAAGGGATAGCAGCCCTGGAGGAGGCCTGGGGATGCTGTGGGGCAGAGCTGGGACCCCAAAGCCTGGGCTGGGCCAGGCCAGAGCCCCGTGCCGGGCCTAGAGCCCAGAGCCCAGAGCCCAGAGCCCAGAGCCCCGTGCCGGGCCCAGAGCCCCGAGCCCCGTGCCGGGCCCAGCCCAGCGTGGGCAGCAGGGCAGGGGGGATTCTGCCCCTCTGCCCCTCAGGCAGAGCCCACCTGCAGAGCTGCCCCAGCCCTGGGCCAGCCCAGCAAGGAGCTGCAGCTGCTGCAGCCGGGCCAGAGGAGGCTCCAGCACGGGCACAGGGACGGAGCGGCTCCGCTGGCAGCAAAGGCTGCCACAGCTGCCATCGCTCACCCGGGCAGGAGAAGCTCCGGCCCGAGCTCGGGGTGGCCTTGCGGGGCCTCGAGGGGCCGCAGCAAAGATGGACACGGACAATTGCCCGGGGCTGCGGGGACGGCGGCCGGGGAATGGCTGCCGGTGCCAGAGGGCAGGGCCGGCCGGGATCTTGGCAATGAGCAATTGTTCCCTGGCAGGGTGGGCAGGCCCTGGCACAGGGTGCCCAGAGCAGCTGGGGCTGCCCCTGCACCCCTGGCACTGCCCAAGGCCAGGCTGGACATGGGGACAGTGGGAGGGGTCCCTGCCATGGCAGGGGTGGCACTGAATGGGCTTTGAGGTCCCTCCCAACCGAAAGCATCCTGTTATTTTATTAAATTATCTTAAAACATTCCTATGTATTTCTGAACTTGATGATATTTTTCAGAATTCTCCATTCACAGCTAGGTGATAGTACAAGTCCACTTATATACAATTGATAATAACATGGAAGCAGTTGGGTTCTCCTTCATTTGGCTTGAAAATAGAGGTTGGTTTTTCTAAGAAAAATTGAAGCTTGGAGACTATTTCCATTTGTATTCATTACCTGTTCTACTTGTAAAAAATCTTGAATGTAAGCTCTTTTGAATGTTGCTTCATGAGCAGGTACTGCCACAATCACAAGGAATTCCTAAATTTATGCATAAAGTGCTACACTGGGATTTTGGAGTGGCTTTTTGCAGTTTAATTAGACTGTTGCTTTCCTTCTCATTTTGGTATCTCTATGTGTATATATATATATACACACCACTGCTGTGTGTACACCTTTTCTTGCATTTGTTTGTAAATGATACTGAACGAGCATCCCCAAAGCACATTTCAGTTGCAAGATGAGAGAGAGAATCTTGCTGCTAAGCTTTCAAGTGGTAGAGAGACAGCTGAGTGGTGCTCTGGTTGTAAGCCACGTTCATGACTCCTTCTGGTCTAAACTTGAGTGTCTTCAGCTTGACTGACCCATGCAATTGCCAAATTCTGTGGTCCTCCTTAGTCCAGAAGCGCCAGTTGCCTGCTGTTCTCTTGCTTCAGCCACTGGCAGGAAACTCTTTTTTGAAGCTGTTTTAAGTGTACTCAAGATTTGAGGATCATTTTTGCCATGGTGTGCTGGAAGAACAGACAGTTCCAGGGTAGGAAGCAGAGTTTTTGCTCTTCTGGGGTGAAGAGAAAAGCTCAGTGCCTGGAGGCTCTTTCATTTCAAAAGCAAAACGTGTCCCAGTCAGCATGAGATGTTTTTGCCATCTGGATGGACAGCAGTTACTTTCTTTTTCTCACTCCCAACATGCAGAGAAAGCAGCACTACACATAAAGTTGAATTGATTTTTGTGTTTAAATTTAGTCACATTATGTGTGAAGTTATGCAGAATAATAGAGCCCAAACATTTTCTTTATTGACTATTGAATAATTTTTAGTTTTGAAGTAAATCTGATAAGTTTTTCATTGGTTGTAAGCGTTTCTGAAAATGGGTGCAAAATAATGGATCTTAAGGTCAGGAAATAAAACATTTTTTTAAAATCAGTTTGAAATTATGTGGGACAATATGTGTTTACATACCCTCAGCACATGAGAGAAAGGGATGTGCTGGATGCATGTCCCACAAAAGGCCATGATTGTCATGATGATGATGATGATGATGATGATGGGACTGGAGCATTTCTTTTTGGGAAAAGTCTGAGAGAGCTGGGATGGCTTAGCCTGCAGAAGAAAAGGTCCAGAGAGAACTCATGAAAGTACAAATACCTGAAGGAGGGTGCAAAAAAGAGGAAGCTACCCTCATTTTAGTGGTGCCCCGTGACAGGAAAGAAATTAGAAGATATATCAACTTAACAAGTTGTAAAAGTGTTCCTTAGCACTAATATAAAATTATGAAAGTGTTTTTTAGATACCTTTGTGATTTTTTGTTGCATGCCTACATTCCTCTAGTGTCATTTCAGAGCAGAATACCATGGGGGTTACTATTGTAATATTTTTGACCTCAAATTAACAGGTGCTGTCAGTGTTAGTTGGGTTGTTTTGGGATTAATCAAGGGTGAAAATATATATGAGTTTCTGTAAGACTAGGAAGCAGATCAGATTGCCTAAATGGGGCAAGTACAGGGACAGATTTGTTGGAAGAAAAATATTCCTGGTTCTGATTATTTCCCAAGCAGGTACAAGATTGGTAAATGTTGGAGAAATTTTTTGGTCATTTTAACCTCTTTTAATTTTGTTTTGTATCTCAGCTTTGTTTTCAGGAGGGAGGGGGAGGGAAAGAAATATCTGAGAGGCAATAAAAATTAAACTCTTATAATGAAAAGGGAATTAATATTTAAGGCAATGGAGAAGATACTATCACCCAACTATCCTCAAATGCCCAAATCCTTATTTGTGGTTTTTTTTTTTTTGTTTATTTTGCATTTACATATCACAGTTCTCAATAAAATGAAGGGTGACTGAATTGCTATTTCCAGCCTAAGCCTTAGCCAGAGGAAATTCAATTAACAACAAGGACAGAGAAAAAAGATAACAAATAATTATTGCTGTTCTTTTTACCTTTCTTTAAATGTAGATTTATACTCTGTGAAACTAGATGTCAAAGAAAGATGTTGGACACTTGAGGATCTTGTAAATAACATCTCCAGCTGGTTTGGCTTATTTGTGTTAAATAAATTAGGCTTTGCAATTTTATAACTGTAATGGCTCCTTTTTTGCTAATTCGTTGAAATGATGCTCTTTTTTTGGCTTTACACATTTTTAAAGCTGTTATTTATGATTTAAATATTTTCAACATTAGGGCTGTGTTTAAGTCTTTGTGTTTTGTAGACCAGCTTTACTGTCTCAGCATGACATTGGTAATATACATTTGACTGGCTTTTGCTTCTGGAAATGAAGTTTGAATGAATTGAAAAATAAACAAAAGACTAGAAAATGAGATCCGGCACAGCATGAAAAGGAGGAAGCTTTTCTTGAAGAAGGCAAGAAAAATGAGAAAATAGAAAAAACCAGATTACTTCAGCTAGAGGGAAGACATCAAAACTGTTAGTACATAAATATAATTGCCCCATGACACAAATAATCTGTTTTTAAGGATGTGACAGAAATTACTGGCATGAAGAAGAATTCACATGTTTTGCCATATCCTTCCTTATGGATGTTTTCTTTCTCAAGAGTGTGCTATTTACATTCTTACACTTCCATTAAGTATGAAATTTTCCATTGCTATAAACTTATTAAACCACGCTTGTGTATAAGCTGGAGTAAAGGCATAGAGGATCTGCAAAGTCATTAAGTATTTTACTAATTTATTTGCAAAAGTAAATATTGGCAGTGAGATTTGTATACTCTGCAATCTGAATGGGCTCTTGGAGGTTTCACAAATGTAGCAAAGGTTTTGTTTGGTTTGCTGGATTATTTTTGGGGTTTTTGTGTGTTTTTGTTTTGTTTTGTTTTTATTTTCAAGTGAGAAAGAAATCCTATCAGGTTGTCTGCAAAATGCTCCCAGAAATCTGAGGATTTAAGTGGTAACTCATCCAACATATGCAGGGCAAATTTCTGGTGATCCCTTAGTTTAGGAGTCTGAACCTTCAAAAGGTTTCACTGACACCAAGGGAATTCTGACAGATTAAGAGGTGAAAATTGATAGCAAGTGTAGAGATATCTATTAATTACTGGTTTTGTTTGGGTTTTTTTTTTTTTTTTGGGTCAAGTAATTCTATCAGCAGATGTTGGAGACAAACTGACTGGAATAAACTGCAAGTCCTGGACCCTTTTGTGATGAGAAGTGATGGGAATTTTGCCAGTACTGGCAAGATCTTACCCCAAACATTAATTTTCTGGGATATCTGCAAAACCTCATTCTAGAGGTGATTCCTTGGATTTAAAATATTAATTGCAGATTAATTTCCTTAATTTCAATTTGTAACTTTTTGTCAGCAAGCCTAATTTATTGTCAATTGCCAAAGAAACTAAGAATAGTAAACTAGGATTAAAAACACATTTTCCATATTACAGAGGATAAAGGTTTGAGGTGGAATCCTTGATCCCCTGTCAGTGGGACAGGCAGCCAGTAGGATTGTCCATCAGTTTAATTTCTGATCCTTTCAGTGGTGTGATTTTGAGCAGTGCCTGTTCGCTTACCTGGATGCCTGAGGAAGTGATAATGGTACTAAACAGCTCAGGTATTTCTTTGGAGATGTGTTCCCCTCATGTGTGAGTGGTGCTATCTGCTTGGGCAGCAGTGTGTAGGTAAGATTCGCTAGATGCACGACATCTGCATTAGATTTTGTTTCATGATGTGAGAAGTTTGACTTTACGATTTTATTTAACGCTTTGGTGAGTGAGACACGGCTGGGAACGATGCTCTTTCATCACCTGCACTGGGAGAAAAGGAGGGAGGAAGGAAAAGCAATGGGTTTGGAAACCAATCTCAATATTTCATTCTTTCCCCCCTGCAAAGGGGAGAAGTGCATGCACAGTTTATAGAGCTTAAATGAGTTTGCTGGGAAATGAGTGAATGTTGCGTGGCAGAGAGTGCTTCCTTGGCATCAGTGTGAGTCATGCATGGAATCACAGAAGCCTGTCCCTGTTAACTGCAGTGATTCTCAGAGAGGGGGAATATCACAAATGGGACAATTGCAATTATCTGGAGAGATGTCCCACCCCAGCCCCAGCTTTAGTTTCTCTTCAGAAAGATGTTCTCTGTTGGCCTAAAAAAAGACAGTTAATCCTTGTCCTAAACATAAACATAAAACCCAGTAATAACAGTAGTAATAATAACAACAACAACAACAACAACAACAATAATAATAATAATAGTAGTAATATAAAAAATAAAATAAAATATTTCTTTCTTCTCCACTCATATGCGCAGAGCACTTATTCTGCACAGGTTCATTTCTCCGAAGGTGTTTGCTGTCGTTCTCCTTCCTTTCTGGAGAATTCACTTGGGACCAGAAGCTGGGATGGGTTCCATTCCATGCTGCCACGCTTTTGAGGATGATCTTGGGCAGCACTGGAGGAAGGAAGGCAAACAGGATAATTCTCTGGCGTGAAGGGGTGGCAGCTGTTATTTCTAAAGAGTCTGAGTATTAAAAGCTAGAAGATTTCCACTGCAGACAAGACCAGAACTAAACTGATGTGGAGCTCTGTAAAGAGTTTGGCTTGGAGCATTTAAGCAAGGATCTAACATTTTCACTCACCATATAGATTCAGAGTCCTGAAACACCCAATTGATCATTAAACATAAATCACCTGGGTACTTCTCAGTTCCTGACATGGTTGCTGTAGTTTGGGTAGATATCCTGACTCAGGGTGTCCCAACACATTTAAAAGAAAAATAAAATTTGGGAATTATTTAAAAGAAAAATAAAAGCCCAAGACAATTAAAATTGTGCTGGTTTCATTGCATTGCAGTCTTTTTTTTAAAACTTTTTTAAAGCCTCTTGTAACCTTTTGTTTTGTCACTGCTTGGGAATTAACAAGATCTCTAAAGAGATCACTTAGGGTGCCATCTAATTGCAGGCCCTCTGTTTTAACAACTCTAAGAGATTTTAAGAACACATTAAGTAAGTTTTGTATGAAAATTCATGTCATTTTCCCTGCTCTTGGGCAAGGTGGTGCCTTAGGTGGCCTCTGAGATTTCTTCCATTTCCCTTCCTCAGTTCTGTGATTTATGGAGCACTGGCTGATTTCTTTGTCCCTCCTGACTGGCTTTAACACTCACAATCCTTTTCAGGGTGCTGTGATTTCTTACCTCACCCCCTGCAGGGCTGTGGAAGAGCTTGCCATTGGTCCCTGGGCTTTTGCAGTGTACAGTATTTGCTTGAGAGAGAATCGAGTGGAAGAAAAAATATAAACAAGTTAAACACAACTGACTCGCTGGAAAGTGCCCATTGATTACTTGAGGTCTTAAAATCAGATTTTCCTCAGTTCTCATGTAGTGGGGCATTTTATCTGTTCTTAAGTGAGCCTCAGCCAAGTGTTTGTGTCTCCACGGGACCTAGGAGAGCTCTGTGAAGACACTGATTTGGTCTGAGAATTATGTTTATTAGCCAGGTGTAGTGCCTGAGCTAATAACCCATCCTTTCATTAGGAGAGAGCTTTTTTACTTCTGCATAGTGACAAATTGAAAAAAGGCAGTGCTATTCAGCTCTGGATCTTGAAACACCTTCACATTTTTGTTTTTTTAGTCTTATTGATTGTAAACAACAGCATAAATCATGTTTCAGTGGAGCAAAAGGAGACATCCAGATTTATTTATTTTCCCAGTGACATATGTCAGTTACCATATGGAGTTTCCAGGCTCCCAAAGATATGATGATAGATTATATTTAGGCAACAGATTTCTTTCAAAACATCACACTGTCAGACCTATTAATATTTCAAGGTCCATGCTTTTCTCATATTTTTCTCTATAATGTAAATGGTTTTCAGTCATACCAGTTGCTTTGATAAGAGTATAAGATAACTTTGGAATAAAATTTATAACTTTTTTTTTTTTTTTTGAAGACACAAAGGAATTTTAATTTCTTTTTTAGGAAGATGAAATTCCTTTTTTAAGAAAATAATAGGTTGGGAACTATTTTTCCATTCACATTTAAAGCAGATGAATATCCTTTTCTAGTTTGAACAGGTCGATTTATGGACGTCTGATAGAATTTTACTTCTAAATGATCAATTTTTACCTTGTTTTTACCTGTAATAACAAACCTCCTGCAACACAAAGCTACCATGTCCATATCAATGTCCTGTGAGCTCAGCCCTTGCCTTGCACCTGGTGCTAAATAAAGGCAACACAAAATTCATTCACCTCTTTGAGGGCAGTTTGTGAAGCTGGGTACCAGCAACAACCTTGCCCCTCTCCCCTCTCTGCTTGCCCAGATTTACCCTGGAATTTGCAAGCACTCAGGCAGTTTGTCCAGCTGCACTTCTTTGTGCCAGCCCTTCTCTGCCAGGTGTACCAAAGGTAAGTCTAAAAATGCCTTGGAAATGGCTGTGCCAGCTGCAAGTGCACTGTGGGTTCTCTGCTTGTTTCTTCTGCCTCTGTGGAGGTCGGGATCGAAGGTATTTCAGAGGATAATTCCTGTTCAGACTCAGTTGTTTATTATTTCTTATAAACGTTACAGTCTCACAGCAGTGAGTTCTGCAGCCTTTCATTAGAAGGCACAAAATGGCCAGCAATCTCTTGGTACAAGGCCTTTTAAGACTAAACTATCCAGTTAAGAACTGACCCCTGGATTATTTTCCCTTTCAACCCAATAACTGATCCCACAGAGCCCACAATGCGGATTTTTCTGCCCAATTACAAAATGCCACCCAAACCCATGAAGAAGAAGGTGAAGAAGAATAACCTGTCTCCAGCCTAAAATCTCCATCTTGCTTCATATTTGTTACTATATCCTAAAACCCCAAACTCCTAAGTTTTCCACCCTGTGATATCACACACCTCTAACCAACTACACATCCATAATCCCAGTGCTGTTAATTAATTTTGGGAACCCTCTCCACAGCCTCGGGCCAAGTGTAGTGTTTTCTTGTGGGTCTGTGCCTTTCAGCACAGAAAGTTTAAAATTCTCAGTATCCAAGATTCCAACAGTGCACCTTCCAGCTACAGCAGCTACCTTCCATGCCCATCTTTCCCTAATTTTGTTTTCTGGTTCTGACTCTAAGATGGAGAGTGAAAAAGGCTGGATACATTTTTAGGGAGAAAGGACAACACTTTTTAAAGTAGGGATCTCATCCTCATTGGAGGAATGGACTGATGAATCTAAACCAGTTCATATGAAGGCTGGTTCTGTTCTTTTAAAGCCTTAGATGCTCACAGATTTTTAGGTGAATTGTGCTACTCCACCAGTCCCTGGCTGTGGCCCAGCTACATTCAGTCTGCTTTTGGTGAGCTAACTCATTTGCTGTTCTTACTGATGATGTCAAAAATGCTAAGTAGACCTTGCTTTACTACTTGTTTTGGCTGTAGCACAACTTAAAAGCAGCTCTGTTGCTTTGCATTTTTCTGCTTGCGGGTTTCTGAGATGACAGATGTGCAGGATTCTCAGAGAAAGTGCCCTGCTCACGCTCTAACTCAGCTCTTTATGTGATGTACAGGTGGCCTGCTTGTCTGTCATCAAATATATGCAGCCATTTCATGGAGGCAATGGATCATGCCCACACTTTCAGGTAAGCCATTGCTCTTAAACCTTCCAGTGTTGGGAGATTTGCTAGTGAAGGAAGTGGAACCTGAATTTAACAGCAGTCTGAGCTAATTTGTGTGCTGCCTAACATTTGTACCAGGCATGGCTTCAACTTTGCCCCTTTTGGTGTCCTGCTGTATCCCTGTCTAAACAGAGCATGGCTGAGATCCTTTTGTAATTCAGAACATCCCTTCCCATCAGTGGCAGCATCTCCTAATTGTAAGACACATCTCTACAACTGGAAGGGAGCTGGGGGAAGCTGAGGAAGCGAACCTGTGCTTAGATGTGGCTGTACCAATGGATCTGTGTCAGTAACAGCCTTTGGCACAACCGTGGGGTTTTGTAGCTGGACATAAAGTTGGAGCACTCAGCTGAATGTTGCAGCAGATTTCTGCAAAACGTGGTCAGGAGCAAAAAGGAACTGAGCTCCAACACTGCTATTTTACATTTATATAAGCAAAAAAAAAAAAAAAGGTTATATTTACTTTAATACTGTGTTGGGAGTAGTGCCACGCTGCAATATCAGAGAGCCATAGGCATCTCTTTAACCCCATCCTGCCAACTTTCAGCCTCCCTGGTTACTTTTTTCTTACTTAAAAGAATGAATGAACCCTCTGAGAAGCCAGATATCAAACACTGGCCTTCTTTCTCTCTTCCTGTAGACAAAGCTGGGCTGACCCATTCACCAAATGCTGCCTTTGTTCTGTGTGTATGCCAGGAAGAATTTTCTGATGAAGCTGTTAACAAGTTTTCACATTTCTATAGTTTCCCTCCTGAACAAATGTATTCCTCCACTCTAATCTTTCCCTGGCTTCGCATTTTGTATTTTCAGGGACACAGAGGTAAGTGCTTGTCTGGTTTTTCTTTTGTTCTCTTTTGTTCCCCTGAAAGGAAGGATTGTCAGTTCTTTGTATCACTGCAATGCTGCTTCTGATGCTGCCAGCAAGAAACAGAAAGGTGAATTGAAAGGTACCTGTAGAGTTTGGGTGATCACTATGAAGGGATTTTCTGCTTGAAATGTCACACTGATCTTTTGGGTTAAAGATTTTTCTTCCAAGTGCGTGATGAGGTCAGAATTCTGCAGGCAGCATTTGTTAAGAGCTGCTGTTAACCTGTGCTGCTTCTGCCCAGTTTCCAGAAAGCAGACAGGGTCAGAAATTGCAGTGCAGCCCTGTCATGTCATTTAAAACAACATTAATTCTCTCCCTAGTGTATCATGAGTACCTTTCTCTTGCCTCCTGACTCCTTCTACCCCTCCTGTTAGTGCAGGAGATGTTTTTATTTCTCTGTGCAGTGCTTTCCAAGGCACTGGTTTTGTCACTTGGTAGCTGCTAAAAAAACCTGGAATGTCTAACACTGCTTCTGGCTTTTCATAAACACATTCTCAGAGACACTTGTCACTCAGGTGACACTTGAGTGTCACCATATTCATTATGTTTTTAGTCAATAACATAAATAAAAACTATGGACTCTTTGTTATGATATTTATTTTGAAAGGAAACTATAATTAAAAGAGAAGATAAGAAGAAATATTAAGAAAACAGACATTGTACAAAAAGTGGGTGTGTGCACCTATGTTTATCCCTAGTCAATGAGGAAAAGTTGTTGTCATTCCTGGTCACAGGTGTGTAGCCATGTTGGGGTTTGTGTGCAGGAAGAAACTTGCTTTCCATTTTAGTGCTAGAAGAACAGTTATTGATCACAGAGTGAATGAGACTTCAGATGATAATAGAAATCTGTAAAACTGAATGATGGAGACAGGCCAAAAGGATATTTTGAGATAAAGGATGAAAATAGGCTTTCAGAAAAGCATCCAGTTCTTTTTCCCAGCTAATTTCAAACATTGCCTGGATAAGAATTGTCAGGGCTGCGTCAAAATCAGTGTGAGTAGAAAGTTGGGGGATGTGGTTTGGGGGAATGTGGTTCTCCCTCTCTGCTCCCCTTTGTGAGACCCCACTGGCAGCTGGGGTTCCAACAGAGGGAGGACATGGAGATGCTGGAGAGAGTCCAGAGGAGGCCACAGGGATGCTCTCAGGGCTGGAGCTCCTCTGCTCTGGACCCAGGTTGGGAGACCTCAGGGTGTCCCTGCAAAAGGCTCCAGGGAGAGCTCAGAGCCCCTTCCAGG
>WBNP01000914.1:1129362-1178477 GCA_013401095.1 Passerina amoena | reverse complement strand
TCCGCCGCCGGGATGAGCAGCTCGCGGAACAACCGGGTGATGGTGGAAGGAGTCGGGGCCCGGGTGGTCCGCGGCCCGGACTGGAAGTGGGGGAAGCAGGATGGCGGCGAGGGCCATGTGGGCACCGTGCGCAGCTTCGAGAGCCCCGAGGAGGTGGTCGTGGTGTGGGACAACGGCACCGCTGCCAACTACCGCTGCTCCGGGGCCTACGACCTCCGCATCCTGGACAGCGCGCCCACCGGTGAGCGGGGGGGAATGGAGGCACCTCCGCCCCCAGGGCGCTGGGTGCGGGGGGCAGCACCCCGGGGTGCTCGGGGTCCCGTCCTGGGGAGCGGGCCCCTTCCTTCTTCCCCTTTTAGAGGTGCGCCTTTGCCTTGGATTTGGACGGGGGGAGTCAGGCACCCTCCCTCTCCCCGGGCGTGGGTGTCTGTCTGTGCGCGTCCGTGTGTCTGTCTGTGTGTGTGCACACGGAAACTTGGGACAATCTACAGCGCGGGGCCGCGGGGACAGAAGTTGTCCCGGGACTGCTATATTGGAAACAAAGCAAAAGTGATCTGCCACAGACAGCAGGCTCCTGTTGTGCTGGGAAGGAGGTGGAGAGAGGGTGATACATCAAGGTTTGGGTTTGCTTTCACGCCCCGTTCTCCAACTTCTTGAATTTATATTTCAAAGCAGTTTTGTAAAATACAGGAAGTCATCCTTGAATCAAGTGTAGGGATAATTGCAGAATATAGGTGTACTACCTTTTTTGTAAAGGTTACACTAAGTGGTTGAAATACTGTGTTTTTGTGCCTGTAATCTGCACGTTGCCTTTTATCTATTGCCAGAGCTGCTGTAAAATAGTAAAGGTACTGGGAGGAAAAGAAGCACATGAGTTCTTTCTTTTAATTACTTAGCTGCTCGATAGTTATGTTTTAAATCCTGTCATTTTGGACAATGGAATTTGATCTGCACTGACATTATGCGGCAGTATTAATGTTGCAAGCACTGCAGAGAAATGTTCATTTTAGCACCTGTTTTTACAGTGAAAACGCATGCAGAAAAATATAGATATTGTTAAGTTTTATCAGAAATATCGTGAGGTGACTTTTGGGCCAGTCTGAATTGCCTCAGTAATGAGGTGTTTGCTCTGATTTATTGAGGCACTTGAGCTGTACTCTTTTGTAATATGTCCTTCATTTAGAACGTGATGGAGAGACCATCTTTGTGCCAGCTACGTGTAGTGTTACAGCAAGGAAAATTATAGCAGTACTTAAAGCTAAAAGACTTCTGAGCAGACGGAATCATGGAATTCATTCTAATTACAAAAAACTTTGCTAAGGAAAGAACCCCAAATATTGCATCGTTACCCTTTGAGATGGATTTAATTTTTCAGTGACTGGATATCTTCCTCTCTGCTGGCATGATGATGATGGTTTTTTTGAAAATCCTTTTGCAGTGGGCTTTAAAACAAGAAAGAGGAGTCTTTCAAGTTGTCAGTCCTTGTCTTGCAGATGTTTATGCTTAAAAACTTTGACCTGTGTTTGATGTCCTGTAGAAACCAGTGGGACTGCTTCTGCTTAGAACTGAAGCATATGCATAAATGTTGCATATGAGCCTCGAATGCTCATTGTTCTAGCCCTGCCTGACATATTTGCAAGCAGATGGTGTCCTCTTAACTGTATCTGGAAGCCTAGATTTAATATTCAGTTTTAAAACTGTCATGTTTTATTTCCATTTTTTGCTTTATCCCTTTTGATTTTAATTTCAGTTTATACTTTTGTATTAGAATTTAAAGTTCTGTTTCAGATAAAACTGTGTATATTGTGTCACACATATTGCTGTTGTCAAGCTTAGCAAAATGGTCTTTCTCTCCCTGAGGTTTCTGGCGAATATCATCCTCATCCTCATGGAACTGTTGTGTGGAAGTACCCAGGGTTGCTTTTTGCTAGAAGGAATTACTTTTGAGGTCTTTATTCCCTGGAGATAGGAAGAGTAGAATTCTGTAAAGTACCTGTAACAAAAGGGCAAAGTTAATAGAGTTAAGGTGCTGTCAGTTTGGACTTGAGTCCTCCGTTTACTGCTGATTCACTTTGTAGTCTTGTCTAAGTCACTTTCCTTCTTCACCTTTTGGTAATGATTTGTTTTTTCTCCATGGTGGTGACTGTCCATTGCTTAGAGTAAGTGACTGACTGTGGATGAAATAGTTTGATACTTCTCTAGAGACATTAATGTAAATGGGATTAGGTAACAGGAATTTCTTGTGTTAGTATTAATGATGATGTTGAGCAAGAAAATGTTATAAAGCATGGGGTGGCTTTTTGTTTGATGATGCTTAGTGGAGTGTGTGTCATGGCTCTTATCGTTTAAAATGAAAAAAATTCTCTGGTTCATGAATTTACAATCGCAATGTAAGTTTATAGGGAAGATAAATATAAAAGTAAAATAGTAAAAAATAAAAATTGGTTATTTCTGGGAGTTCTTTCTATTATGTATTCAAAACTAGTCTTGATTGTAAATTCTTGATTGTAAATTCTTAGAGGTGCTTGCAGCTGGAATTGCTGCTTTAAGTTTGAGGCCTGTGCAGCCAGGAACACTAGGGGTGCATCAGGAACTTAGAGTGTTATAAAAGTAATGTTTGAAGGTCATTCTATTAAAAAAAAAAAAAAGGCAAGTTGAGTTTGATTAATGTATGTGCATATGTATGCCAGAACTATGCTTCATGGACTTAAACTGTTCTTGTCTTTCAGTGGTTGTAGGCTATTACCAGCATTGTGACATTATGTTAACATCTTAGAAAACTTTAATAGCCTTAGGGCTATTAAGATTCTAGGATGGTCTTCTTAAAATAAAAACTCATTTACATGAAGAATGTCTTATAAACTCTTTGCTCCAGATGTAGTCATCTGGGTCATGAGGGACTTGTGATACGAGGTTTGGGGTTGTTTTGGTGATGTCTACCAGGCTTGCTGTATTAGCTGCCCTTTGGTGTGGTCATATTTACATTGCCCACATCGCTTTAAGTGAGACAGAGCCCTTGAGAGGGATTGGTAAACCAAGGATTTGGAAAGAATCAAAATTTCACATGGAAGTAAAACTTCAGGTAGGTCCTGCGTAGCTGGCTCCTCAATGGAGAAAGTGGTCAGATGTGATATGTCAGTAGTGCAGACTTGCAGATAAATCCTGTTTTTTCTCTGAAGTAGACTTTTGCCAGGATCTACAAGTCTTGAGTGTTTTGATTTTTTTTTTGACAGTGTTCTGGAAAAGAATCAGGAGTTGTTTTCTGAGTTGCTGAAGAGAAGCAAGAAAGTTCTAAATCCAAGCTTTTTGTTTAGAAAGGAAGGCAGCCTTTTACCTGAGCTAAAGGCCAGACAAGTAGCACGTTTGTAGAGAGCACATCTGGCTATGTTCACATAATAGCCATGAGCAACACAGAAACTTTTTCTGTTTATTCTTTTTCTGAAGATTTGCTTTCTGTAGAGCAGAATTCATTTGTCATTCATTTCCTTTTTTTATACAGTTGGTTCAAAGTAACAATATTATTTTCCTGCTGAAAGAATTTACCAAATTGTGTTTGAATAAGGGGAGGTGGCGGAGGGGCTGGAGTCAGGAAATGGAAATCTTGATACAGAATTATCCCCCAGCTGGAGCGTGCATCAGTGCAGTGTGGAAAGCACAGTATCCTGTATTCTGGTAATACTGAAAATCTGGATGTTATCTGCAGGAGATGAGTGGCTTTCTGTATTGTACTGTACCTGAAAAGGGGTACAATGAAGTCAAACATGTTAAAACATTTTAAAAGACAGAGCACCTGTGATTTATCCTGTGTGTTTATTTGTTCTTGCTTTTAGAACATCAAATGTAATTTACAGCAAGTTGCTTTGTCAAGATTTTTTTTACTTGTAAATACCTATAGGAGCCCTCACAAATTAAAAAAATTATTAGTTTCCTGAGTAGTGGTACTTGGGAGGCCTGTTTTTTTAAATAAACGTGTTCTTTGTTCTCCCTGCCCTTCCCCCATGTCTCCTACACGATAATCCTCTCCCTTCCTGTGTATCTTATGATTCCCTTACCAGATAGGACACATGCTTTAGCAAGTCTGGCATTTTGTATCTGTAATAATAATTGGTCAGCTGGCTACTTCCAGATGGTGTATTTAGTAGATGAATTATTTTTGTGGAAATACTCATTGGAGTTTTCATGCAGTTTTTCAGAATCTAACTGGTTATCTCTAAGAATTTTTTGTTTTCAATTTACCTGAAGTCTGGCCCTAATGTAAAAATGGTCTGGGGTGAAAGAATAGGAAGAACAAAACATTGTTACTGCTTTTTAAATTAGGGTGTGTATAAATCAATTTTTAAGTTGTTTATGGTATCCCTTACCTGATGGTGGTATTGTCATTATGTTATGAAGGGACTTTAGTTCATTACAGTTCTGTAGAGAGTAATGACTCCATTGGAAACCAGATTTTGTTTGTTCTGAGAAGTGAAGTCACTACTGATGTCTTTTGTTTAACAGTGAGTGAATGTGGATACCCCTTGTACATCTAACTTTACTGTTAAAATCCTTTTATTGGACAGCTGTATATTGCCATCTAATTATCTTCAGTACAAAAAACCTATTTGTAAGAAACTCAAATAGCAATTTGAGCAACACCGCTTTTATTTCCTTTCACATCTCTAAGAGTGAGCATGGGCTTCAAAAACTTGAGAAGGGCTATAAAATTGATGTGTAAATGAGTGGTGACAGAGGAATGGTGGGCTAGGTAATCCAGGGAGGATTTGGGAAGAGATGAGAAAAGTGAAAATAAGGTATGGCATTAAGGTAGAAAACTAATTTGAAATTCAAGTAGTAGAAAGCATTAATGGCAAGTGGACATCAGAAATATATTGGATTTTATGCTGTTCTAAAGGTGAAGGGACATAAGGAAACAGGAGTTATTTGAAAGTAACTAGGCATGGTGAAAGTACCCTTCTCATTACCTGGTTTGTTTTGGTTTTTAAAGTGTATATGACACAAAACCTGTTTCATTTTGAAATAGCCTTGTTCTAGGAAATTTTGAAGAATATTTAGAAGTTTAATTTTTTCATGATCTCAGTTTAGAGAGCTAAAGTACTCTAACTCTCAATTTAGACAGCTAGAGTGCTCTTTTGGTGCACAACTGGTCAGCTGTAGCCTGATGTTTGAACTTTGAAGTTTTTATTGCACCTCGGTTTATTCCAGTAGTTTAATGAAGGCTTTCTTTCCTAATATAAACTTTGTAACATTTGTGTTTCTCAGGCTTTCTTAAACAGCCTTGAAGAGTGGCAGATTTTGCTTTTGGGTCAGGATTTTAGTTTGGCTCCAGAGCCTACACTTGATGCAGTCTCCTGGTTGTTCGTATCACTTATGTACTGTGTTTTGATTTATGTCATGGATGGTTTGGGAGTGCATAAACTGCTTTGCTTTTTGGTAAAAGTAAATTGAAATACGTTATCTCAGTGATGATGAGGCTTCAGTCCACTGGGGTAGAACCAAGCTAGTCTGAAACTGGACATAATGTCTCCTTCCTTCCCCCTGAGTATCTGTAGTGCCACTGTCAGGTCCTCGGTGCTGAGATTTGGTGTGGATGGTTAACCGGCAGATGGACACCTCAGTGATGCAGGTTGTCCTCATGCCACCCAGGGAGGGCCACAGTGGAGCAGAGACCCTCACTGCAGCACATGGGGAGCCCATGCTCATAGAGTGTTTTCCTGAAGGAATAAAGCTTGTGGAGAGGACCTGTGATGGGACAGGAGAAAAGTGTGAGGAGCTATTACGGACTGACCTCCGTTCCCCATCTGCACCAAAAGGGTTGTCAAGCACTGGACCAGGCTGCCCAGAGGAGTGGTTGAATAACCATCCCTGCAGGTATTTAGAAGATGTGTAGGTGTGTTGCTTAGGGATGTGGTTTAGTGGTGATCTTGGTGGTGTTAAGTTAATGGCTGGACTTGATGGTCTTCAGGGCCTTTTCCAACCAAAAAGATTATGTAGTTTTAATCTACCCTGAGAAGAAGCAGGGAGATAGAGGCATTTGGAACAAAGGAATTGTTGTCTCTGCAAAGATGGTGAAGTACAGGGAGAAGGTGTTTTAGTTTTTGTTTTCCTCACCATCCTCTTTTTTTAAAATTAGCTATAAATTTTCCCCAAGTCAAACTCTTTTGCCTGTGATGATGATTGATAAATAATTTCGCTTTTAGTTTGACCTAAGCTGTTTCATTTTGTTTTCACTCTTTGTCCTGTTGAGGAGGTAGAATGAGAGACTGGTTGAGTGGATACCTGACAGCCAGGCAAGGTCAGCCTACTACGCTTGTGTACCTATAATATCTAGTTGAACTTACATTCTTTCAATCTTCTTTCACACATAGTATTGATCTAAATAATTTTGTTTGTATTATGGCCATGAATAAGAGTTTAATATCACATTATGTGGTCAGTAGTAGCACCTTGTTTTACCCTTTTTTTAGCTGATGAAGTTCAAGGTCTCTTAGTCCACTGTCACCAGAAGCATACAAATCTGCTTCTACCTCCAGATCTCTGGTGCAGTGGTTAGATATTCTGTAACAGGATTACTTGCCTGCTCCTGCCCTGTTCTTTGTTCGTCATGGCAGCAGGGTTGTGCAGCACCTCAAAGAATGGGATTGGGAAACCAGTTCAGCTGAATATTTTTCCTCCTGGCTATTTTCCAGCCTGGTATGTTTCTTGATGCAGTTTGCATCCCAGCTCTGCAAAAACCTTTTGCTCGCATAATGGAAAGAACAGAGCAGCATGGTCAGGTGAGGCATGTGCTGAAGTGGGTGTTGCTGTTGGAATCATGTGTCAGGGAATGGATGAAGAAAGGCCCTATCTATCAGGATGCTGTTTAGGGATCTGTGAGATACAGAAACGTCCCTTTAGATCAGATGCTTCAAGTACAGACATGCACTGTTCTTTTTTTAAGTCCCAGACACTGTGGTCAGTAAAATTACTCGAGTCAAATATCTTTGTACGATTTTTTTTTCTTGATCTTTCCTAAACAGATTTTGCTGAGTTTTGCATAGCTGTTTTTGCCTCACTGTCAAGAAGTGTTTAGTTTTTATTTAAGTTTACAGTGAGATGACCTATTCTGTATCACATGATTCCTGATTATACTGCTCTTTTGCTGTTTCTTCCTGCTGTTTGGTCGAGTGGAAGAATCTTACAGCACCCAGTTCCTTAGTTCCTTCACATCCAGAATAAATGTATTTCTTGGCCAAATGCCTTCCCAAAAGTTCAGCAGGCATTAAAAAAGAATATAATCAAGAGATGTGTAGCTTCTGTTTCTATGTGAAATGCAAATTTAGCAATCAGTTAGAAATAACACCAAAACAAACACTACCTCTCAACCCCAAGCACTGTAACTAGTTAGTCTTTTTAAACAAGGTGACAAAAACACGAATAAGATATCTCGGTGCTTTTAGTGCATCCACTCTTGAAGACTTCAGCTTTGAAACCAAAAGAATAGTAAAATGCTTCAGTACAATCCCTAGAGCAAGAGGGACGTGGTCATACTGAGATTCTAATGAAGGGCTGCAAATGTGTTGCAAAGAATCTTAAGGGTGTCTGGTACAGGAAGAGAATGAGGGATCTGGTGGTGCTTAGTCTGGAGAAGGGGAGGCTCAGGGAGATCTTAAGAGTGTTTATAAATACCTGATGAATGTTGTAAAGAGGATGGAGCCAGGCTCTTTGCAGTGGTGTCACATGACAAGGCAAGAGACAATGGGCACAAATTGAAATACAGGAATTTCCACTGAAACAGAAGAAACAGTTTTTTTTCTAGGGATGGTTGCATATGCTGTGTTGTGGAGTATGTTTGTGGTGGTACTCAAAACCTTGACTGGATATGGTCCTGGGCAGCCAGCTCTAGTTTGCCCTGTTTTGAGCAGTGGTTGTTGGAAGAGACAATTTCCAAACTTTTCTTCCAACCTCAGCTATTACACATTTCTGTGAAATGATCAAACAAGAAGGCATTTCCTTCAGTTTTGCCTTTCCAACTGTTGATTTTTCTTTGCCACAGATGGCTCAGCTGTTGGGTGTAAGTGGCTAATAGCTTTATAGTGAATTTGGCATTCATTTCTGAAAGCATCCCTGCTGGAGAGGGCAAAATCTATTCTTTTTCCTCACTTAATTTCAAACTGATCTGGGATTTTTTAAGGGGAAGTGATTGGGAAAATTCTGCATTACTGTAGCTTCTTAGTGCTCATTTCTGTCTAGTGCTACAGACTGAATGCTGGTGCTTCTCTCTTCTATTGCTCAATCTTTTCCAAAGAGCAGAATTTGATTATTTTTTTAATAAACTTGTGGCTGTTCGCTGTATTTAGAATGAGTGGATGGAAACTCTGTGACTGATCATTTTCACTCTGCTGTAGCTTGGCAGAGCTGTAAGGCTAAAGACTTGGGATCCGTTTTTGTGGAAGGCTTGGCAGAGCTCATGCTGGTGGGTTACATCTGGTCTGTCTCTGGCACATTCATTTTAGAAACAAAACCAGAATAACAGTAAAATGCTTCAAAAATGGTAATAGATTTTCATGAAGCTAGTGGCATCTATCCAAGAGAGCTTAATTTTTTTCCTGTATAAAAAAAGAATAGAGACAAGCACTTAAATTTTCCAGTGTACAAAATGTGTAAGTCAAAGCAGTAATTTTTAGGCTGCCACACACAGTTGAGCCCAGTAGCCTTTGTGATATAACGTGTGTTGATAGCTGTACTCCAGAGATAAAATTCTAGATTGCCCTGTGTATTTTGATAAACCCATTTCTGACCCTTTTTAACTTGTAGTTAAAAGATTTCTCATTTTTTTTCTCTCCTTTGTATAGATGGAAGGAAGCAGACATAGCCTTCTCAGCTTTTTAAGCTGAGAGAAGATAGAATATTTCAGGAACAGACTGCCAACGGAGATAGGAGGCAAAGTCCACTATCTTTTCCCCTCAGTGGTACAGGCTCATAGGGTAGAAGCAGCAGCCTTTCTTTATTCTTAAATTTCTGCTATATGGTTACAAATTATAATGATGTGCAACAGAAGTCTGTGTAGTGATGCAGCAAAGTTTTTAATATTTTTTTCTTTTTTTCTTTTCCTTCCACAGGTATCAAACATGATGGGACTATGTGTGATACTTGTCGACAGCAGCCTATCATTGGCATCCGATGGAAATGTGCTGAATGCACAAATTATGACTTGTGCACAGTTTGCTATCATGGGGACAAGCATCACTTGAGGCATCGTTTTTACAGAATTACCACACCAGGAAGTGAAAGGTAAAACCTAACTTTTTCCTCGTGAAATCAAGTAGAAACAGGTATTTGTGGTTCACTTTGAAACTGAACATTTGGTTACTGAAATTTGGATTAGGTAAGAGAATAAGAGGCTTGAGGTTAGATTCTGTTTCTGGGAGACAGCTTGGATAAGTCTTTGGATCTTGGAAAACATGGAAATTTTAGGAAGAATGGAATACAGAAAAAAGTTAGGGTATGATTATTCAGTTTTGCTTAATCTCCTTGAGGCTTTCCTAGTTTTTAAAACAAGCCTTTAAAACAAAGGCAATCACCTTTATACCATGTGTAATCACAAAAAGATTTGTCAATGAATTCTGAATGTGAAGGTTTAATTAGGTTCAGTAATGGTGTGGACAGACTGAGGGAAAATACCGTCCTTGAAGGTTATGGAAAACAGAATGATCTGGACTTGAACGTGAACTGCTTAAACTGCTCACTACAGGAAGCAGAGAAAAGATGCTATGAAGGGTTGTTCTATTCTTGCCTTGGTTTTCATGTTCTTAAGCATCTATTATCATCTCTCAGTGGAGAACTCTGTGCAAAATTGCATTTAGTGTGTCCTTGTATAGGTGTTCTTGACTCTAAATAACTTGTCTCAGTCCAAAGCCCCTCTTTGTCATGATTCATCTACCAGATAAGTGAGAACAGTGATATGTGCTTGCAACTAAATACTTGGAGAGCTATGGAAAAACACTGTGTAAAGGCTACACACTGTGGTGTCACCTCTGTGATGTTTCCTGAATGGTCTTTCATTAAATCATCAAAATCTTTTTTTTTCTTAGATATGGTACTCATTTGAATGTGACATATGTAAGACAACATTTATAGCTTCTTCGTGGAGAAGTTAGATTTACAAGTATGCTGTAAATTAGTGGTGTGCTTTAATCAGTTCTTTTACAGTTAAGGGACGTGGCTGGAGTACACAGCCTGAGGTCTCAAATTATGTCTTACAGGGTCTGTGTTTACATTCTCAAGTGCTTGCTTAAAGGTTTTAACTGTGGCTCAGATGCCCAAGTCAGTGGCTTAATCAAAACATAAGAACTTTTTGTTGGGTTTTTTTTTTTTTTTTGGAGACTCACACCAGTAGCTTTAGGTACCAAATGGGTATCATAAACTTACTCTCAATTGCAATGTTGAATGCAGAACAAGACTTAGAAGTTGGACTTTGAGATGCTGTCTTAATGTAGTTAAAAGAGAATAGGTGACAAAATACATATGTTTTCTATTTATTTGTTTTTTTGAAGTCTTGTTGCTTTTGAGAATGCTTGCCAGACTTTTTTTCTTTCTTAAGCTGAGGTTTCCTTTGTAGTTTTAAGAGGCTGGTTATGGTGAATACAGTACAAGTTTTAGTTTTGAAGATAGATTACACACTGTGTAAAATATTGCTGGAAGTTTTTTGCATCTCGTCACTTTCTTCCTTTCTTTGTTTACTCACACTGAGCTCTTATCTAGAAAGCAGCTTCTTCTGCCAAGGAGCTGTTTCTATTGGATCAAGCTTAGCTGAGAATAAATGATGGAAGCTAACTATTTTAGGGGAGGAGAAAAGGGCAAAACAGTGCTGTTGAATTTGAGAGATATCTCACAGGAAAAATGGCAAGAGGCATGTAAGAACGTTTTGATGAAGGGAAGCATAAGCGCTTACTGTTTTATTTTTGGGTCTGGGATATTGTATGGGTGGCATAATGAGGTAATGTATGTAGGTTTTTGTCTCAGTTTTGCAAGTTAAGGAGCCTCTCTAAACAAGATACTTTATGGTTTTGGTAACTTTTATTTTTCTTAGGAAAAAATTGGCCAATATTTTCATATGCTCTTTGCATTGATTGTAACAGTTGAACTCTTTCCTTGTATGCCATCTGCTGGATGTTAAAAGTTAGCAGGATGCTGAGAAATTTCCTGAAGTGGTCAGGAAACATTCCGAATGTCAGCTGAAAAATTCTTTTGTCTGGCAACGTGTTCCTGGTATGAAGTAAGAAGCCTTGTTACATGAAAATTGGTGGCTTTTAAGATGATTATTTATAGTTAAATAATCATGAACTGTTCTGTTTAGGCTTATCTACTTCAGTTCTTCTGAAGTCAGAAGGAAAAGAGGTTTGCTTTGAAAAAAACTACATAATATGACTGAAAAAACGGATGCTACTATAATGACTTAAATCTGCCAAGAGATGCTATAAAAAATGTGTAGAAAAACTGGGGGAAGAGGGAAAAGAGATGCTCTTAGTAGTATAATTCTGAGTAAAAGTAACAGGGCAGTTGTGGGGCAGAAATATTGGCTTAGAGTGCATCTAAGAGAAACACAGATGTGTTTGTATGGCTCTGCTTTTCCTTTAATGATTATAATAATATAAGTACAGATATATATGCAAGCATTTATAAGATGAATGCTGGTAGTAAGAAGTCTGGAGAAAAATTGTTAGAATTTTAAAAACTAATTATAAACATTCAATGAATCGGATTCTGGAAGTTTGTGGGGTTTTATCTTGTGTACTACTTGTGTGAATCATGCACTGAAATCTGCAGTTGTGGGTTATTTTTGGTTTAAGATACTCTCCTTCCCATCCCCAAAGATTTGTTTTGGACTTCCTTTATTATGTTGACATTTGTGGGTTCTTCTTTTAATAACTTCAGGGTATTGTTGGAGTCTCGACGTAAATCAAAGAAAATTACAGCAAGAGGAATCTTTGCAGGTGCCAGGGTGGTGCGAGGAGTTGACTGGCAATGGGAAGATCAAGATGGTGGCAATGGACGTAGAGGAAAGGTAAAAATAAAACTAAAAACTAAAAGGTAAAAATAAAAATAAAAAAGGTAAAAATAAATAAGAAGCTGCACCTCTTTTTGCTCATGTAATGGCCTCAGTGGCCTTTTTAATTGTAGAGCAAAAATACAATCACGAAAGCTTGTATTTTAGTTGTCTGGGCACTTTTTAATCTTGTTTTGTAATATTTAAGCATTTTGAAAGAGGAGGGTGTATACACCATAGCCAGTTCTTTTACGTTTTAATTTGCATTTTTACTAAATCAGCACAGATTTTTTTTTAGTTCCTAATTTTTTGTCATTGTTGTCTGTTTAAGACATTAAGATCTTGAGCATATTTCAGCATTACTAGAGAGCTGGTATAAAAACAGAGCTATCAAGAGTAGCCCTTTCTAGTCATGACTGCATTCTGTAATCTTACTGCTTGTGGGCCAGCACATTTGTGTATCTCTTGCTCTTGGTTTTCAGTGCTGGCACCGTGGGGTTTTGTTCCTCACATAATGATTATAGGAATTTCTCCAGTTTACAGTTAAAAAGCTTTGCAAGTTTTGGGTGTGGCTGTTATGTTACTGGCTTAGGACAGTCTAGGAGTGCTTTTTATGCAGTGCTATAGTAAAAATATTTGTATTTACTGAAAATTCTATGGAATTATAAGTTACTAATCATAACATTTGTATATTTTACTTGTACAACTTCCATTTACCTTGAGAACTGATGAAGGTTTGTTATAAGTATGAACTTCAAACAGGCAGTGTAAAATACACTATGACTTTTGTCACCAAATTTGAGAATTGGATGCCCTTGTATCTTGGTGACCTGGTGTTTTTAGTTGAATTTATTTTTAATACACTTAAACAGCATTTAAAGGAGAGTGAAAAGTTCCTGGCTATGATATTTAGCCTATTTTATATTATTGTTTACCTTATTTTATATCCTAGACATTTATGGAAGCCTTAGGACTTTTGGGGATTTCATTTTGAATTTTTACTGAAAGGAAATAGTAAGTCTAAATCTCTTAAAACAAGAGATATTTAAATGCAGCTTTTTTCATGTCAATTATTTACTCCTTCCCATGTCAAAATACATTGAAATCTCTGAAACTTTGCAAAATAAGAGTCTTATCCTGCACAGTCTGCTTTGTCTACTAAATTTGTATTAGAGAGATTGTTTACCTGTACATCTGAAAATATATATAAATGCATATAAATGTTTTTAAATGTGGAAAGGTAGGTCGTAGCTAGCAGAAACATTGTTTAAATAAATGTAAGTAAGAGTGAAAGTAAATTCTGTAAACTGATTTTTTTTTCCTTTTTTTTAAATAATGAAAGTGTTTTCAGAATTTGGTGCATGACCTCCTGATTTCAGAAATGTCAGGGAAAGACATTTTCACTCTCCTTTTGTACTGTTGTTAAACATACTGGTTCTGGAAATAAAACTCTGTCTTTTAACATAGTGCACAGCCACCAGGCTAATCCAAGTTAAACCAGTCATATTGAAAAAATTAGAATAGTTTTCATCCTGTTTCTCTTAGTTAAATGCTGCTTCTGGTAAAAACATATCAGAGCAGTTCAGATTTTGTTCGCTGGTTTTGTAGTTAGATAACCTCCAAATATACAAAAGATAAATAGGCCTACAAAGTATTCATTCAGACTGCGGTCTTAACACACCCAGGGAACACTTGCCTCAAGCAGAAAACAGCTTCAGAACAAATTTTATCAGGTTTAGTAAAACTACAGTATCATTAATTATTTTGAAGAGATGAGTAAATTTTGAAGTTCAAATTGTGCTTCTGAGTCTTTGCTCTAGAAACCGTTTTCTTATTTTCACAACTGAATAGGTAACTGAAATCCAAGATTGGAGCGCGTCGAGTCCACATAGCGCAGCATATGTTCTTTGGGACAATGGTGCTAAAAACCTTTACAGAGTTGGCTTTGAGGGCATGGTAAGTATCAAGGAACACAAAGGGTAAAATGCATGGTGGGGGAAGGGCAGTAAGAATAACTTGTGCTTTATGGTCCTGCTTTTGTAATATGCTTTGTCAGTTTGCATGCTGGTAGTCAGGTCATTGTGAATCCAGCTGTAAGGGTCATGCATATGTATTAGTAAGGAAGTCTGATCTGCAATTTACTAAATGTGGATAACTACAAGTTAAGAGCTGCTTTCTGCCACGGTAAATATTTGCCTCACACACATTTATCTTTCTGTGCTACTGTTGTGTTTAGATTAAAATTCAGAAAAGAATGGCAAGCATCGTTAAAAACTTTTTTAAAAACCCCGTTTTTCCACTCCTGAACTATTCCGTTGACTTCAAATTTTGGTGTGATTACTGCAAGATTTGCAGTTTTTAAATTACTTCAATACTTGGAATGCTATTGAGAGCAATTTTATTTTTGCAAATGGAAAGGTGTTGAATTAAATTACGACCTTAATTTGTTTAGTGCTAAATTTTTCTGTTTCCTTTTGAAGCTTCTCCAGCAACTTCTTCAGCTTTAGAAAGAAAATGGGTCAGACTCTAGCCTAAGTGCCTTCTGTTGCTGGGTTTTCTTATCCTAATGTGGGTCAAGGAAAGGTTACTTTGATTATCAGCTGCTTAAAACATCTTAATTAGCATTTTCTCTGCATGATTTTTGTTTGTGAAGGGGAAAACCATGTTAATTTAACATTGAAGTGTCATCTTGTCAGATGTGTAACAGTAATAAAATGTTAAACAATGACCAGTTAGTTTTTTGGATGTAAACTATTTGACCTTATAGGCTCAATTACAGTTATTTTTAATACTTAAAATGAAAATAAATACTACTTCGGTGGTAAATACATATTTTTAAAAAACAGTAAAGTAATTTAGTGTAGGTCAGCTTTTTGATGCATTAAGATCCTGGGGGCATAATATGAGTCAGTATTAAATTATGTGCTTCATGGTGTCCCCCAGTTCTAAAGAAAATTCCTTATATACTGGCAAAAATGAATGTAGTATAACATTAAATCAATGTTTAGTGTCTTCTCTCTTGTGATACATGGAAAGGTAATGGTTACAAAATCTGGATAGAATGAGATACAGATCAGCTGATTTTTTTGTTGTTGTGGTTGTTATGACTTCAGTTGCTATGTTAAAATTTTTGGACTACATAATAAAAGTGCTGTGGAATCATTGAAGATTCCTTCTGGTCTCATGAAAAAAGTTCATTTGAGATAAGTTACATTCTGCTTTGAAATAGTTATTCCCTTAATTTAAAAAAGTTATTCTTTTTATATAAACTATACTGTGTTTCCCAATTTTTGCCACCTTTGAAAATGTTAAATATTTCTAGAAAACTCCATTAAGTACTGCAGCTGTAAATTTGAAGGGGTGATGGTGGCCCTTCACACAAGTTTTGTAGAAATATAAATATTTGCTTAATTTAAAAAAAAAGCCTGTTAAACTGTGTGTGAGACTATGTATGTAGATGTTATTTTTAGGATAATAGAGAAAAAATTATGTACACGTGGATGTATAGAAAGAATAATTGGAGGCTGTGTAAGTAGTGCTTACCTGCTTGTAATCCATTCTTACACTAATTTTATCTTTAGTGTTTTCAAAAAATGCAATTTTCACTTCAGACAGAATGGATTCTTGAATATCTATGAGAGTTGTTTGAATGTAATGCTCAATTTTATAACTAGTTAGTAATTTGGTAAGTGTGCAATTCATTATTATTGTTTACTACTATTTATGTGCAGTTATGTAAAGCTGATGCTGTCAGAAAGTTCACATAAAGTTGGGGCAAACTTGTTTTGGTACTTGGAAATTGGGTCCAGAGAATGTGGAATCAACAATACTCAAGAGTGTGTAGCCATGTAAATACAGCTGGGAAGAGACCCTGACTTGCAAATGGGTAACACTTGACTCATGCTAATGGAGCTGATTAAAGAAACACAGCTCATTATTGTAAGTCAGTGTTGTTGTTTGATAGCTTATAGGCTGCATCTGGTCCTCAAAATTAATCTATCTGGCCTGCCAGCTTTGGAGAGATGAGGTTTGGCTGGTGGGGCAGCAGGTGCTGACTGAAAATACGCATTTATTTCTGGTCAGATACTGGAGGTTTTATTTGTGTTTGCTGTGTTTAAATATGAAGTGGCTGAGAAGTGCATCTTGCCTCTGTTTTTTTTTTTTCTAAAGTCTGACATTTAAGCCTGGGAATTTCTGTTGCCACAGGTCACAAATTCCCGTATTGAAATCTGTGTTTATGATTTTGTTAGGTCAGATAAAATGTTTGCTACATCCTCAGTAAGAATGAATTACTGTTGGCTTATATGGCTCATTATGCTACTCACATTTCTTACCTATATGTATTCAGAGTCCTGAGCCAAAATGAGCTGTCAACCAAGTAACCTGCTTTGGGCATTTTTTCATTTCTAAAAATGTGTGACCACATCCTTTTGCAAGAAAGAGAGGTCATATGGAATTAAAAAGTTAATGGGAAGATTGTGATTTTGCTTTTGGGACTTGTGGCTGGATTTTATTTCTTCATATCATCATAGCTGATGATGTAAAGCTGGTGGCTTCCCTTGGTTTTCAGTGGAAAATAGTTCCAGCTACAGGAGTGCCCTAATCAGTTCCATCATTTAGGAATCTGTTTCTTTCAGAATTTCTTTTCTCTGTACCACTTGCCTTTTTTTTGCTGCAGTTAGCCTCTCCTAGTTTCTCGTTTTGGAGGATTGTGCTTTCATCTGCGTAGCCTCTGAAAGAAGTATCCGTAGTTATCATCCATCATTGTCACAGTGATATGTAAGCCATCTGTGCTGGTGTACTTTTTTCCACAAATTCCAAATAGTAAGTGCATAAGGGAAGTTGAGATTGCCTGTCTCCAGGTGATTGATAATTAATGTCTGTTCATCAACTTTTATTTGGATTACCTATGAAGTTATTATTTGAAAATGCTCTAGAGGATTTTAAGAATTTCTTGTTACCACTTCCTTCTTTTAAATAAAAGCAAGGTCAATATCTTGATATACTAGGCATTTATGTGAGTGTTATAAAATATACTTCTTCTGCTGTAGTTAAAACTGTCAGATCTGTAATGTCAGTCAAATCTTCACTTCTCTGGTCATTTATCTTGTGTATTTATTTGCATTTGTCAGCAGACTTTGTTTTGTTTCTTTATGATGTAGTCACATTTCTCCTGTAGTCTCAACCAAGTCAAGTTTTTCATCTTTCTGTGTTGTGAAGAAAAATATTTCCATTAAGGAGAAATGTATTTACTGATCATTTTCCAATTTTATTTATAGTATTAACTGACAAGGTTAGTGTCTTCCTTAAAGAAAAAAAAAAGTTACACATACAAAGCTTTTCTAAGTGCCTATAATAAATAGTAAGGTTACAAACCATGCACGCACTATTTGCCTGAGGTCTGGTTTCCTCTTTAAGAAACTGTTATTATTGTTTCTGTGCCTCACACCTTTTTGTCATTTCAGTCACTTTCTCTACCATCTTCTACCTTCTCCATTTATTGCTTCACTTTTCCCAGCTTCTTGAGAAGGATTTGAGTTCATGAAATTTGAAACATGGCATTTCTTATAAACCTTTAGCTAAAACATACGGATTTATCCAGTCTCTTGTTGCCTTAATCTGGTGACAAAGCAGCATGCACTGAACTTTTTCCATTTGCCTCCAAAGGGCTGATTTCCTTGCCAAAAGGAAATTTAAAAACTGTGAATTTAAAAAACTTAAAGTGAATTTAAAAACTTAAAGTGACCTTTACTGTGTGTATTTAGTGCTACTTTGAACAACTGCAGCCATGGCACTCTTCCTGCAGGTGTATCTGTAAGATCAGTATTAATTTCTCCCCTGATATTTGCTGCTGATGTTAGATGCTGCATCAGTGCATCTGGATCAAACATTCCTCTTTTTCTCAGCAGCACAGCTCATTTTCTTACCAAGTCTGTAGATCCTTCCTCCCTGGTATTGATGGATGGCATTCCATATTGATTGGAATAACTTAAAAGTTATTTCTGTAGTCAGCTGCTCCTTCAGGTTTGTTTTCCTCCTCAAGGTCAGGGATAATGGTGCGTTTACACCATCTGGCAGCACTGCTGACTTTGCTCTACATTTTCTCATTCTCTGAAATTTTATGAAGATGAAATTGCTGCTGTTTATTTCCATTGGTATAATTGCATGGTATGTCAAAGTACATTTACTATATTTCCTATTTGACTGGGCAAGTTGTGATCTCTATGTAATATAATCACATACTGCTGGAATGCAGATTTTCAGGAAGTTAAAGTGTGGGTGCTAGAAGACCAGAGTTCTCCATTGTAGGCAAAGACCATTATTACCTATTGCTCATGTGCATCAACTGACAAGCAAGTTGTGCAGTGCAATGTCTGATTTGCATGCTTTTCCTTGAGTTCTGATTGATTACCTACTTAACTGGGCTTTCTGTCTCTAATTGTACACAAATTCTACAAGATCTTTAGCTTATTTTTCTGTTTCCTGAAAGAATCCTACTTGGGGTTTATCAAATGATTTCTCCATCAAGTCATTGTAGAAATGCTGATTTGTTCATCTCCACCATGTATTTTACATTATACCCAGCCTCACAGTTGATACTTCTTTTTCTGATAGTGTCACTGTGAGTCTAAAACTTGTATTCTAACATCTCTTGTTTTGGTACTTCTCCTTTTACACTTGCACATGTCATCTCCAAACAATCTGCTATTTTGATTGATATTGAAGTCTCAGGGTAACTTTTAGAAATCCCAGTGGGGTTCTCTGAAGTGCAAAGCCTGGTGCATCCAGGCTCCATCCATGTGTGTTTTTGCTCCATGTGACTAGGGGGGCCTCTTGCCATGCAGTCCTCAGAATAGTGTGACCAGGAGCTTAACATCATCCCTGATTTTTTACTTAAATTACTTGGGCGGGAGAAAACTTAACTTATTTTCCTTCTCTGAGAAGTATGACAGCTGAATGCTAGAAGGAAAATTGTAGTTGTTTACGCAGCTTTTGTGGCACTGAAATACAACTAACTACAGTTTTCTGTCTTAAAACTCCAGAATCTTGTTTGAGTTTGGTTATATTTTAAGGTATTTGCAGGCCTTTATCATGTTGATAAAGTACTTTTCTTAGTAGTGCTGTTTGCCACGTTGCCAAAGGCACTCTGCTTATATATAGTGTATAAGTTTATTTTGTGCAACCTTAATATCTGTCAGTGTCTTATCTTTCTGTGTGTCTTGGGTCCCCAATTATTTTGTTGAAGGCTTCTGGGAAAAAAAGAAAAAAAAAGCCACATTGCCTCGCTTTTCTGCTATAGTTAGATCAGACTCTTGTTTTATTCTTTAGCAATGTAACATTGACTACATCATGTAAGAGAGAGGAAGACAGTTGTGAAGCTGAGGTTGGACAGCAATCTACCACTTAGTTTTTCAACCAAGCATATCATTATATTCCAGAAATAAACTGTGTGCAGGTCACAGTGCAGGCAGGGTAAAATGTGCAGGTTTCTGAGGTTTTTTTTTTCTGTAAAATTTAGGAGACCGTAACAGGCTTCCTAGTAATGTCAGCTGCAAAATAATAATTAGCCTTTTAATGCACATTTTGTTTCTTCTGCTAGGTTTTAGCCATCAGTCTGCTCAGTGCATTAACACTTGCTGTAACACAAGCAGTCTTTCACCCTGATTTTGCCTGGCAGGGAGGAGAGCCTTTGGACTCTCCTGTGCTCTATTCTTAGTGTTCTGAAGAATATGAGAGCAGCTCTTGCATGTGCACCCCTCCTTGTCTCCTTCACAGACAGCTGCTTGTTGCCGGACACGGAGGGCTTGTATTCAGTGGGTGAGACGCAGTGCTCCCGGGCACGTTCAATCTCCCTGGTTCCGGGGAATGAATGAGTTTGCCATCTGGGAAGGGCCGCGCAGCCCCTTTGTCTGCGGCCGGGCTTAACCCAGCACCTGCCCACCGGGTGGCAGCATCCTGCCGCAGGCCTGCTGCGGCTGTGCTGAGCGAGCTTTCTCTGCTTCCTCAGGGGATTTGAAGAGCGGCTAAAATCTCATTGTTTTCCTCTGGCTGTCTTCATCGTTTTTGCAAAGTGACGGTACATTCTTCATAGATCAGGACATACACTGAATTTTGTATTGTTTCTGCTTACCGGTTGCCAAGGGTGGTATTATGCTCATCAGAGCCTTGATGATTTGGAAGAGTTCAGAGTTTTCGTTTTAATCCTTTTGCAGGAGGACAGTCTGTCAGTAAATCTCGGGCAGGGGTAAAAGAATTGTTCAAGTATGTTTAGTTGTGGTTAATTATATCTTTACCACCACCTGTCCCGTACTTCCTCCCCCATGCCATAGAATATTCTGACACGTTTTGCAGTTTCTGATCTCCTTCCCAACTTATTTTGCACACAAAAATGTCCTTTGTTTAGCGAGAATTGTTTCATAAGGAACAATGGCAGATGATAGCCATTTGGAATTAACCATTACACATAAAGGAAAGGAAAATTACAGAAAATCTGGCTTTATGAGTTGGTTACCACACTTGAAGGTTCTTTTTCTCATAATATGAACCAGTTTTATGAAAGATGAGCTTTAAAACTTTTCTCTTTAAAAAGAACATGTTTAGCTCAATGTATCATTTTGTAGGCTTTTTTGAAGTAATACCCTTCTGCATATTCTTGATTAAGACGTTTTCGTTTTATCGAATCTGACTGGCAAGTTTTCTTCCAAGTTAAACATGGATCTGTCAAAAAGTGTTGGGAAGAGTGGGCAGCACTGGCAGGCATTAAATGATGTTTCCTTGCTTGTGTTCACAGAATAATTTTTTAAAAGGAAAAATAACTAAATAGAACAATGCAAAGATCCTTTGTGTTAATCCCTGTCTTTGAACTAAAAATTTCTCATCCTTTATAGCCTCTTATATTTATAAAGGTTATTATAGTCTTGAGAAAGTCAAGGCTGATAGATTGGAAAGTATTTGAGATTATGTGCATCATGGGACATGTTTTTTGTACACATAATTTTCAGCCTTTCTCAATTACATATTTCAGTTCTAGTTTCACTGAGCTGGAGACTCGGTCACTGAGGACTAAAGTTTTCTCAATCTCTCTCTGTAGTCTGACCTGAAATGTGTTCAAGATGCAAAAGGAGGCTCTTTCTACAGAGACCATTGTCCTGTGTTAGGTAAGCTGAAGTAAATTCATGTTGATTTGTGTTAATGATACTCACTCTGGATTTCCCTTTCTTTTCTAAATGTCATCCAAAAGTACTGTCCTTACTAGTGAAGTGTAAATAGTAACATTTCTATGTACTAGTGATAAATTGTCATGCTTTTCTAAATTGTATTTGGTATCAGTGTGCCAAGGGGATGGCAAGGGAGCTTTTTAAGTGTTCATTAAGTTATAAATTGTGTTGTGTGTCCTGTGCAGCGTATTTCTAAAAAGCCAAACATAGCTGTTCATTCTTACAGAACTGGCTTAAATACTAAGAGATGTAATAAATCTAAGTCCTTGCACAAAAGCACTGTTGTTTTATTGACACCAGAGCTTTTATGTGTCCAGATGTCTAACACCATATGATAGCTTTTAAGATCCCAGTTAGAGCCCATAGTAGAACTTGTCACAAGTGTTTAACATTTGCCTGTGTCACTGCTATTTGTCTTGATAACTCAACAAGAAACACACAGCTCTGTTGCCAGAGGTTCCAAAGTTTTTTTTTACCTGTTGGCCACTATAGTTGCAGAGACATTGATGTGGAGTCACCATCCCTGGAAGTGTGGAAAACATGGGTACTTGGTTAGAACAGGGTTCAATGGTGAACATGGTGGTGGTGTTTGGTTGGTGGTTGGACTTGAAAATCTCAAAGGTCTTTTCCAGCCTTAATAATTCTGTGAGTCTCAGAAATTAACTCCCATTCTTTAAATTGCTTGGAAAATTAGTATGCTGATGTAAACTTTTCCTTTCCTGACTTCTTTGCAGGTGAGCAAAATGGTAACAGAAACCCTGGTGGGCTGCAAATAGGTGACCTTGTAAACATTGACCTTGACTTGGAAATTGTGCAGTCTTTGCAGCATGGTCACGGAGGATGGACTGATGGCATGTTTGAAACTTTAACAACAACCGGAACGGTTTGTGGCATCGATGAGGACCATGACATTGTAGTACAATATCCAAGTGGCAACAGGTTTGTTCTATATCCTTCATTGTTGCTTCTCACAAACTTCCCTTGCCTTCGGTGATTGTGATTACTTGGTGCCAGAAGCTTTCTCTTCTCCTTTTGTGTCTGTTTAGATTTCCTTCTAGATGTGTAATGAGGACTTCACTTTGAGGGTGCTTTAGTGGGAAAAGGAATTTTGCTGTGCCTCTCACTTGTGAAAATTTACATTCAAAATAAGAAGTGACATTCTAGACTATCTTATTTGCAAAATGCAGTATTTTAAGCAGTAGCTTCCTTTTTAATTAAAAACTATCTATCCCATGGTTTCAAGAGGCAAGATAATAGCAATTCGTTGTGGGTTTTCAGGAAAGTAGTTTAAGAGGACAGGTGACAAACTTTGGGGGGGATCTTATCTAAACTAGAGTCACCTTGGCATGATCCATATCTAGCCTTTTATTATTCAAAGGAATGTTAATTTATGTAAATACAGACCAAGAATAGGAGGTATTGGGGAAGCCAAAACTACTCCCTGCAAGCAGTTTAGGTTTGAATTTTGCTTAGCTGCATCCATGTTAACAAGACTCAAACCCAGCTGTACAGAGGGATTTGAATCTAATATGGCCACATGCTTTTCTGTTCTCTTGCTCTCAAGTATTGGTCTTATGTGGAGTTTGACCTGTTCAGTTTGTCCAGAAAGAATTAACAGTGTACTGTTCATTCAGGATATCCCTCAAGATATTGTTTGCTAATATTGCAAAGTAAAGCAGAACAAAGCTGTATTCCCAGCTAAACAGATGCAAGTGGCTTTTCTTCTGCCAGTCATGTCAGCAGAGTAAGTGACAGGAGCTGCTCTGTCTTGTGGTCTCCTCCCTGACAAAACAGTGTAATGCCTCTAAATCAGTACAATTTAAACTACCAAGAGGATAGTTTGATTGAAAATTGAGGTATATCTGGGACATCGATTTAATTGAAAAGTATTGTTATAACTTAATGTTGCATCTTTTGACCTGGGGGGAAGGGCCAAAATTCTGTATTCTTCTTATGTTGTTTCCTGACATGTCAGTCCTTGTGAGATAACTTGGATCTGCTGCTTTTCAACCAGTTAGTTCCTATCTGTGTAAAAATAAAGTAACAGTATAGCTACTTTCAGGGCTTCTGCATTGCTGTCAGCTTGCTTCCCCTTAGGCAGGATATTTCTTAATTGCCTTTACAAATTATATCTCTGAAGCTTATCCTTGAAATTAATTAATGAGCCACAATTAATGAATTAATGAGGCAAGTTTATGGACAAAAAATGGATAACAGAAAATATAGTATATATAGTATCCAGTAACAGAAAGTTTGTAGGCATACAAGCAGAAACTTACCCAATAGATAATTCTTAAACATATATTTCACTTTCTGTGTTTAATATCTTAATAATATATTTAATTAATTCATTAATTATTAATGAAATTAATGAAATGAATTATTAATAAATATTAATTTAATATCTTGAATTAATTCATTGTTTAGGTGGACATTTAATCCAGCTGTTCTCACCAAGGCCAATGTTGTCCGAAGTGGAGATGCTGCTCAAGGTGCAGAAGGAGGAACCTCCCAGTTCCAAGTGGGAGACCTTGTTCAAGTATGTTATGACCTGGAGCGAATCAAGCTTCTCCAGAGAGGTCACGGAGAGTGGGCTGAGGCAATGCTTCCAGTGAGTAGCTGTGTGTTTGCATTCAGAGAATGCTCAAGCTTGTGCAGTATTTCCAGTAATGTACCTGTGCATTATTGGTGTGTACCTGTGTTATTGTATTGTACCTGTACAGTATTGGTAATGTACCTGGAGGCTGCAGCAGTCTAAAAGGGATTTTCTTTTAAGTTTTCATCAAATGCATTGTAATACTTGATCAAGTGCAGCAATCTGCTTACCTAATGAAACCTATATAAATGTAGTAATGATTGTACTGTTAAACAATGGACTTACTAAAATTTGTATAATATTAAAAATAAAATATTTAGGTATCTAAATGTTTCATTACATTTGATGTTTTCTTTAATTCAGACTTTAGGTAAAGTTGGTCGGGTCCAGCAGATCTATTCAGACAGTGACTTAAAGGTAGAGGTTTGTGGGACATCTTGGACCTATAATCCAGCAGCTGTTTCAAAGGTGGCATCAGCAGGATCTGCTATAAGTAATGCATCTGGTGGTAAGTTTGAAGAATAACTAGTAATATTGCCATATGTATGGCAAGTAATTGTGTTAATTAAAAAATTGTTACTAGGTATTAATACATTGTTTGTATGCAAGGTTAATAATAGCCTGGGAGTTTGAATAATTGAAGTTTTATGTGAGAAAGATAGAAAAAAAGCTTGCAGTCAATATGGAGATGATGTTATATTGATCAAGTTCTTCTGTTTGGTCACAGTGCAGGTGTGTCTTTGGAGGTCCACTCTAAAGACTTCAAAATAGTTGGAAGGAACATCAGATTGAAGTAGGGACTGAGGCATGCAGAGGTTGTCACTGGCAGTAACAAGCAGCCTCCTTGTTTAATAGGTGGTTTAAGATAGCAGGCACAGGCAAGGGATCTGTTGCAGGTGGTTATTTATTATAACTCAGGATATTTATTTCTTTAAAATTTCTGTCTTAAAATTTAGTCAGACATCCTGTGACTAATTACAGTGGGATTTTTTAGTGTCTATGTAATCACACTTCAGTTTTGTTGAACATGCTGTCATTCATATAATAACAAGGCAGAAAAACTGTCCAGCATGTTTTGTGTTCTGTTGGCGCTTTTCAATTGAAACTAGAATTTTTCCTTTTTTTAGTCATAGCTAGTTATTCTTTCCTCTTCACATATTTGCTTTAATGCCAAGAAAACTTTCTACATAGTTTTCTAGATATTTTCCTAAGGAGGCATAGATGTCATGAGTTTTCTCAATAAAGCACCGAGTACAGTGGCCATAAAACTATCCAGAAGAGTAATGCAACTTAGTCTTCCAAATCCCAGAAGACAGACTATACCTGATGTTAGAAAGTCTGTAATAGCAATACATAAGTTCATGATTTTACCTTGTCCCACCCTTCTGTATTTTGCAGAAGAAAAGCTATTTATGGTTCAACCATCTTTGTTTTAAAGTATCTAATGTGGCAGTCTCCACTGTCTAAGGGGTACTAGGGTGCAGCTCTTATTTCAAACTCAGTCATTTTACAGCTGCTATTTTATGGTAGTTTGTGTATTACTATGGACATGGCCTTAGAAACAAAACAAATGTAGCTGGGTTTTTTTTTCTGTTATTGTGTAATTAGAATTGTAATCTTAGTTGCCCTTTGGTTAACAATTACAGAGAGATTGTCCCAGCTATTGAAAAAATTATTTGAAACCCAAGAGTCTGGAGATCTCAATGAAGAATTGGTTAAAGCTGCTGCCAATGGAGATGTTGCTAAAGTGGAAGACTTGCTAAAGAGGCCAGATGTGGATGTGAGTGTTCTGTTTTGGGAGTATCTCTTTTGGGGGGCCTCTATTACTTAAGGAAGGGCAGCTGTTGTGAATACTCCTTGCCAGTAGGTAGTCTGTCATCTTAGAAGTAATACAGCTAGTTCCAGTATCTCTTCTCCCATTTGTTGTTCTGTGAAATGTGTGTGGGCTGTGTGAACACAGAGCCGTACATACTTTCTTGCTGGACAGATTTTGTAGTCTTTTGTCTGCCATAAATTAAGATACTTTTCAGCCTCTGGCTGCCAGGGTTGGTGCAGAGAACCAAACGTTCACAATTACTGAAGGGTCTTCAAATTTTCTTTTTTCAAGGGGTGTAGAAGGAAGGAGGGTAGATTTTTCAGGATGTTTTTGCTGTTATTGTGAGTTTGTTTTGTTTTATTAAAACTCACAAGGTAGATCATCTAATCTGATCTCTGTCAGATTTCTTTTACCAACTTGTCTAATACTGAAAACTCTAAAAGAGAATGCTTAGTAATTATAGGATTCCATTTATAGAACATATTTTAAAGTTACAGTCTTTCTCACTACAGCAGTAGTAATGCTTGCAGATAAGAGTCTGAACTTCTTTGGTTCTGAGCACTGATTTTTAACTTAAGATTTACAAAATATGGGGTTTTGTTCAGACTCTCTCCTGTTGCTGCCATAAATTTGGCATGGAAGTTGTACCATAGAGCAGAGGACAGGTGTAAATCTGAAACTTGTTCTCAAAAATCTTGCCTTTACAGGAGTCACCCAAAGATGAATGTTTTTAATTCACGTATCATTAATGTTTGTTATAAATCCATTTCTTCCTCTTTCCTTCAGTCTAGCTAATATAGAAATGAAATAGAGAAGCCCTAGGCAACCTATATATGCTAAGAAGGCATCTTAAAGTTGTTAGTTTGATTCAGTGTTATGTATGCTGTTGCTTTAAGTTTTCTACTGCTAAACAGCCTCACAGGTGAGTGTGTGTGTGTCTTGAACCTCATCTGCAAGTGTTGGCATTCCAGGTGAATGGGCAATGTGCTGGACACACAGCTATGCAAGCTGCAAGCCAGAACGGCCATGTTGACATTTTGAAGTTGCTTCTGAAACAGAATGTGGATGTAGAAGCAGAGGTAAACTAAAAATTTCAAAATATGCTTTGTATGTCCTTAAACTTTGTTTCATGCATAACAATTGTACTCAACTTGCCTTCTTTTTAAATGCCAGAATGTAAAACTGCTTTTATTACTATGATTGTGACTCCTACTCCTACTAAATTAGACTCCTACTAACAGTATTTTAAAGGGTCAATATCTAGTTCTTTAACGCTTCCTATTAAATGAAATATAACAGCTAACATGATAGAGCTATGTAAGCCAGCATGCCCTTCTTTCTTTCCTTTGGTTTCATTTCAACAGTAGAATGCAATGGGAACTCTGCCTGTGGCATTCAGGGGAAAAAGATGTTGATAGATGCTGCATCTCCAACTTCAGATGCTTGCCATGCTTCTTATATACACAAAGTTCAGTTAGGAGAAATCTTTCAATTCTTAACTAAAACAAGTTTAAGCAGAAGGTAATAGCAGTATCTTTGGGTAGAAACTGCCAGCTCTGTGACCAGTTTTTCAGTGCCTTTTTTTTTAAACCTCACTAAAACCAGAAATTTAAGTTTAAACCTCTTGGTTAGGTTTTTTAGAATAATTGTTCTTGAGAATTATCTATCAGCATACTCTGATATTTGCGTTTTGAATTTATTTTTACTCAGTTATTTGCACAGAATGCACTCTGATATTGCAATCATTTCTCGTTTGGCACAAGGCAAGAGGCACAAGAAGGATCTGTCAAATTTGATTTATTAATAACAAAAACTGAAGACTAGTGGGATGCTGAGAAATTAATTGTGCACCCGGTTGTTGTTTGCATTACAGAAAAATAACTTCACATGCTTGAGCATCTAGCATTATATTGTATTTGATATGCAGAAGTTATAGAATATTAAAACATTAACGAGGCAATGTAATTCCTGGAATTAAAATTATTTTATATTTACAGATACTCCATTTATTTATAAAGCTTTTATGCTGGCTTAGATTGATGCAATACATACTTGCTGTGGTCTGATTTCTGTGAAATAACTTCATGTTAGAAGTAGTGCTTTCACTGCAGTACAAAGTAAATACTGTTAAAATTAGGCTAAACTGCTTTTTGTCTGCACTGTGGTGTTCAGAGCTGCCATGTTAATCAAGTGGTGGACTGAAGGGAGGGTTTGAAGCATTAAAGAGGTAGGTAGAAGCACTACTTAAACAGTTTGAAGACAATACACCTGGTAATCTACTAGCACTAGAATTGTGAAGAGTTTCATGTTTGCTCAGGCTACAGAAGCACTATTACAGTAGCATAAAAAATTGTCAGGGATTTTACTTGACTTTTAAAGCCATCTTCACATAACTGTGTTGCTGAAGTGAGGATGGTTTTCCCACTTGATTATATATAATTGCCTTGGTTATTATAATAATAATAATTTTCATAATATTATTAGATTTGTGGTTATATCTTTCAAACTTTAAATATATATAAATAAATATATTAATATATAAATATAAATAAATGTTTATTTATAAATATAAATAATGTTTATTAACATAATTGTTTATAAAATGCAGAGGTCAGCAGAGCTATCCCATTAAGCAGAGAGCAAAAATGTAGTCCATTTACTTCACTGTTGTGGTCTGAGGCATGGAAGCAATGGACAAAAGTCCTTACTTTCCTTGCTTTATAGATAAGTTGGATATTTTTACACTTGAAGTCATTACTTTACACTATAAACGTTCATGATGACATTTTCTGGGAATATCCTCATTGTTTTCTCCTCTGTTTTTCTCTGATGTCTTAATGTAGATAAAGTGGCCTCTGTTTAGTCAGAAAACAGTTCGTTATTGGCATAGCTCAAAAACCCTGATGTAGATATTGCATAGTAAGAATATGTAGGCTGAAGGCATTAATGGTTGTCAGTTATTATATTAACAGTATTATATTATGCTGTTGGCATGTATAGAAATGTAGTGCTTTTAATATTTAGATTTATATCTAAATGTAAATGTAAGTCTTAAGGACAGATGATTTACTAGCTGCTAGCTTTTTCTAGATGAATTATTGCTGTTGGGTAGGATTTCGTTTCTGAGATGATTTGTTTTGATGCTGAGCTAAAAAAAGGCCTGCATGATACTGGACCTCTGTTTATTAAAGTAGGAATTCTGTACATGAAGACTTAATAAAATCAGGCGGTTGTGGGTAAAACTGAAACATTCAATAATTATATGGGGTTTCATCCATAAATATCTTGGTGTACTTTTCAGACTGCAAACATGAAAAGACAAATTACCATGCCTCTGTGAAACCAAGTGCTCTGTAAATACAAGTCTTGTAGCAGTTTAGGACTACTGGCACAGTCTTGATAAAGTTTGCCTCATAGTCCTTATAACCAGATGAAAAATATAGAGAAGGTCCCCTTTCTGATCCTTTTCCCTTCCAAATGGGCAAACTTTCGCTTTTTTTGACTGTTGGTTCTTGTTAGATGAGCCTGAGAAGGAATCCTGCAATCTGAGAAGGCAATTTGGTAGTGTGAGTTGACTTGGAAGGAATAAAAGTATCTTTTCAAAAAGCTGTTGAAGCTGCTATGCAGTACCCTGACTATCTTGAAAACCATATCCATGTTTTCAAAAAGATACGTTTGATAATTAGTTGATAAATCTTCTTCCACCATTGTAAATGCTGTAACTAGTCTCATTGTGCAGTAGAGTTTGTGCTAAGAGCTATTAATTTTTGCATAGGTTTAAAGTATTTTAGAAATGTGCAATATATAATAAAAAGTACTTAGAAAGATGTTGCTGAAGAAGCAAATTGATGAGAAACCTAAGCTCACTCAGAAGAAGCAGTGAGCCCTTGATCAGTCATGAGTTTATTTTACAATTTTCAGTGTTTCTCTGTTTTCAAAATTGAATCTTACAAATGCATGGTTATGTTAAACTGTGCAGAAATACCTAGCTAGAAACTAGCTTATGGAAGTTATTTAATCATGTAAACTTCCATTTTACTTTTGTCTTTTCTATACTGTCATTAATGCTGAAATCACTTGAGTGATATTTTAAAATGTTTCATGTTGTACAGTCAACTTCTATGAATGTTAAAATAGCCTAAACTGACAAATTTGACTTTCACATTTTAATTCTCAATTTGTGTGAAACTGAAACAAACTGAATCAGAGTTTTAACACTGTGAATCATCAACACAGAATCAGAACTTCTAGTAAATGTCAGCATCAGTCACAAATTTCCTTTGGAAAAGGTTTATTAAGTGAAAACCAAGACACATAATAAATCCTAATAAATACTAACCTAATTATATGAACAAGAAAATACTCATGTGTTGCACTATGGTTTGGAATCTGTAACACTTCCCAGGTTACAGGAAGAACTACCCTGGGGTATAAACTGTAATACTGTTTGGGTATTGGATTTCATCTATGGGGTTTTTGGTTCTTTTATTTTGGATATTTTCTTGACAGTGGTTGTTTTGTAGTAGGAACCCAAATGAAGCCATTTGAGTTTGAATAAACCACACAAAGATCTGGGCAATAGTTATATATGTTGTAGAATATCGTATGTTTTAGAGCATGTGTGTTTATATATGAAGTGATTCTTCATCCTCTATTGCTGCAGTTTGAGCAATTATTTAATTGGGTATTTTAATGGTATTATGGTAGTCTCATTTTTTCTCATTACATCAAATATGGACAGCTGTTAGTTGAAGTAATCTTGTTTGAATGCAAAGGCAATGTGAACTATACCAGGTTAAATGAATGTTTCCACGTTAGGACAAGGATGGAGACAGGGCTGTCCATCATGCAGCCTTTGGTGACGAGGGTGCTGTGATTGAGGTTTTGCACCGCGGCAGCGCAGATCTGAATGCTCGCAACAAGCGCAGGCAGACTCCGCTCCATATTGCTGTCAACAAAGGTCATCTGCAAGTTGTCAAGACTTTACTGGACTTTGGCTGCCACCCCAGTCTCCAGGTAAAGTAAATTTTAATGGAGGGTCACTTTTCAGCTACTGAATTGTGTGATTTGCTGCATGTAGGTGATAGAAAAATTATGGTAAATGGCATTGAAAGGAACAGAAATGGTAAAGTTCTCTGTCTCAACCTTTACCCACCATGTGATCAACTGTAACAAAAATGCTGTTCAGGCTGTTTGTTTTCTTGACAGCTAGATTGACACCTGGTTTATTCTATAGTTGGTGCTAATTGGTATTTTCACAGTCTGTAGTTATTTCTAGTTGTTAACTTTCCTTCCCGATTATTTACTCCTGTATCAAACCCACAACTCTGCTCCTTCTGCAGGCTACAGTTTAGCAGGCCGACAAGACTGTGGAATGTTTTGTTAAAATAAGCCTTTTATTTTTTCCCCAAAATAGATTTCTCATTGATAGAACTGCTTAGTCCAATTCACTTTCAAATATTCAGCTTTTTATCTAGAAAGCACTTGTGTAGGATCTCAACTACCATAATTTCTTAGGGAATTTCATCTGTAAGGAAGGTGATGGAAGCAGCAGCATAAGTGCAATGTCCTGTTTAGAAGGTAGAGTGGAAATGTGCTATCAGATAAGCAGGTATCCACACTGCTGAATGCAGCTGTATGAACTGCATTAGTAAAACAAATGAGAATGGGTAAGTTTGAAGAGATTGGCATCAGAAAAAGATGTAATGGCCTGGGCAAATCAAGATATGCAGTAACAAGACATTGCCTCCTTGCTTTGTCATGTCAATGATCAGATTTTTTGGGGGCTGTATATCCACATAAAAGAAGATAGGCAAAAATTTTTTGAAATTAATGAGCATTATTTATCTCCTTCTACATGACTCTTAAGGTACTGTCTTGATCTTGCTGAGGTTGAGCTGTTATATCCATCCAGCTCCTGTTTAGTGTTTGTTGAACAGTAGGTATAATAAGGAGTCTGATGTGCTGAGACCAGTGAAGGGTGATTGTAAGTCACATAGGAACTATGGGTAGCCAAAGTGCATTTACCCGAGTCTAAATTACAGAATTTTGTTTCAGTTGAAAAAGTCAGTAGAATGGTGCAATGATGCTCCATCTGGAAAATATAATTGGCTATTGAAAAAAAATGAACTTTCAGATTCATGTGTGCTGAGGAGCTGTGATGTGCAAATGTGAGTAGGTGATTGATTTTGTCAATGAAAGCACAGGGGGGTGAGACTGAGGCATGACTGGAATTTAACTGGCCAGCACTCTACTGCTGTGGCCACTCATTCTGTAAACAGAAACATATATTAGTTTGTAAACAGGAAATATGATCATTTAAACCAAATAAAAGCTACATTATTTAGTTATGGCAAATTGGTTCACACTGGTTCAAGTGCCATATTCTGGGACTTTTTGTTTGGCAGGTTTTGATTCTCACTCTAGAGATCTGTTTTCGTACTAGTATATTGCTAAAATGTTCAGTTTCTGTGTTAGCTTGCAGTTGAGTCAGTGTTGGTGACAAGAGACTTCCTGACTTACATGGTGCAAGAATTTTGGAAGCATCAATCTGGAGATTTTGCCTATGTAGCTGGAAGTAAGCTTAAATGGATGTGTTTTCTCGCTATTAGTCTAGGGCATTTCTCTTCAATCCAACCATTTGAGTCCTTGAATAAGTAATGTGCAAAATGCTTCTAGGAGCAAAAAGTATTTTTTCCTTATTTGGGATACTTGAAAAATAAAACATTAAGCTAAAAGTATAAATTCTTTGCCTGTTCAATTGTGCTGTCAGGTATTATCATGTACCTTGTGTAATACAATCTTGCCATAACAAGTTAAAAGCTTAATATTGCTTTATGGCATTGGCTTTTGCTTCATGGAAAATTATATGCTTCAGTTAAAACAACAGATATGCCTACTTTTAGTACCTGGATTGCATTTTATTTTGATTTGCTTATGCTTTAATTTCACACTTGTCATCTTGGTATTGTCTTCTACATGGTTAATTGCTGGCTAAACTTAGCATTTATTACTCAAAATTCCATGCCTCCTTCTACCTGTCTAGTCTTCCCTCTGTCACATTAGTTTTTGTTGCTGTCCTGTTACTCATAAATTGTAATTTGGGCATCCAACTCCATGTGGATGAGCAGCATAGAGAAGTCATTATCTTCCCCAGTGTCTTCAGTACTATGGGGTGCAAAGCATAGTTCTGGCAGTAATGTGTCTGTACAATGGTGGAGCTCAGGGTGGGGATTCCCACTGAAGCATTTGCAAAACTGGAGCAAGATGAGAAGCAGCTTGCCCTGAACTCTGCAATATAGCAGCACTCAGGTCTGGAAGAGCTGTTTTGTGTTTATGCAGTCAGTTTTCCTAGTGATATTTTAACATCTTTTTAATGTGGATGCATGCAAAAATTGATGTAAACTGTTTCTGGTTTTAGGATTCTGAAGGAGACACTCCGCTTCACGATGCAATAAGTAAAAAGCGTGATGATATCCTTGCTGTACTCTTAGAAGCTGGAGCAGATGTTACTATCACCAACAACAATGGGTTTAATGCTCTTCATCATGCTGCACTAAGAGGAAACCCTAGGTACAGATTTCTTTTTAAAGATTATTTTTTATTGTATGTAAAAGGAAAACAAGTACATGTGAGGGTAGAACTATGGTATTCTTTCAGAAGATCCTTAAATCTGCATGTAGTTGTATTTCTTAAATGTTGATGTTGCTTAGCTATGTGTCTTTGTAATCTCTGGAAGCCCTTACTAGAATGAAGCTAGGAGTCTGCTCAGTTTAATGCCTATATCCAGATAACTCCAAATTCCTGAGAAATTTCCTGTCATGGCTATAAAATTTTGCCAGTAAAAGTTTTGATAAATAAGTTACTAAGATCTTGAAGGTGAAATCGTGACATAGGATAAAAATAGTAAATACTGCTATGTTTCCCTTCTTGAGTATTGGAATTGATAAAGGAATTTGAGGTTTTTAGAAATACTTATTCGTGAATAATTAAGTAAACCATACAATAGTAAAGCACTCAGGATTATTGCATTAGATTATATTTGTCAGTATTTGAAACGATTAATTATATTTTCATGGAAGTGTATCTAGGAGGAGTTCTGCATTTCAGCTTTTATAGAGCAGCTCAACTGAAAAAAATAATTTTAAAGCATAGTTTGTTTTATACTAACTGCATTCTATATGGCTACATTTAATTTTCAGTTAAGGTAGCTCTTGAAAAATCCTTCATAGATAGAACTTTAAAGAAAAGTTGCTGATTCCTTATTACACTGTGGATAAATAGTATTTTTCAAAGCTGTCATGCCAACAAGACTTCAATAATACTTTATCCTCGGGTGGAGTATTTAGTATAGTTTACAAAAAAGAAGAAATGTGTGTGTTTCCTTGTTTAGTACTAAATTTGGCTTTTCAGTTGAGAGAAGTTGGAGAAATAATGCTGTAAATTTGTATAAATTCCACCCATTATTAATGTATGGGATTAAAATCTAGGTTAGTCTCTTAGAACACAGCTATCAAGATTGATGGTTAAAAAGTAAACATAATTAATTATCTATGTTTGTGGAATGGAATAATTTCATGAGGTAAAAGTAGTGGCTGGAAGTGTTGATTGGACGAATAAATGTTTACCATTTTCTACAGTACTCATAAAACGTCTTTATGAGAATATGTCAAGGACCAAGTGAAGGGAGCTTATTTTTGGCATTCAGAAGACAATTCTTCCAAGTCTCATTTGGTAACTTCTTCCTCTAAAGTGAATTCTTCCTACTTATATAACAGAATTAGCCTGGAGCCCTGTTTCCTGTCTCAGTTACCCTGGTGGGGTATTTTTTTTTGGTTTTTTTTTTTTTTTTTTCCCTGCAGTGCTTTTCCTCAGTTCTTGTGGTAGTTGCTTTGTGTGACCATAATCTCAAGATGACATGTAGGGAAAGTTTATGGGGGAAAAAAATGTTTTTCATGAGTGTGTGCTGCAGATTTTTCTGTGGGTGAATATTTTAGAAGTGACAGACCATTCATTTAATGGAGGGATCCAAGTTGTAGTTGAGACTGGATCAGTTTGATGGTTGGTAGAATGTGAAGTATAGTGCAGTTTTAACCAGAATCCTTCGTTCTTTACAAAAGTTTTCATTGGAAGTATTGGAAAATGTTTCCAGTATTAGTAATTTGAATGCTGTGTGGGTTCCCTCCATACAAGGGGTTTCACTAGTATATAAAACAAATATTTAATATTCTCTTTTGGTTGCAGTTCCATCTGAGCACTGCCCAAGCATGCGGAAAAGGAATTTTGTCTCCCATCACAGAAAGAGTAGTTTAATCTAAAATATCTAATGCTCACAGCATTAGATATTTTATCCATCAGCCTGGGAATAAATAATTTAAAATGAAACCAAAAGAAATCTATTTTGATTTCTCCCCCTGGCCAAAAATTGTCATGCTAGTTTCATTCATCTAGGAGTTAAGTTTTATATTCCTCAAGACTTCAGTGATACTCCTTTGTTTCATTGCTGATTTTGTAGTTCTGCCACTTGCCTGTTTCTGAATGAAACCGAAGTTTTTGTATTTACCACTTTGTTGTTCTAATCCGCTATAGAACAGCGGCTATTACTGATCTATTAAATGCAGTAAGCACAAGCTATTTAAAACACTGTTAAAAATAACCCCCTCATCTTTAGCTTGTTACTACTGTGGGTCACAGACTGTATGTAATAGGTTCTCCTTGAAACTTTACTTTAAGACCTATCTTTCCTCATCTAAGCTTCCCTGCTCCACCTAAACTGGAGTTTTTGTGGCTTCAGGATGTGGTGCCTTATATTAATACAATGCGTTAAATTCTTCAAATATATAGATATATTATTTAATTTCTGTATAATTTTATAAAAGTTAAACATGTATTCGTATGTGTATATAAATGTGTATGCATTTGTGTGCATAGCTATAATTCTAAAAATTAAAACTGTGCTATGTATTAATGAAGTTCACATGCATCCTCTTTGTTGAGGATAATAAAATAAATGCATGTGTTAAGTATGCCTCCACATATAAATGGAGGTGGATTTCTGTAGTATTTTTTCTAGTTGATGTCAAATAGATATTTGGAACCAATTTCATTTTCAGAGCAAGACTTCTTGTTTCTTGAGTTCTGACCTTTATAAATAATAGGGAGATAAATGTCCCAAGAAAAAACCTACAAATTGTGCTGAGAAGAACATTCCAAAGTTTTTAGTTTTTCATATGAAAACAAATGCATTCTATTTTAAATGTTTGAATATTGGATAAATAATATAAGAAAGATAGCGATTTATGTCAAATACTGCTGAGATATTCTCAACACTTTATTTTCCATGGCAGTTTGGCTGTGTTTTCCACAAGTCAAGGTACAGTGTGTTTCAGAGAGCATCCTATTCTTAGTAGAATATTTCTCCTTTTCATGTTTTGCTTCTCTTTGTACCTTGTGAATTGGCACAGAAAGAACTTTTGGTTTTTGTGCTGATGTATAATAGTGAAATGTAGAATGGATGTTAGTTTATGCTGTAGGTAGCTTTAAACTTGTGCATGGGAGACAGAGCTAAAAAGAAATTTTAAATTAAGTATGGGAAAGTTAAACTTTTATTTAAAACATGGTTTCTTGTTCGTGATTTTTAACTGAGTCAGTCATATTAAAAGTGCATTTATTTTGGACTTTTTTCAAAGTACTGTGAGCCTCAAAGCTTGGCAGACTTTGCCTCTTCAGTGTTAATGAGATTTTTTTCAGACAGAAAAAAGGAGAGTAAAATTTGAAAATACTGTACAGATTGGTTATTTTTGTCATGTTATCATCTCTTGCTTATGTTTGATCTATTCGCATACCTGTGACTTCAGATTTTGAGCTGAAGACATGACTGTGAAGTGTAGGCGTATTTTATATCCGTTGCCCCAGTTAGTTTTAGATTTGCATTGTATCTTGAGAAGAGAGCTTTATTCACTCTGCAGCTAGCATCTTAAATAGAGGCTGCTCTTGGAGCTGACCTGACTTCACACACGTGTATGATTAGTTCTTCAGAGCAATAAATTCTGCTGGACTTTAAATCAAAAAATTCAAGTCCTGGAGTAAGATACAGATTTTAGGTATTGCTCTCCAATAGCAAGAAGTATGTCATCTTTATGTTCCTAAACTGGCAACTGGGAGATTGTGGTTTAAAATAGAATTGTAATTTTCCCCCATGGTTTTCTTATTATTTAGGAGATCTGATTTTTTTTTTTTAGATTTGCAGATGGCTTGAACGGGTTGGCAGTGAGATTTCTAACTGTAGCAATTTAATTGAGAGGTGGGGTTTCTCACTTCTACGTAGTGTTAATGAGCGTCTTCGGGAGGTGTCTGCAGGACTCACGGGCTGTATTGTCAAGGAGGTTTCAGAGAGATAAGTTCTGAGGAAATGAAAGTGGTACAATTATTTTCTGAACCAATCAAAGTGGTTTTTTGCTTTTGTATTTGCAGTTCTGACAGTAAATGTAGGTTAAGCTCAGTTGAAGCTAAGTGCAAAGAGAGTCTGTTTTTAAAACCTCTTATTAAAGTATTATGTCAGAAAATGCTTTGGAAGAATACTTTTGTTCAAGTTGGTTTGGAGGAAGAGTATAATCTCCATGAGCAGACCTATTATTAGGTGGCAGATTAGCCTGTAGCTGTTGAGGTCAGTAACAAATTTATTATCTTTAAGAAGTAAATAATGTGCCCGACTGATACAAAATGGCAAATACAGTTCCTGCCCTGTGGGGTTTCCTTCCTTGTACAACATAAAAAAGGGGAGAGGGGTGCCCAGAAAAAATAAACCTGCCCTGCCAGAGCTGTTCATGATTGTTTCTTTTTGGGTTTCGGGTTTTTTTGGTCAGTTCTAGAAAGGGCACCAGACTTGAGGAAGAATACAAGAGACAATAAATCATTGGGAAGTGTTTATTTCACTGCTTACCTATCTTTATAAATGTTGTAAGAGATGTTTTTTACTGCATATGGACAAAATATTAAACACCAGTAGCTATTTATTTACAAATACAAACTTGAAATTTTGGAATACAGAATTTGCTACTCTCCTGGTTACCTTCCATCTTCAGGCTGCCTAGAAGTTGAACTGGACTGAAGAGAGGACTACAGAATTGCTCTGAGCAGGTTTCATGTCCAGTTTTAACAACATGAGAAATCCTGTAGTGATCAATGCATAGCTACAGCTGGTTGAAGGGGACCAAATCCATTGAAGAGGTGATTTGGTTCCATTTTACCAGCTTTAGCAAAGCATTGGAGTGCAGGAAGCTTATAATTCAGTAACACTTTTTTAAGCACATGAGGAGTGCACAAAGAACACGCGACTTTCTTCTGTGTTACACAATTTGTTTCTTGTCAATGCAAATTTTTAACTCTTTCCTAATTTGGAGGTGGCACAATTAAAAGCTGTATACCAGAAAGGCCTGTACAGATTTGTTCTGTCCTTGAGTATTTCCTTGAGGATATTTGGATGAGTCTCAAATCAAATCATAGTTACTGTTTAAACTTTTTCCTGTCTTGTGTAATCAAATTTTAGAACAGGTTAGAAACTGTAATCTTAAAGTTTCTATCAGAAATAGATAGAGCTCCCTTACTTCTTTATGTTAAACTTTACTAGGGAAGAATGTTTCAGTTTCCTTGTCATCGTCCTCCCCCCCTTCTCCTCATTCATTTTCTGGCAGGTTCCCTTTTGCAGCTGCTTTTATGCTGTAATTGGTTAGCACAAATATAAATGCCAAGTGCTTTCAATTCCATTGCTATATCTCTGGTTAGTATTAACTTTTTAGGAATGATTATATAATATAGCAGGATAAATTTAATTTTTTTACCTTGATAGCATATATAAAAACAGTAAATGCCAGAAAAATGCAGCTTTTAAAGATTTGTCTGGGGTTGCATCTGATTTCTTCTCAACTAAAGTCCTTAATACAAAATTGTGCGAGCTCACAAAGCTTTTTTTATGTCATACTGAATTCTTTCTGAGCTTTGACTGCAGTGGAAATTAGGGGACAGCCTCAGTTCAAACTATTCTCTAGTAATGATTATCTCAAGGATAGTCGACGTGTGTTTGTTGCATAGTCTGATGATGGTGAGAAGATTTATGTAAATATATTCCCCAACACTATGTATTCTAATAGAAATGTAACAGGTGTGTCACTTGGACTTAAGCATCAAGATGGCTATAAAATGAGTTTCTATTTTTACCAGTTATAGAGGAACTGTTTTACAGATACAGCTGCTCAAGTGCGCTTTTGGATGGCAATACAGTTTCATGTACTGGCCATATCGGGACAAAAAATGGCTGTGGAAAAAAAGCCGTGTAGCATTTGATAATGTCAGCATCTGTTATCCCTGTCAGTCACACAGTTGAAATGTTTGAGTTACAACTGTGTCAGCAGATGCCCAAAGTTCAACGTGTGCTCGGTTAAAATTGAACAGCTGATCTAAGTGATGGATGTGACATTTTAGAGTGACTGGATATGTATTCTTAGAGATATGCTAACATGAACTAGCAGGAAGCAATGTCAACATATAATTTTAACTTTTGTATCACTCTGAACTGTCATTTTGTGTCAGAATAACATTGCAATGTTATACAAGGGAGAACACAGTATGATAAATTGTTACCAAAAACCTCTCAGATAAATTAAAGCTGTTAAAAAAATCTGTCCCATTTTATAGAAGAAATCAATTGGTGCTGAGCGCAGGAACTCATCAGGAAAGGAAGAAAATGCTTCGCAATTAACCCCTCAGTGAAACTGCTAGTTATACCAAATTGCTTCTGTGAGCATGATTGAGTTTAGTGGCCTTGCTTTATTCAGAAAAGCTACTGCAATTTGATTTGTTTCCCACTATAAACCAGGTTTTAATTTAGATGTTAAGATACTGTAGCCTTCGTGTCAAAATATCTGGTCGTAAGAGAAAGAGCTTTAAAAAAAGTATTGAAACTTTGCTTTCTTAAGCAGGTAAGGTAATATTTCTGCTTGCATATATATATTAATATGTAATCTCAGGTGTTAAAAATATCAGGCTGTGTATATTATTAGCTGGTTGAGAATTATGTGAGTATTTAAAAATAAGTTCTCCATCTAAAAATTGTGTGTTGCCTTTGTTTATTTTTCTTGTTTGTTTTGGTTGGAGTTTTTTTCCTCACAGACATTTTAGTAAGCAAAGGGCTACAGTTAGAATCTTTAATCTGGGCCAAATGTGCCTATTTATCATGGACATATCCTATTTAATAACTGCTTTTAGAAGGCTGCTGTCATGAATAGAAATGGCTGGATTGATGAGTGGGGAGTTCTTTCCTCACGTTTTTCCCTTGTTCCTGGATTTGAAGTTGAGTTCTTTACTTAGGGATGGTATGCATCAGTGTATTTTAATTAATACTACTTTTAGAACTTGAAACTATTGCGGGACTATTCCTCATGCAGTTCTTGAAATTTTTTTAATGTCCAATTTTCTTAAATTTGGATTTAAAATAAATTCAGCTACTTTGAAAATAGTATTTAAGATAACTTACCTTTTAGGCTGTAGTTGTCATTTGTGTTTTCATTTAGGAATCTGTCAATAGCTTTAATCCGCTGACTAGCAACTCTGGCCTAGAAATCTCTGTATTGTCACTTTCTGTGCATAAACCTGACACTGCACTTTGTATCGAAGAGCTCAGTGAGCATAATAAGTGCTGATTTGGAGAAAATTTTAACTTAAGTCTTATTAAATTGCAGAAGTTATGCTCAGCTATTTTGGCTGTCATTTTTTGTAGATCACACTGCGATTTCTTAGCTGTTAATACTTGTGTCAGTTGCAACCTGTGGATTAAATGTTCTGTGGTAGATGTAAATTTAAATGCTACCATCTGAAGTACACAGAACAGGCTGTGATTACTATAACAGTGGCTTGTTTTTATGAGATGCATTTTGATAACTAGCCTTTTAAGTTTAGTTTAAGATCTATGAAGTGAGGAGTACTGGTAATGATGAATTTTGCAGCTATGCTGCAGTCTTAATTGGTGCATTTTGAGGTTTCATTTCCAGCCTTGCTTTGAATTCTGTTTGCAACTAATATTCTGCTTATCAGCTGTTAACAATTCTTCCTACCCACTTTTATAGTCACTTAATTTAATGTTTTGTGATTTGTTACTAACAAGTATGAGTTATTTTGGCAATACCAGCTGACCCTTAGCAAGCCAATTTGTCACATGAATGCCATTCAAACAAGAGGGAAACCTGTTTCTTCCAGCAGCTGTTTAGTTTCCTCTTACTGGTCGTTCCTTGCCTGCCAAAAATACATACTTCTTTACATTCCATAGCATTGTATGTTCATATGGGTACATAAAGAAGTATGTGCTCTGAGCAGGTACACACAGAGTTGCTTGACTGCCTGTCAGATGAACCTAAAAAGTATTTTGCTGCTTTTTCTTGCTGTCATTAACTAAAACTGGCTGACAGTTCTTTGGAAGGACAACAGTTCTGATAAACTGATGGTAGAAAATAAACTTACTATGCTAACTGAACTTTGCAATGCAATTTACCTGTACAGTGTCTTAAAGCTGGGCATAGTTCATTTTTTTGGGATGGCACTGATGTTAGAAGTGCTTTTCCATATTTTTTGCAGCCTCTTGCTCTTCTAAGTGACCGTGTTTAAGTAGAGAGTTGAATCGCTGGTAGGTTCGCAATGTCTTTTCTTAGAATTCATAGTTGTAGTCCACTGTAAAAACTTCAGCTTCCTCCCAGGTCTTCTAGCAGATTTTCATGCTGGGGTACAGTTTGCATCTAGTGTCCTGAAGGGAAGCATAGAATGATATGAAATAGCAGTTATAAACTTATTTCTTACCCCAAATCCCACTTCTATGCTTTTTGTATCACATCCATTATTCTGCAAACTCTTTGCAGGTTTATCCTTATTTACACTGTATTTCAGAGTGATTTAAAAAACAAAACAAAACAAAAAATAAAGCTAAACAAACAAAAAAAAAAGCCCACAAAAAGCCCAACCCAAACACAAAAGCACATGTCACCAGTGATCCTGCTTATCCTAAAGATGATGACATTGAATTAAGAAAACAACCTCTAACTGCTGTGACAGGATTTGGATTGTTAGGTCGAAGGTCACATGTGAAAGCTAATACCTATTCAACACTTCTGCAAGCAGCTTTTCCCTTTTTTTAAAACTGGCACTCACCTGCTTCAAAGTCTTGTCCACCCTTGAAATATTTATGACAGCTAAAATAATTAACTAAAAAATTAATCCAAACCAAAGAAAAAGACCTCATAGAAACAAAGCCCAAGTTTAACCCTGTTTCGTAACATTTTGTGCGACTTGGTTTGGAGCAGTGGTTAAATATTTGATGTGCAGTACAGCTTTGACTTCTGAAGGACTGTCAGATATAGCTTATGGTTGCTTAATCTTTATTTCAGGAGCTGGTTTGGGTTACAGTAAAAAGTAAGCTTTGTCTGTGTAGCATTTAAAGGTGAATTTGAAATAAGCTGAACAATTAGTAACTGTAATAGTTGTAAAGAAAGCTGAGAGCAGAGGAAGTAAGAATTTCTGCAGCTCATGACAAAAACCTAGTGCAGCTGATAGAGAGCAAATCAGAGTGTAGCAGTAGCTAGCACAGTACTACAAGGAGAATCAGCAATGCAGCATTAGAATCACAGCAGTCACATTCTAGTTTTTAAGTAGGCTGTTTTCATGTACGTCTGATATAAAGCACCTTGAAAATTTTGCCGAGACCTATCTGAGAACTCAGCATTGCACTACCACACTGTTTATTAGATTTTCTTTTTCAAGTTTGTACATTTTTAGTTGTGCATAGGAAGATAAGAATAAATTTCACTGAAATGAACAACCAGTTAATGGCATTGCAATTTACTAGTTTATCTTCTCTAAAAAGAATTCTGCCTACTAAGCAAGTTGGGATTTGGTTTTTTTGGTTTCTTCCTTCTTTTTTTTTTTTTTTTGCTATGAAATTTGGACTAACAGTTGTTTTCTTTCAACCTGCTCTTTACACTACAAATGCTTGGTACTTTAGCACACTCAAAATTAAGCTGTTCCCAGAGTAGAGGGATTAATACAACAATTAAAAAAACAGTCTAGTAAATAAGATATACATGCAGAAAGTCATAGGCATCCTTTAAACGTGCAGAAAAATGCAGGTCTCCTGATGTTCTGTTACCTGTAAGCTTAGTATCATGCAGCATTTGCAGTTGGAAGAGAGGTAATGACCTAGAGACACATCAGCAGCAGCCATCTCATCCTGAGTGCTCTCACTCTATTCGCTGAATCAGCTCTTCGTTACATGGGAGGGGGAGGCAAGGGGGGGCGAATGTCGGTGCATACAGTACCTCACCACCTTAAATAGATAAAACTTAAAAGGAAAAAAAAAAGACATGAAGATGAGTGCCTAATTGGCACCTTCTTCCTTTCTTTTGAATGCTAAAATATGGATGATGTTGTATAGAAATTATACCTTATGTCTGCTGGACTGAGAGTTAAGACTCCAAGGATAGATGCTAGGAAGCCAAGGGAAGGTGAACTTAGCCCACTGTCAGATGAAGATAATCACAGGCAAAAAGAAAAATAAAAACCCAACAAAAGACCAAAACCAAGCCCCCAAAAGTTGGAGTTGCTTCCAAAAAAAAAATTAGAAAAAGGCACCAAAAAAATAGCGATCGTCTCCCCCCTCCCCCGGCAAATATTGGTTTCTTCTAGTTCCTTAGATATTGCACTGCATCTTTTCTTGCTTGAGGTTATGTTTCCAGGCTTAACTGTAGGCAGGTCTGTGTTGAAGCTACTTTCCATCTTCAGAGGTCAAGTCTGCTCGCGAGGTCAGGGCTCCCGCACACACACTACAGAAGTCACCAACCGTATTTCCCACTTAGAGGGCACGAGCAAAACTGTTACGGCTTTATAGGCAGCTAAGCATTTGAAACATGCACTCCCAGGCAAACAGGCTCTCTTGTGCCTCTCTCTTCCCTGACCATATTTAGTCAACCATTGCAAAAAATAGTCTCTCAGCTGTCGATTGTCGATCCGGCAGCGAAGGGAGCCTCTATCCGGCTCTCTGCCTATTGATTGTGCAGCCTGCACTTCCACCGCCGCTTAGCCATTTGTCCCCAGGTTTTTTTAGCACTGCCAAATAAAGCTCTCTCTCATGTTTCCAGTTAGATTTCCCAGGTTTTCACTGAGCTTGCGCTGCTACTAGTAAACCCTGATGAGGTTGTCACTATACTTAGAAACATTTGGGGGGGGGGGGGGGGGGGGGGGGGGGGAGTGGGAGAGGGGAAAAAAAAAGACAGCCCTGCTAGTAACAAGGCAGGGACTTCACGCAGATATAGAACAATAAATATCCTGCGCTGCCATGGCAGGTTGTGTAACCTGGTTTCTTGATCACTGAAAAATGCCGTGACTAACATGTCGATTAACCCAAGGTCTGAGCAGCCTCAGTCGAAGTTTTCAATTGCAAATCATACAGTTGTTTTATAAATAAGAAGTCAGTGCCCATTTGTAGCCCTGCATTTCCATATTCAAATCAAGTTAGAAATTATTTGAAAAAACTTTAATTGGTAAATTTGTATAATTCCATACCATAATGTTTAATAATGCCATAGTATTTTGTTTCTAATGCTTATCCATAGAATGACATCTAAAGAAAATAAATGTATGTATAAATTAGGTGCTACTGTTCTTTAAAAAAAACTGAATTGTTTTAGAAGAAAAGAAAAAAAAGAAGAAATCAAGGGAACAGCTCATTACATTAATCTTTCATGTTTACAAAATTGGCTCATGGCAAGACTAATAACTGCACATTCAAAATATGAAGAGGGATTTTCATATTCCTGGGGGGAGTATATGCAATGTTTTCTTTTAAAAAAAATAACTGAAATTTAGCATTTAAATACAACAGTCGGGAACCCAAATACTTCAAGACTTTCTCTGTATTTTGCAGACAAAATCTTTGCTTGGGAGCAAGAAGGATGAAAAAGGTGAAAATATCTCAATCTAAAATGAAACAAACTTACTAAATCAAAATACCATTCAGTTAATATTGATGTAATTAGTAGTTACAAAGTTCAGTATGGCAGGGTAGAGAGGGAATTGCAAAGTCCTGAGCAGACCAGTGTATTGGATTTATTCTTCCCTTGGTGTTTCTTTTTGTGTTGATTTTATCCTGTGCTTGGTTACTGCTTACCCTGTAACTTCTGTTGCTTTCTGGTTGAAGTCACATTTTTTCTTTTCTCTTTGTTTTCATAATTATTCACTGAAGACAAAGTGTTGTGCAATACATTCCTGTGAATTCCATGTAAATGTATATACCTCATTGTTTCTTTGGTTACACGTATATTGAAATTGATTTTTCAAAAGCAAGAGATGCTTGAAAATCTAGAAGCAAAAAGAAGGAAACCGCCTGCCTACTTAAACTTTTACTAACTAGACCATTGGTCAGATATGAATATATGAATTCTATTTGCAACTCTAAATTCAAGGTACAGTGTGCTCAGTAGTACCAGTCTAAGGTAATAATCTCTTCCTGTTGCTTGTTCCTGAGAGATAGATACTTCCTTCTTCATTCTTCCAGTGGTTCTCTCTGTACTGCACAGTGAGTATGCTGTGACACAGATCAGGGAGCTGATTTGGCTTGAAGTTGTGTGCTGACGTGCACTTACGATCTTATGGTTGCCAAAAATAGCGCTGTCCTGCTCCTGTGTTACTTCTTGCACTATGTTGGTACAAATGTTTCTTTGGCTTCACAGTGAGCAGGCTTGGAGTACTATTCCATATGAGAAATAATCCAGCAGAAGGGGATGACCTTTCAGATGCTGTATTGGGACCACTTTTTGTGGGAGCGTTTTTTGAGCAGAGGTGGTAGTCAACAGGACAAGAAAGGGTTTAGTAAAACGTGGTTTTTCTTCTGTTATGTTGTAAAATGCATGTCAGACTACTCAGTCTTGAAATAAAACTTTGCCATGGAAGCTCTTTAAATCAGAGTTGTTCCTCCAACTATTTGAGGCTGTAACAGAAGGCAGGTGAATGGGTTTAGCTGAGCCAAGGTTGGGAGTTTGGAGAGGAGTATGTGGAGGTGGGGTACATGTATATGGAGAATCCTTCAAGCCGGGATTTCTGTAAAATACATTATGAAACCATGTCTCACTGAGACAGTGGAAACCTGAGTTGAGGGAGAAGAATGGCATGAAAGTAGAAAAACCTGTAATAGAAAGTGCAGTGAATCATTACAACCTCTGGTGATAGGATTGCTGATAAGTTTATGCTGATCTAAGACTTTACTTCTGGAAAGGGCGGTGTGCCCTCCCTGCAGCTCTGGCTTTGTCATTCCCTTACTCCTATTGCTTGTAGTGATCATGAAGTTGCGGGGTAGGTTGGATTATCTCATTGATCTGTCTGAAAGCAAACTTGCCAAATCAGGAGTCTGGCAGGTTGTTTCACTTGCTAGAAAGTGATGTGTCTGTACAGCCAACATAATGCAGGAACTGAAGTGCAGGGAAAAAAGTGGGATTGTAGCAATTTCAGTTAAATGTGCTTATGCAGATCGTGGAGTAGCCTTTCTGGTTTTTTCTGCCTAAGTATTTGTTTCTATAAAGCCTTAACAAACAAACCCTGAAAGGCTAAACAAACAAATCCACCCTACCGCTATCCCACAAGCCTTCAACCTTCTTCATTTGCCTTATTCTGCAGTCAAATTGCAGTTGTTAGCAGAGAATCTTCTCTAGTTTTTGTTCATGTTTTTTTAAAACAGGGCGCAAGGATGTTTTTGCAGTTAAGATTGTTAAATCTGGAATTTTTTTATACAATGAGGCGTTGGCCTCATCTTGTTTACAAGTACTTTTATCTTGTAGATTTTCTAGATAGATCTGTTATTGTATGTTACATTCTCAGATAGTACTGATGAGCATCTGCAAAAATTCTGTGAGCAAAGCACTGCATAAAACCCAACATTTTATATGTAGGTTGGTAATGAATAATACACCATATGCTAACTTTTCATCATAAGAATATTTTTTTTTTGTATGTCTAATGTTGGTAACTGTTGAAACAAGTGCTTTGTGTGGCTGAAAGTAAATTGATGTATTGTTCAGATCTGTGCCATATCTTATATTGCAAATACACAGTTCATGCTGCCAAATTTCCATGGCAAGGGCTGGAATGAGATGATCTGTAAGGTCTCTTCTAACCCAAGTGATTTTGTGGTCCTATATATGTTAAGCTGTGGTTCCAGACTCTCTAAAAACCTGAAATAGAAAGAAAAAAAAAGTACTACTCATGTGGCAAGATCAAATAAAGATGCATGCAACAGCAGCATTTGCTTTTACTCTTCCGCATCTCAAATGAAGTGTAGCGCCATATTAGTGGATGTTCCTTTGACCAAATCACTTGTAACTGTCATTTTATGGGCATGAATTGGGCAGTATAAAGGTAGTGTATCCCCAGCAGCTGCATCTGGAAAAGCAGCAGATACCTCCATCTCAGCCCCCTATGCACACATGAGCTTTCTCTGTCCTTCCTGACTGAGCACATGTTTAGCTCCTAGAAAAGAAGCAATAGTTTACTTATCCCTATTAAAGCTTTGCTGATAACTCCCTCAACAATTCTCACTGGAGTTTTTATCTTCGTGTTCCATTAGAAATGTTCAGAAGTTGCAAATGGGCATCCCGGTACAAAAAAGGCCCAAAATCTTTTTATGAGCTTCCCGCTAAGCTGAAAATACTGCAGACCAACAAATACCAAAGCTTACCTATTACAAAATTTTTTATTGGTGATGCTTTAGTAATAATGTACAGATAGCATAGTGATGGCATAAATTCAGTGTTTCAATTAAGAGTTTTTAGCATTTCATCAGTAATCTTTGCAGCTCCTCAGACAGCCATGTAATCTGTTACAGTTGAATATACTGAAGATGATGGTTTGAAAAGTTTTCTTCAGGTGTTTTCATGATCAGGGTTACTAATAGATTTGCTGATTTCTTGATCTTTGCAGTACAGCTACAGTGAAAGCAGTCTGTGGTTTGTTTAATGTATACAAGATAAAAGCAAGTTTTCACATCTATGTTGTGGTCTTCAAAACAGAGCAATACAACCTAGCTTCTTCTGTAATACTTCATGGGGAAGAGTGGATCATGAATTACTGTGTAATTGGCAACCTTAATTCTCTAATGTGACTTTTTATGATGTATGCCTGTTCCAGTGAGTGCTGCTCTGAATGGTAGCCACTTAGCTGTCAAAATTTTGGCAGTAGCTCTAGAAAATCCTGTAAAAATTGAAAGAAACTACCTCTCATCTAATGAGGAGGAGGATGCAGGCACTGAGCTGAATTTACCATTGTAGCATATTAATATCTTGCAGAATTTTAAGGTGTCATTCCATGAAACAGTCCTTCTAGCCTGCTCTCTCGTAATATACCATGGTCTGAAAGAGAGATATAGTCTTTTGTTGAATAAAAAGAAACAACTTAGTAGTGGTTCCTGGCCCTTTGATGAATTACTGTGAAGAGTAAGATAAAAATCTATTCCATACAGACACTATTTGTTTGTTTTGGTGGTCCTTCTGTTTTTCCAGTAAGACCAATGCATCTTAAAAGCATTCAGAAATGTAGCAGGCATCTCATTTCTCTGAAAGCAGGATACCTCCACATATTTTTCATTCAAACTTCAGATAAAATTTTTTCTGCTGTAAGACAGCAAACTAAAGATTTGAAAGAGGATCTGCTAAGGATAACCCTCACACAAATATTAGAATAAGTGATTTTTCCTCACAGCATACAAAATGCTGAGTCAGTTTGTTTCTTATTTTTGTTTCAATGATGAGGTGTATTAAAGAAATGTCAGTAGTATTTCTGAAGTACATTTACCTATTGAGGAATCTGGTGAAGTGTGTCAATGTACTTTACATTTTGTTTATCTGTAGAATTGACAATTTTATTATTCCTTACTGAAGAAAAAGATATAAAATATCATTGAGTTGATTAGGAAAGTTTCTTGTTTAGTGACTAGAGCTACTTTGGAGACATGCTGGCTCTAATTAGTGTTGATGCCCTTCTATAGTGTTCCTCAAGTTGTAGTTGCAGTTTTAAGAAAAATTTCTTGTTGTTTTTGTTTGTTTGTTTTGTTAGGTTATTGTTGCCCCACCATTTCCTGATTGCCCGCAGTCACATTGCTTCTGTCAGTCATAGGGAATTTTCAGGAACTTTTTATTGTGTTTTTTAGACTGTCCACAGTAGATGAGAGCTTTATGGGGTCTTTAGAAGTACTGAGCCTGGCAGGTGAAGATAAAGAGCTTACATGACATGATGCCCTGTGGGAAGCCACTATAGAAGGCTTGTTGTGATGTTGGGACTGTGTGCTTTGTATCAGCCCAGCATTCTGAAGAGCTGGTGTGGTTGTGTGGCAGATACCAAGCAAACCATGGTGCTCCAGACATGCTCCCCTAAAGCAGCTAA
>WBNP01000914.1:1113903-1129352 GCA_013401095.1 Passerina amoena | reverse complement strand
ACACACTTCTGATGGTGCCTAGATTTGAAGATATGGCATCATTGCATCACAAAATAGACTATGTTTATACTGGTCTTATACTTATACTGGTTAATTTTGCCACATTTCATAAAGCTTTGGTAACTTGAGTTTTATTAAATTATATCACTAATTTTGAAAAATTCTGCATAAGTGAATCTCCCAAAGAATTAACGTTGCCATCATTTGGTTTTTTTCTGAAGTGTTCTAGTGTTTTCTTCCTAGCACGTGAGAGAGCTGTAGAAGGTGTTATGAATAGAAGCTGAGCAATGGCTCACAATGAGCAATGTACAGTCTGTGAAGTGTTATTGTCTTATATTGCTGTGTTGTAAGTGGTTTGGACTGTGAAGAAGTGAGAAGCAATCTGCCAGGTAAACAAAAAATCCTAAAAGGCTGAGAATGGCTTCTGTCCCCTCTGGGGAGGACAGACATCCAGAGCAGCCTGGCTATGGATGCTCCACGTAGCAGTTGGTTTCCTGTGGGTTTGTATGACTTTGTGGCTTGAAAACACATTTGGTTAGTTGGGATTTCTTTAGACACTCTGATTCTGAGGGCAAAAAAGTGTCACTTAATAAGCCATTCTGGCAGCTGCAGCATAAGTGTGAAACCAGAGGTTTATGTTGTGCACTCAGTAGCAGGAGAACATGGAGATGCTTATTAAGCAGAGTCTTTTATGGGAGCATCTCAGCAGAGTGTAGGAAGGAATGCACTTCCTTACTGTTACCTCACAGACTTCTCTGCTTTCAAGGAAGGCCTATTAGGATGATCTGTGTCCACACACAACTTTTAGGGTTTTTTTATAGGGAACTCATTGGCTTGTTCTAAAAGAGAGCTTAGGAGTGAATACCACTTCACCTCAGTGTGGGTGTTCAAGGCAACATAGATTGGAATGAACTGGGAGCTCAGTTCTTATTTGACAGGGCAGTCATTCATACCTTATGAGAGTATTTTTAAGTAAAAGCTGAGAGGTTCAATTCGTGAGGCTTTTTCTGAGGATTATTGAGATCCCACATTTTTGATATCAGAGCTCTTGAAGAACTCTTTAATTTAGATACATTATCTGCCTTGCAAGGCACTGTGTGACTGAGTGGTTCCACTTGCATTAGCAAGGATTACTTGGATTTTAAAAGTTTGAATTTTGTGTAGAAGCCGTGTTTCTCCTGTAGATATCATGTTCCTCCAACAGTAGGGAAACATCAGATGACAGAAGAGGTTTCTTGGCACAGGATTGTAGCAGTTTCTGGTTTTGTGTTTGTCTTTAAGGAACTGTCATAAGGGAGATGCATATGCTGTTTATAAAGATAAGACAATAAGGGGTTTAAGTTTGGTAACTTATGTATTCCAAAAGCTAAGTGAAGACATGTAAGCTTAAGAAAAACTAATTTCTCAGAGAATACAAGATTGAGCAATTTGTTTATCCAGCATTGTGTTGTTAATACCCTTAACTGAAGGTTAACTTTGGACTTTATGGATTTTAGTCTGCTTTAATATTTGCAGTAATCAAGTTGCTTTTCCCCACCCTACTCCCTGACTACAAGACACTGCCATGGTATGTTATAGTCAACCATTATATGTTAAGAAAATATCTTACTAGTTGTCACTTAACAGTTTCAGCATTTGTTTTGTCTGTGCTTAAGAGATCTTCCTCCATTTCCTTTCTCAGTAACTGAGTTTTAACTATTACAGCCCATGGCATCAGTTTATAAAGTGATGGTTTTAAAGAAATCTAATGTAGTGGAACTTGGTCATTAAATACTGAAGTCAAGGATGCTATAAAGATTTTGAGGGAGAAAATTCTTTTCTCTACATTTCAGAGTTTGTTTGAATGCTTCTTTGATGTAATTTTTACTGCTAGATAGCATTCTTCTAAAAAACAAACCTGATCCTCACACTGTTCCAAGCATTGTATGGTTTGTTTGTGTGCTTTAATGAGAAGGAAGTGAACGTGAAATTATTCTGCTTTGGAACTGTTGGTATAGCTTTTCACCCACTCTCTCTGTTTGAAAAAAGATTAAAATTATTTTATCCACTATTACATACTTCTGAGAATTAATGTTGTTCTACTGTTGTCACTCAGCATACATTGTAGGGGTGTTTATGCCATCTCTGCTTATGTTTTTCAGCGCAATGCGCGTGTTGTTGTCCAAGTTACCACGACCGTGGATTGTTGATGAGAAAAAAGATGATGGTTACACAGCCTTACATCTGGCAGCTCTTAATAATCATGTGGAAGTGGCTGAACTTTTGGTGCATCAGGTAGGACTTCTCTCAAGAGGATTTAAATGTCATGTTTTGGTTAACCATCTGATGTGAAAATAGTTGGCTGCTTTACGCCTGCAGTCGCAGTGCAGAAGCAGTGGAGGAGGGAAGGACGTGTTGAGCTCTAAAGGTCAAATTTGCCTTTGAGATTGTTACAATGGCCTCATGGTGCAGTGGGACTGAAAAATTGGATACCTAGTTTCATTCAACAGATCAACATCTGTACAGTGAATAATTGAAGTATTTAATCACTTCTGTTCTCAAATCCCCTAACTAGGAATTGTATTCAGGGTCATAGTCAGTGTCCTAATGGACTGCCTTGCCTGTAGATGAGTTGCTGGGTGATAATGCTCTAATGTTGTGAATATCTTGCAGGGCAATGCTAACCTGGATATCCAGAATGTTAACCAGCAAACTGCTCTTCATCTTGCTGTTGAACGACAGCATACACAAATTGTTAGGGTAAGTATCTTATTTGCAGTAAGCCATATGGTTAATGACATTTGACTAAAGCTGATGGTGGCTGTTAAAATAGAAATACTTCGTGAACATTCAAAAAATTATTTGACAACATACAGTCACTGCATGTTTGTTTGATTGGATTTTGTTTCATTCAGAAGCCTGCCAACTTGCACAGAAGGTCAGTCAGCAATATGAACGCCGCTTGAAGCATGCTTAATTTTTGTACATGTACATTATGGTTTCCTCTGTGTGGTTGCCAATTCCAGCATCCCTTCTTGTTTAGTAAGGAAGAATGTGTTCAGCTGTTACTTGTCTGAATCTTGTGGTGCTTTAAGGGGATCTTCAAATAGCATTTCTGATGCCTTCTGCTGTATGAGTAATTGTTCTTGCTCATAGCTTTTGCAAATTGTAACACAAAACATCTTTTATGACCTTAACTCTTTTTCAGTCTCTAAGTGTTTGACATTCCCTGCTCTTAGCTTGGGGGACCTATAAGCACTGAACAGTAGTGCCTTATTGGTGAAAAGAATACTATCCTGGTTTTTTGCTTGCGTGGTTGCAAAAGTGAATGCTTCAACTTAACAAAGCTTTGTTGCTAGCACAGGAAGTGTCATGAGTCTGGCATAGCTTGCTGTTTCTGGCCTGTGTGTACTGTTGTACAGGACTTGTGTGACTGTTTGCCTTGCTACTGAGGGCTTTTGAGGCTCAGAGAGAGCACTCACTGCTCTCAGAGTGAGTACATCAACCCAGCCTTGGCCTTTGATGTAATTTTTTTTCTTTATTGAGTCATCTTGTATGGAAAACTGTCTCTTATTCAGGCCTACACAGAACTGTTCCCCCTGTGCAGACCTGCATTCTGTTAAGTGTTATTTAACCATAAGGTTTCTCCCTCTCTGCGGGCTGATGGGTGTGATCCTGTTACAGTGAAACATGTGATATGGCCCTATATCTGGAGCTGCTTGCTACCAGAAGAATGGTTTCCTAGAGTCAGTGCCACTTGCATCCTGCAAGCTATTTGGCAGCTGTGTTTGGTGAACTCTTGTGCCCTTGTGGAATTTACACAGTACCTGGGAATACAATATTAATGTAGCAGATGAGCAGGAAGGTAGGCACGTAGAAGAACTAGCATGTGTGTTTCACTGATGTGCTTATATCAGAGAATGTTTAAGTGAATGACCCGGTAGAGTATCCGTTTTTCAGAACTGGATTAACTTTAAGAAGTCCTAAAATAGCTCATGCAGCCATGCAAAGAACATGTTGGCTCGATATTCCAAAACTGATTCCTATTGGATACCTTCCAGAGCTGGGTTTGTACCCTCAGGCATTTGTGGAATAGTGGTCAAAGGTAGCACGGTTCCTTTAAAAGTCCTACTGTCATGACAAAGGGCAATGGTTTGCTTTTTTTTAAAATTATTTTTTAAACTTCTGCAAGGCCTCTGAAATTCTGTGGTAGTCAAGGATTCCAGGAGAAAATCAAAGAAGTAAAGAGCTAGGGGCAGACACAAGATATGAATATGAGAAAATAAATTGGTCCAGAGTAAATCCAGAGAGTGTAAGAAGTTGAGACTAGACTGTGTCAACTATTAGCTGGTTTTCTTGGTTTCACTTGTGGAAGAAAAGGTTGGGGAAAATATTAAACTGCAAATAATTGCAGGCAGATACTTCCTTGAAAATTAGGCTTTGAATTCCTTTTAGCCTGTTCTGAAGTTTGAGGTTCTTTGGTTCTGAGAAACTGAAACTCCTTGCAAGCATGTGGGTTCCAAAGAGGGAGATCCCTCTTTGTCTCTTCCTGTTTTTAGATTATGCCTTTTGTCTCTACTGCTAATCCCAATTTTGCAGCGTAGCAGAAAATCAAAAAACCGAAGTTAAAACCTCAGCTGCTGCCTACAGGCTTCTGAATGGCAACAGTGATGGGGTTTAATTTTTAGGGGCAGTTGGTATTTTTTTGTCAGCATGTGTTGCTTTCTTTTGTTCAACAGTGTATTTAAGAAAGTTCTGGTGGGTTGAATTATGGAAGGGCCGTATGCAAAGCCCATAGGAATAGGAGGGCCTGTGCAGCCTTGTGCTTGTTTTGTGTCATGTGAATAGGAATGGGTGTCTAAAATTAGCCTTAGAGACAAGTCTTACAGTTCATTACTTTCCAAAGTGTTCTGAGAGAGTTTTTAATAGTGTCATTGGTTTTTATGTCTTCTCCTGAATTAAGGTTAACCAAAGTACATGCTTAACTACTTCGCTAATGCGAGGACACTGTAAATTAAGTTGTAAAGTTTAGTATGGTGTGAAAGTGATGATTTCTGAGGTCATTGAAACCTAATAGTAAAGAATATACACCTATCTCAAGTATTGTACATATTGCTGTAATAAATTACATTGTTTGTAGGCTATCTCATAAGAATTAAAATCTAAGGAAGTAGAAAGGATCCTCTTAAATTATGTCTTTCATAGCATTCAGAGCGCAGGCAAGCATTAGCCTTCTGCTGAAATAAGCTTGATATTTGAGACCGATAAATATGTTGGTTGAGGGCTGAGCTCCAGGTAAGGAAAATGAATTTAAATTAATTCAACTGTGAATTGTAGCAAGATAGGAGTAGCCCTTTTGAACCTCCTAGAGAATCCTAAACCATAATTTTTTAAAATTAGTTCTAAAAGGGAGCTTTTTTTTTTTAATTTGGTTCTCTCTGTTTTCAGCTCTTAGTTCGTGCAGGTGCTAAATTGGATATTCAGGATAAAGATGGGGATACTCCCCTGCATGAAGCCCTGAGACACCACACCTTGTCACAGCTCCGCCAACTCCAAGACATGCAAGATGTGGGCAAGGTAGATACTGCTTGGGAGCCATCAAAGAACACAGTAAATAAAACACATTTATTTATTCTTTTTTTCCCCTGTATATTTGTCTCTTGGTCTACTTCTGTACTGTTGGACTGGGTTTTGGCAGCATAAGTTTAAGTAGACATTCTGCATTAAACTGCAGTGTAGACAGAAATCATATTGTTCTATGTGGCTTTCCACATGAAGTCATTACCTTTTTTGAAAAAGGAGGGTTATGTAGCTCAAAAATATTTCTACGAATTTATCTTCTGTAGTGAACATGTATGGCTACCAAAAACTCAAAGTAGCTTTTTTGGAAAGAGAATTCAACAGTATTACAGTACAGAATGAGACTGAAATAGTTTTCTGTGATTCAGCGTCTTGCATGTCTTTATAACTTTAGTTGCTTAGTTGCTTCTCTAACTTTCTGAAAGTAGGTTCTGTTAGAACAAGGCAATCTTAATTTTGTATGTTTATTGAGGTGTATATTTTTGACAGAGTTCACTTCAGAAATTGTGCTGCAGTAAGGCAATAGTCAAAAAGCCTCCAGATAATAAAAGTCAAAATGTTTTACTGAAAAAAAGAAACCTCACACCCAAAAAGCTGCATGAACCCCATATACAGAGGTAAAGTTTGTAGTTTACCTGAAAGACAAAGGAGAAATAAAATTATGGAGCAATTCAGATTGAGAAAAAGAAACAGTTTTTTTCTTTAGATATTAAAGATGGACAAAATAATGGTGTATCAGAGCTACTGAATCATTAGTTATTAGTATGTTTTTTTCTGATTTTAACTGAGGGTTAAAATTAGAATTTTTTTTGTTGTTGCTTTTGCATTTCATTAAGAAAAAAACAAATACACCAACTTTATGAGAAGTCTTTGTTCAAAACAATAATTCCACTATACAATTTTTTTTTCAAATTGGTTACTGAATCTCACTGAAATACACTGGAATAAACCTTGAAAGAGATTTGAAATATGACTAATGTGTAAGAAAATGTGTGTGTCCTTTTAAATGAGACAAGAAGAGCAGTGACAGCTCAGTTGTTTCTGTGATCTGAAATGATCTCTATGAGAGCTGTCTAGAATACTTTGCATTCATGTGTTTAACTGTGAAATGAATGAAAGGGAATTTTTTTTCTCAGATTTGGCATTTCATAAATTGGTTTCTCTGCTCAGTCTTATTAATGGCTTTCACAATGAAACTAGAGTTGTGCATTGAGTTTTGAGGATTTTAACTGAAGTGGGTTTTTTTTCCATCACCTTTTAAACTTCTCTTTGTGGGGGGGAATTTATATTTTAAAGAATAAAGTTTTATCTCTAGTTTCATTTGACAAGTATTCTTGGTTTAAAACAAAAATATAATTTTTTCACATTTCTATTGAAGTAATAAAACAAAGATCAGGCAAAAGATATGAGAAACCAAAAAATTCCCTCATCAATGTGTCTCTGATCACCTAAAAATGTTTTAAAGTTGTAAAAAGTCATGATCAACCAATACCTCCTCTCCTTTATTAGCGTGATCTAACTACTGGTAATTTCTTTGCACTTTGTTTAGCTGCAGAGAAAATTGTTGCCAAACTAACAAATTTGGGAGGTTTAAGTAGTGTGGAGAAGATAAGTTCTGGCAGAGAAGAGACAAAAACTTGCTTGTTTTTGTTTTATGTGAAATGTAAAAGATGGAGTAAATATATCTTAGAATGCTTTAAGGTCATCAGCAAATCAACTTATCTTGAAAACGTTTTGTGAAAAACAGGAAACAAGAACAATACCTGTACCTATCTACCTTTATTTAAATGACAGTAAGGTAAAAATTCTATAAACTAGGTTTTACCATTAAACAGTTTTAAATATTAAGCTGCCTTTGCACCAAAATTGAGTATCAACAAAGACAGAATTGAAGCTGTGACAATATGTGCAGGCATTTGGACCTTTAAAGCTATCCAAGGACACATTAGTAATTTGTTTTGTGTAGAATTGCAAATGCAGGTGATGGATAATAGATGATAAAGAGGATTAATAATTTTGCCTGGGAATCAGTAAGGTTTTCTTTTTGCAAATGTTTTGACTTAAATTGAGGGTTTGTTTTGAGAGATTTTTTATTCTTCTTTATTAATTCCTTTAAAGGTTGCAAAATGTGTCAGATTTCATTAGGCAATGTGATAGCAACACATCTCTGTAAATATTTAGTTTTTAGAGCTCATTTTTGCTTGGCTAAATTTTAATTTTGTACTGCTGTCTTGGAGATTCCAACCTACTGAGGCCTGTAGGGCGCCTCTTTGTAGCACATACATACATAATAGAAATAATTATTTCTATTTTTGTTTCTGTTGAATAAAGTGAAAAGAAAAATCTCACTTTCAGGATTTTAGAGTTTTTTCATACTTGATCAAGTTGGTTAGACAGCAACTCATTGAAATTGTATGATTTCTTACTTTTTACTTTGACCACTGTTTAAAATATGAAACAATACTTTTTACTGATTATCATTCACTTAATTCATAAATGGAACTAAATTGAATGAATTCTTTAACTTTGATTTTTTTTTTTTTTAGTAGTTCCTTCTGAATGCCAAAATTATGCTAGTTGGAACAGGCTCCCCAGGGAGCTTGGTGGTCATAGCACCAAGCCTGCCAGAGTTAAAAAAGCCTTTGGACAATGATCTCAGGCACCTGGTGCAATTCTTGGGGCTGTCCTGTGCAGGGGCCGGAGCTGAACTTTAAGATCCTTGTGAATTCCTTCCAACTCAGGATATTTTATGTTATACATAAAACAATTTTTGTCAGGTTTCTTCAGTTGATTTTTTGACTGTTTATAATGCATGTAGTGAGCAATCTTGATAGTACACAAAGCCCTACTCATTTTGGGTATCATTCTGAAAAATATTACTGTGCTCAAGTGCTATGAGCCATGAACCCCATTTCTTGAAATAATTTTTAAGTTTTTCATCCAGCGTATTGTGGTGACTGCAGCTGGGAGGAGGAGAAATTTTCTGAAGTATAGTCTCCACCACCACAAAAAAGTCATTTGAATTGCTTTATTACAGATGCACTGTTCTGGCCTAGAGTACTTTTTATCCTAAATAACTGTATTATTCCCAGGGTCATTTTGTGTAATTTATTTTAATATACAAGTGTCTTTAAGGTGTATTTCTGACTCTTCAAATGCTTTTGAGTGATGCCACTGCCTAAATCCTAACTTGAAAGAAAGAAACTAATGGAAAGTGTTTACTGCTTCAAAGTTTCAATTACTTAGGTGATATTTATACAGTTTTTGTAGATTGCACTGAGACTTCTCCCTCACTGGTGAATTGGCTGGGTTTGCCTGTGTTGGTGCATTTCAGGGCTAGCCCCCTCCATAGGTATGCTGCAGCCATATTGGGCGCTGGACATAATGGAGAGTATTTTGTCCATGGGTTCTTTTGTGGTGTTCTCATTCTTTGTGCCTGAAAAGTTGCAGGCTTCCTGAGAAATGTCATAGGATGCAACATTGTCCTGGTGTTTTCAAGTTGTACAGCATGCAGAGGCATTTTTACACCTAGGGGTTTTGTGACTAATGTAGATAACTGTTCCACAATGACTCTGCCAACCTTGGAGCAAATCAGTTTCAATGGGTGTTGTGCTGCTTTGGCTGGGTTAATAATATGGTCCAAAGTACCAGGACTGAAGCTGGATCACATCTCTGCTTTGCTTCAGCCAGTGCTGCAACTGAAATGCAGAAAAATGGTCTCAATTGATAAATGAAAATTTTCTGTTATCTGAACACCACAAAACAATTTGTTTCCATAATTTACTGATTTTCCTGGTATAAAGCCTTTGGAGCTGTACTATTCTTACCTGATCATGAGGAAGAATGCAGGAGGAGTATCTGAATTCATAAAGCAACCTTCAAGAGTCTTGTAGCCTCAGTGACATGTATTGATATAAGAACTTCTAATTAAAAAAAAAAAAACCAACATATGGACTGAGGTTTGAAAAAATGCTTCCCTGAGCAACTGGGTTTCCTTGAGTTGGAGCTGCCCTAGCTTTGCCAAAGCTCTTCCTTTCAATACAGTGTAGTGTGGTTTGCTGAGGGACTTTTAGTGATGCCAGCAGTTCTGGAGTCTATGTTATACTTAATGCATTTTATCTGATTGAGCTTTAATACAAAAAGATGTTGGGAGCCCAGCATGCTTTGGGGAATCCGCTCCTTGCTGGGCTGCGGTAGTGAGCCTTCTTAGTGTTTCTAGCTGACCCTGTGAAGAAGTAACTCAAGGATACAGTAACAGCTGTGAAAGGGCAGAGTAGCATTATGTGATTAGATAGGGACTGTGTGTGGGTTTTAATCCATCCAGGCTGAGAAAGACTGAAATTCAGTTACTTTCTTGGGCAGGTACTTTTCTTACTGGACTAAAAGTAGATGTGCATTCATTTCTCTGCTCAACTGTGATTTCAGTCCAAGTGCAGTGGTACCATTTTGTCTGAACTGAGCAATTTGAGTATATACTGAAGTGTGTTCTGAATATACCCACTGGAACTTTGCCCTTTACAGTGCTTACATAGAAGGACAGCCACTTCACACGTGAGTATAGGTGTACTGAGTGCTTCAGTAGAACTATTCCTTGCTGAATTTTAGTTCCTTAAAGGAAAGCTGAATATAGCTGACTCAGAATGAAGCAATTGTTTTGATTTTAGTTCTAGAGATGCTTCCTTTGGCTTACACATTTAGGTATATACGTGCATGTGTGCATGCCAAGTAGCTTTCCTTTAGCCAGATGATCCTTAACTGTTGAGAGAGTCTTTCTTGCTTACATATTTGTTTTCTTTCAGTTAATAATGGGACTTGGCACTCAAGGAGCAGAGAAGAAGAGTGCTGCATCTATTGCCTGCTTCCTGGCAGCCAACGGGGCTGACCTCGGCATTCGTAACAAGAAGGGTCAGTCCCCTCTCGATCTCTGCCCTGATCCAAGTCTCTGCAAAGCATTGGCTAAATGTCACAAAGAAAAAGTCAGGTTTGTATATTCATAAAATACACAGTTTCCAAATGTCTGCTTTCCACAGATTAACTGATTTTTTTAAAATGTTGAACCTTTAATTAAAACATACAAATTTAGGGGTTTGGTGGGGTTTTTTGTGTGTGTGGTTTTTTTTTTTTACTTTTAATTTTTACTTTGATTTAATTCTTTAGGTTTGTATGGTATGCTGAATGCTATTCACAAATACATTAATTCAAACTTACCCAAGTCTTGGAAGACTTTCATGCATATTAGTATGGGAGAGGGGAGAATGGGAAGGTGACAATCTTCAGCAGGGGAATTGGCAGTTGGGGGGAAATCCCTGGAAGAATAACCAAGCATTGCAAACAGGTTGGCCTGGAAAGTTGTGAAATCTCTGTCCATACAACCTTTAATGACTGAAATGGGCAAAGCTGATATGAATTCACTGTTATTGCTGCTTTGAGAAGGTCACCTACTGAGTACTTGTTAATCTGAACAACTGTGTGATTCTGTGAAAAGAGAACGAGGGAGTAGGTCTGATGTCTTTAGAAATTACAGTTTCAGTGAAGTACCATGTTATCAGGTCCATGCAGTATCAGAGGATTCACCTTGTCCTAGTTACATTCCACCCGTTGCCGCAAATGATTCTCATCTTTAATTCCTGTATGGAAATCAAAACAGTACTCTTAAAATGTGACAAAGAGAGGCTGTTTTTATTGATGTTGCCCTGGTAAAGAGTAAGGTGCTTATTTCCTTTCGGTGTCTGTGTGTGTGTGTCCGTGTGTGTGTCCGTGTGTCCCGGCCCCATCCCGTGGCGGGAGTTGGGCACGCGCGCCCTCTGCGGGCCAGCGCAGCGCGGAGCTCCGGCCCCGGGTCCGGCACTGCCGGGCGTGGGGATGGATGGATGGATGGATGGATGGATGCCCCGGGGGCTGCGTCTGCCCACCACAGGGCACGTTTCTGTTAGTAAAGCAAGCTCTTAGGATGAGAGGAAGGGACTTTTTACGTTCACTACACGATATCCTGACTTGTGTGTCCTGTTTCTGTACAATGCCTTATCCGAGTGTGTAAACTTGCACTGCAGTGTCAGCTGTACTTCTGGGAAAAGGCAGTTCAGATGGCTGTATGATCATACATTGATGCCCAAGTGCTTAGGAGTATAGAAGCAGCCAGTTGATGTGCATTTTAATTTGAGTGAGTTTTTTTTTAATTATTAAAAGTTTCACTGCAAGGTTTCTTTGTAGTGGCCAGGTTGGTTCCCGAAGTCCGTCTATGATCAACAATGATTCTGAAACCTTAGAAGAATGCATGGTGTGTTCAGACATGAAGAGAGACACTCTGTTTGGCCCATGTGGCCACATTGCCACGTGTTCCTTGTGCTCACCAAGGGTGAAAAAATGTCTCATCTGTAAAGAACAAGTTCAGTCTAGGACAAAGGTAAAAAACTCTGAAATTTCCTGTCATACCTACCTCTCCCCGCCTTGCAATGTCTTCATTGTTCAGGTCCTCAGAGTTCCTAATACAGTCACCTGAGGATGCTTTATTGAAATAAACTATTTCCTACCTGCTATGGTATCTTTTCTTCATGTTAAGATAAATTGCTGCTTTTTCTGAAGTATAATTTCCCTCAGTAATATTGAGTTCTTCCATTCCTTAGGGCTGCTTGAAAGATGATTTGCCTGTTAACTGAGTTAATACGTGCTTGTTTTTGTAGTTAATAATTACTTTAAGCTTTCACCTTCTTTTTCTTTGGAAACATGAGTTTCATTACACTGTCTTTTTCCTTCAGCGAATCAATCAGTCATGCCCTATTTTGGAGACCAAGGTTTTTCAAATGGTTATTCACAAGTAGTTTTGTCAATATAGCAATACCTCCCCATTGCTTTTCTATTTGAGCATTCTTTTATTCCTTGTAATCACCAAGTCTTGTCCTGGTATTTTTTAGCTGTTAAAAAAAAGAAATCATGTTCTGCATTTGCCTTTATGTTTGATTTTTAGATTGGTTTGGGGTTTTTTTTTGTTTGTTTGGGGTTTTTTTTTTTTTGGAAACCCGACTGTTTGGTTTTTTTGTTTGGTTTTTTTTTTTTTTCCAAACATATTTGATTAGTCTGCTTCTGTAGTATGTTGTTTTTTCCTCCATCTCAGAGTAAGTATAAAAATTGTAAATGTAAAGTTGCACTGTTTTTACTACTCACTCTCTCATTCTTCTTATACTATTTGCTGTTCTGCATTGTGTTATGTTCAAAAGCCAAATGTTTACATAGTGGGAGCTCCTTTTCTCTAGACTTTCTTTACAGTCAGTGAAAAGGGTCTGCCACTGGGTGATTTGGAGCAGCAAAGTGAGGGTTCTTCCCCTACTCATTCATCTAAAGAAGGTACTCTATGGAAATCAGCTTTCCCAGGTGAAAGCTAAGCATTATGGATAGCCTTCCTTTGATTTCTTTTGCTGAATTAGTTTGAGAGATTGGAATATCTGGTCAATACTTCTCTTATGCTTTTCTGTATAAAAACCGCAAGGCCAAGAAATAAATGCATCAGGACAACAGTTCTGTGAACTGGAACAGATGGTCCAGGCCAGTATAAATGGAATTGTATGTGATGTCTATGATCATACTGCATATGCCCCATCCCTGGTAGTGTTCAAGGCCAGGTTGGATGGGACCCTGAATAACCTGGTCTACTAGAAGGTGTCCATGCCCATGGCAGGGGTTGGAACTGGGGGATCTCTAAGGTCCTTTCTGACCCAAACCATTTGATGATTCCATGGTATATACAGCTCTCACACAAAAGGACTTGAGAAACCCTAACCCAAAATATTAAAATATTTCTGTAAAAGTATCTTTTAAGTTAAATTTCATAGGATCATAGAATGTTGGAAGGGGCCTTTAAAATCAGTAATGTGACTGACATCTGATACTGTGCAATGAGCAGGGACATCTTCAACGAGATCAGGTTGCTCAGAGCCCTGTCCAGCTTGACCTTGAATGTTTCCAGGGATGGATCATCTGCCACACTCTGGGTAACCTGTTCCAGTGTTTCGTGAGCCTCATCATAAAAAATTTCTTTTTTATGCCAAATTGGCTTTTTTTTAGTCTAAAACTATTACCCCCTGTACTACTGCAACAGGTGCAGCAAAAAAGTTTGTTTCCATCTTTCTTATAAGCCCCCTTTGAGTACAGAAAGGCTGTAATAATATCTTCCTGGAGACTCTCTTTTCCAGTCTGATCAACCCTGATTTAAGTATCATTGATGGAATAAAGAAGGAGAAAAGAAAAAAGAAAAATAAATATATGATGTTCTAAATGCTTCTCTGTGCCTGTCATTGTACTGAATGTGTAAAAATTGCCAGCAAATACCTGTTCTTAGAAGTTAGTGTGATAACTTATTTAAGTTGCATTTTGAGATGTTGAATGAGTTAAAAACCCCACTAGATGGAGATTCTTGAGGCCCACGTGCCTTGCAAATGAATGTAGAGAGCAGGAGATGCACTTTGCTCATGTGTGTGTGTGTTGTTCTTTACAGATTGAAGAATGTGTAGTATGTTCAGACAAAAAGGCAGCAGTGCTCTTCCAGCCTTGTGGTCATATATGTGCCTGTGAGAGTAAGTAACTTTACAAAAATTCTTTTGGAGGTGATTGTGAGACAGAATGTTCTTAATCAGAATGCTAAAACCATTAGCGTGTGTGTGTGTGTATGTCATGTGTCTGTCTCAACAGTGACAATTAGTAATCTGATTTCAGGTTCAATTTACTTGGTAGTCTGGTGTGATCATCAGAATTTTGACATTATTTGTCATGCTGGTAATAATTGGAGGACAAAGTGGAGATTTTCAAATACTTAGAAAGTGTGTGCTCTTTCATCTGAATTATTTAACTGTGAGTAGGCTTTCTCACATTATAGAAGCCTACTGTATATCATTAACACTTTGGTAGTAATTAGAATTAATTTTGTTGTTTTGTTGCAGCTTTTTCAAGGCATTCAGAGATGCAAATGGTATTTTGAAAAAATATTGTCAATAAATACTTAGCATGCTTCATTATTAATCTACAGATGTACATAAGGGCTGTATTTTGCCCCAGAAGTCACATCATATATCTTTGCAAAGAGCACCAATTATGGTTCATTTTGATGTATCTTGTGTAATGGTATAATGGGTAGGCGAGGTCTGGAAATTTTTTGGTTTTGAGTGTAAGTGGATGAGAATGCAGCTATCACCTTGTCTCTAGACATTTCAGGGTTTTGTTGAAGGGTCATTTCCCTAGAGAAGAGCAGTCCTTATTGATGAGGATCTACACAAGAGGGAAGGTAATTGTTCCCATGAGCAACTGCTTACTTGGACTTGCTAAAGTAGTCTAGTTTCTTCCTCTGTTCTGGCTGAGGCAGCTGACATCAAACCACTGACTGTAGTTAGCCTGATCTGGCCTCTTTCACTGTCTGCAGTTGAAAGATGATGAGAGAAGTTTTTTTGAATAGTTTCCCAGGAAAGAAGACAACAAAAAGATTGATGACTGTGGTGAAGGATTTCAGCAACGTAGTACACATTACCGAGTCTAAGCTGTAACAAGGACAGCAGAAGGTTTAACAGTTGTAGATTATTTCTTTCCAGATTTTTTTCAGGCCATCTTGTTCAAGCAGGATGACAGTCTTCAAGTTTGTGTATTTGGTAGGACCACTCTCTTAGTTCACAGTAACCTTTTGGCATTTATGAGACAATAGCTTTCCTTTAGTTGAAAAATTACAGCCCCCTTTCTAGGATTATATCAAAATATGTAGGTTTACTCTTAGGGGTAAAGAGCTGCATCTCTTTGCCCCTGGAGCATTAGGACAGTGAGATCCTTTGTTCTAAAGAAAAAAGCAGATAGCCGGGACATTCTTGGAAGTTCTGGTCTCAAATGTGTGATTACCTTTTAACTTCTGTAATTCT
>WBNP01000914.1:1029098-1113893 GCA_013401095.1 Passerina amoena | reverse complement strand
TGTGGACTAGACATTCATCTGGAGAAAGAGGGATCTGTTCATTTGAAATATCTTAAAAGGAGCTAGAGAATAGATTTACTTTGAGCACCAAAAAGGACATTGTTTAGGTGTGATTTGCAGAAAATTATGTGAAGATAAACTCAAGTAGTTCTTTGTATTATAAGCATCTATTAAGTCATTGCTGTACAGTTACTCTGAGTAAACAAACTCATGGATAGGAAAAAAGAAAAACAAAGTGGGAAGATTCAAAGTTGATTTATTTCTCTGTTCCCTCAGATTGTGCAAGTTTGATGAAGAAATGTGTACAGTGTCGGGCAGTGGTTGAGCGAAGAGTGCCTTTCATAATGTGCTGCGGAGGGAAAGGTACAGAAGATACCAGTGATGATATTTGTGAGTGACTCCAGAGCCCATACTTTTTCACCTTCCGCCACCACCCTATTCTCATTCTCTTAAATGATCTAAATATTTCTCTCCTTTCTGAAGAAAAGTTTACGAAAACAGTGCTAACCCAGGTATCCCTTTGCTGTTTGCACTACTTTCTGCATCAGTAGCAGCAAATGTGGTAGCACCATTGGTCATTATACTGGAGAGTTGCTTCTGGCATTCGGAGTAGAATCCAAAATGTGTGATGACTTGGCCACTTACTAATGCCCTAAGAAGTAAAAGCTGAAGATTTTCTGTGGTTGTGCAAATGATCAAATAATTTTTTTTTTACCTCTGGTGCTCTGAAGTAATGGTAAGTATTTTGTATCTAGGTACAAGCAACTTTCCTGACAGAATGTCTAGTTTTACATCTCCTCCTTTGACTAGTTTTTAAACTTCTTGTGACTTATTTGAGTAATTTCTATGAGTTATTTGTATTTGCTCTGTGTGTGTATATTTGGTACGCAGTATTTCAGTTGAGTTTATGAGAATTAGAATATTTGTTCATCCTTGTCATAATGTTTTGAAATAGATAAATATAAGAATAGTCATTAAAATCAGGTTTTCAATATTCACACTGGAAATTCAAGACTTGACAATTTAGAGGAATATTAATCTGAGCTGGTTCAAATTTTGAGCAAACTGCTTCTAAGACACTTGGGCAATTTTGAACACCAAATAGAATAATCTCTGTAGATAAAAGAGTCATTTCAGTGTGAAGAAATTTGACTTTTTTTTTCTTAAACATATGCAAAAAATATTCATGTCAGGAACTTCACTGACAAATAAGAATCCTGAGAACATTAAGGGACTACAAGCATCATTATTATGGAAATACTTGTCAAAGAAGTGTTGCTGCTAAACTCAAAGAAATTCTTTGTTGAGCTGCAGTGAGGGTGTAGTGAATTTAATTAGATTATCAAAGATGGTTGACTAACATTTTTTTCAGATAATTGAAAAATTGTAACTGTGACACTGGAAATAATTATTCCTGGTTCGTTAGATTGCTGCGTAATCACATATCTTTATTTTCTTTTAATGTTACAGCAAGTGGAAACATTCCAGTTTTGCAGAAGGACAAAGACAACACTAATGTCAATGCAGATGTACAGAAGCTGCAGCAACAATTGCAAGACATCAAGGAACAGGTAAAAGTGCTGGATAAAAGCTATAAGAACCATTAAGTGCAAGAACCACTTGATTAAAAAAGGCAATGCATCCTTTATTATTTAAAGCAAAATGACATGTTGACGTGCATCAGGTCTTAAACTGTAGTTGGAAGACCAAGATTTTTTGTGGGATGTGACTTGTATATGTCCTCTAACTTGTATGGAGTTAAAAGAAACAATTAAGTGGCCATGTTTGATAATCCATCTATTGGAGCATGTGTGTTGATGTGACTGAAAAAGGATGCTCTTCCCAAGCCAGTACATTCTCTGACTGTTAAGCTGACCTGAATGTGTTGGTACAGAAGAAACTGTTTTCACAGAACAGTGATAAAAGTGGATCATTTTCATCATTCTGTATCTACCTTAATCTTGACTTGTCTGTTCATTAACCGCCTTGGAACAATAGCTGACAGTTATCTACCTTCTGAAGGGTGTAGTGAACACACTCTTCAAAAAACTGTGTGGCTGCAAGGTTGAAACTTTGAAAATATTATACATGTAATTCAAATATTTGGAATTTAAATGTTAAGGTTTATCTTTGTAATTAGATGTAGTGTTTGCAGATCTTTCAGCAGTAAGGGATCTGGAACATCTGACTACTGAATGAGGTTACTCTCTTAGAAGCCCGATAATGTGACTTTTTGTTTCTGTGTGTATAACACAATTGGAAGAAACTTTTCATGGGTACAGGAAACTGAGGTGTTCTAGCTTGCCTTTTCCTGTAGTAGGCTTACAGCAGTCCATAATACTTCAGTGATGGCAGCATCACATCTAGTCCTGGTAGTTGTTGGATTCAGCCGTTCATGTGCATGAAAGCCTGGGCTGGAACATTTAGATTGCCAGTTTTAGGGCCTGTGTTTCAAAATGCCTTAAATTTGAGAGCTGATATGCTCAACTGAATGTCTGTGAGGAGCCCAGTAATATAAATTCAAAACTGTTTCCTGTGTAGTTTTTATCTGTAAAGAACATGCATGATTGAAAATCATAATTTGAAAATGCATGTCTGTCTTACCTGGAAACTCCAGATGTTACTGTCATCTCTGATGACTTGCATCCACTATATAGCTTCTGCTTTACTTTCTAGCATTGAATAGAAAGAATAAGGTTATTCTTTTGGCATTTGAAATGGTGCATGCACAAGGTGCCAGATGCATGCTTAAATGCAAGTAATCTGTTTTCTTCAGATACATTTTTTCAGGGTACTTTAGGAGTTATAGAAGATCAGAGTTCTGTTTGCCTATGCTAATATTCTTATGTATAGGCACATGAAAAGAAAACTACTTTGTTACACTTTTGCTTCTTGATTAGATGTGATCTCAGGAGTTTTTGTCAGTTTTCCTTAGGTGGTATTTTTATTCTCTCTGTTTTTATCTAACCTTTGGGATTTTGCTAGCCAGCAGGCAGAATTGTTAAGTGCCTCTGAAGGATGGTTCAGTGCCTAGAAGGAGATGGTTCAGTGCCTAGAAGGAGATGGTTCTGGCCATTCCTTGTGTGTCTCTTGGCTTGAGACTCTTGTGTTTTCAGTGTCTTTTGTGCTTAGTCTTGTGACAGGGCAAGTTGTATCATATTTGTGAGTAGCGAGTCAGATTTTATTAAAATTGATCATCTCATCTTTTAAATTTGTGCTTGAAGTTATGCACAGCATTCCAGAATAATTGTTTATTCTTTTGATTTGTGCTGTAATAGTTCAGTCTTTGTGTTCAATTGATATTTTTCTACTTAAAATTAATTTGTTCTCTTTCAGCAGGTATAAACCTTTGTTTCAACTCATACCTTCAATGATAATCTAATATGTTAGTGCAGCAAGCTTTTAAAACTATTTCTGGTGCCAAGCAGAAGTGATGCTGATGTCAACAGAATCTCCCACATCTGATGACCACACCATTCTTCAGGGATTCCCTGAATGTGAACCCTTTTGACTGTAATTGCAATACCTTCACTCCATTTCATACATAATCATCATCATCCATCTAATATCTTACGTATGTTCCTTCACCATACTTACATCACTTTCTTCTTCCTTAAAAAATAAATTTATTTTGTCACTGTGCACCTGTATATTGTTGTAAAATCTGTTTTTAATAGTGAGGAATTCATACTTCAAGCAGTTTAAAACACCTTGTTAATGAAAGGAAAATTATTTGAGTTGCAAACCCAGTTATACTTAAAGTGCAATGGGCACTTTCCCAGAGTACTTACTTGAAGAAGTAATTCTCATATAGAGCAGGCATAGTGCCTTTTTATACTATTTGTTTTCCTTCAAAAGATGGGAGTCAAATGTTGCAGGCAGATAAAAAATGGGATTTCATGCAGAGGATGTTCTAACAAATAATATAATCGTTACAGGTATTTATTTTTCACTCCTTATTTTCTGCTGCCGAAAAGGGACATAAGGCTTGCAGTGAACTGTCTTTCACTGTACAAATATAAGATGGTGATTAAATAATGAATTCTCCTTCAGAATTGGATAAAACTCAGTTATCTGGGCTTATATCCCACTGGGAAACTGCTGAACTAATTGAGAAAAGCCTATCAGAAGAGAATTGTGTAGCAAACAGAAAGCTTGTTATTCTGCCAGCTGAGTCCTCCTACTGTGTGAAGTAACTTAAGATAGTATCGTGTTAAGAAGTTAAACAGCTAACATATTTTATATACTGTGCTTCTGTACTAAGTAGGAGAAATAGAGCAGTCTTCTAATACTGCATATCTATAAAATGAAAATGTTGGGATTTCTGTCCTTGACTGAATGAAACAGTTCAAATGGTGTTTCAACAGATTTGATTTTTTTATTATTTCTGTGTTCCTTAATGGATGTTTTCATTTTTAAATGATGGTGGAGCATTTGGAGAGAAACAGACTCCTGTAACTTCAGTAATTCTGATATTATATTTAGACACAAAAGCAAATAATTAGCCAAAACATACAGTAAATACTACACATTGAGGATTTTCCCAAAGATAAGATGAGTGTTTGCTTTGTCAGTCCTTTGTGAAAGATCATCACGGCAGCGCTGCCAAGTTGCAGATGTGTCACACAGCTTCCAATTCATTGCATTGGAAATAGCTGTTTCACTGATACCTGAAGTCTGTGAGTTACTGGAGGAGGAATACTCTAAAGGTCCCATTGATGTGTAGGATGTGAAGGTGATGACTTCATGTGAATGGAAAAATGAGCAGGACTGATTGACAGACAGCCTTCTGTAAATTTTTAGTTTGAGAATGTTTTGTTACAGTATTGTGGAAATTCTGGCAAACCTGGAGCACATTCCCCTTCAGGGCTTTTTTTAAGTATAAAATGACTTAAGGTTTTACTTGGAAGTTTTATTTTCCTGCTAGCCCATTATACTAGTACCCTGAAGATTAAAATAGTGATTTGGCCAGATTCTATGCCAATTTAAACTCTTAAGCAGAATTTTGGTGAATTTTTTTGGTCTTCAGTTAAGCTATCTACCCTAGAAGTTAATACCCATTGATTTCATAGAGAATGTGTTTCAAGGTTTTTCTGAACAGGGTACCTTGGTATGGATTTTCTCTCATGCAATGAACAAATTGAAGTGAAGCCCCAGTGATGAATACAGAAGCAAATCACAGGTGCAAGGTGGTGATAAAATGAATTTATATTTGAAATACAAACCTTGTCAACATTTTATGTATGAGATCGATATTTGTAATTGTTAGATATTTGTAGTATGTCTCAGATAAGAGGACATCTTATATTTGATTTGTTCTATAGAATGGTCTTAACAATTTTCATCTGTTGTAACATCTGTTCATTTACTAACATTTGATAAACTGTTATAAATGAAATCCTAGTATGGCTGCAATATATTTATGGTGAAGGAACATGCCTTATGAAAACTTCAATTTCTGCACATGACAAAAGGTGAAGGACCTTGTTCCTTAGTGGCTTGGTGCAAAATTAATTTTGCTGTTGAAGAACTTTGGGCATTGACCATCACTTCATGTTCAGCAATTAAAACTGATTTTAAAAGTTTGCTGTGCTGCTGTTTTGAGTGAAGGTTACAGATTTACTAAACTGTTCTTCATTTGAAACTTCAGGTGTTCTTTTGGTTGAAAATCTAGATAACTTCCACAAAGTACTAAATTGTACATATCATATTGATTATGCAGCATTTTTATTCCTTCTGCTTGGTGTTTACAGGTAAGTTTATGAATGGCTAGCTAGCCTGAGAAGAAATTTGTAAATCATTACCCAAGCATTGCATACATCAAGCTGTCTGTTTTGTTCCCTGGAAGATTGTATGATATGTTTCTGAAGAGTGTTTTTATGTTGCAGATCTGCACAATTATATTGAATATATGATGTCAACCTACTACTGGATTGCCTTAATTAAAGAAATCATATTTAGAAAAAATCTACGTGGTTGTATCATGACGGACTAGGAAAAGCCCATATATTTTAAGTCCATGTGGAATAAAAATGGAATTTAAAAGAAACCCCACAATTTAGCTTAGTGGCTGTGGCAATTATCCGCTATGCTTAGGATGACATATTTGTTGTTGAATTTCAGCAATTGAGATGTTGCACATTCAGTATAACTACTACCACTGAGTAGGTATCCTGTCCAAATCTTTTGCAGACGATGTGTCCCGTGTGTTTGGACCGCCTGAAGAACATGATCTTCCTGTGTGGCCACGGGACGTGCCAGCTCTGCGGAGACCGGATGAGCGAGTGCCCCATTTGCCGCAAGGCCATCGAACGGAGGATCCTTTTGTACTGAACAGGGGCCAGGGTCTTTTTTTCTAGGTTGTGAAAGAGTAAGGACATGTTGATGCTTTTAAACCTCTGTTAGTTTGAAAGGTAGTAAAGGGTTCTGATGAAAACATTTCTAATATTGTAGCACAGGTTTGTTACATAGTAATTGTTTAAAGACTTGTTTAAAGACTATGAACACACCAAATAAAAGAAACAGTATTTGAACAGTCAGCTTGTAGCTTTACTCTTAAAAAACATCTAAGCCTAATGCTAATTTAAAGCAGTCTTTTTTTCATTTTGTTTCTGTCTTCTTCCCCTTAAAGTTTAAAGGAACAATCTTATTTTGGTTTTGTTCATGTGTATCATGTATGTATCAGATGTCAAGTGATTTAAGGGAATTTTTTTTTTATATTGTCAGTTACTACCAAACATAAATATTTAGGTGTTTTGTTTTTTTGGGGTTTTTTTTTGCTTTGTGCTTTTCTGGAGAGTGTTGACATTTCCCGTGACAGTTCTGATTCACAATTAATTTCTGTCTTGAAATACACAGTCATGAAAAATCAATACAAAATATATATACACAGTAATAATATATATGCTATTCCCATAAGGTCATGCCTCAGAATGCAATGGTAGGGTAATTCTGACTTCATCATGCCCTTTGTTCCTGAGGATGGGTTGTGTAGGAAACAATAAAAAGAAAAATCTGTTTTAGAAGCATTATGTTTCCAAAACTGCACTTTGAGCTAACAGGTTCAAGCTAAGTAACTTAAATAGCGAGCTTCATAATTCTGCTAATTACTTGACTTTGTATGGAATTGCTTTTAGCTTGAGTGGAAAGGAGAACATTTGAGCTGTGAGTCAATCCCTTTTAGGGGAGTGAATTTGATCCATTGTGTAAAAACACATACATGCAGAGCCATTTAGAAATTGTGGGTCTGTGAATTCAGGAAAAAGAGATTTTGCAAAATTTCCTTTCTTTTTAAGTGAGTTTTATTGTCTCCAGGCAACCAGTGTCAACAGCAAAAGAGAATATTTAATATTGATTATTCATCTAAGTGGGCTGTTAACACCAGAACTCATCTATGAGCATTACTGAATAATACTGCAAATGAAGATATTGCTGACAGAACAGTGAGTTTTGTGAGTTATGCCTAGTTGAGCTGAATTTTGCGAAGGAGTTTCTTGTCCCTTGATAAAAAGCTGTTCCTCCTGACCTCCAAAATGCTACTGTTAGGGACTGCAAACTATTAACATTTTGAAAACAAATGTATCCTTTCATCCTTTTTAGTGGTAGAAAATGCACTGATTTAAGGATCTCTTGTACCTAAAAGGAATCTGTGCTTGCTCCTAAGTGATTTGACAGTTTTCTGAGTGCATAGTTCATGTAGCCCATTACCTTTGTGCAGACTTGATTTGGACGTGCTCTTGCAGAACATTAAAGAAATCTGTGCTGGAGTCACTTAGGTGCCTTACTTGCAGCTAAGATGAATTTATCATTGAATTCTCATTGCATATGTCTAAAATGTGGATAAAAGGAGAGTTCAGGGAAAGATCCAAGTAAGGATAATGTTGTAATTGTGGTCTTTGCAGATAAATCAATCTGTCTTCTGAAACTTATGTTGATATGCCTGAACTGTGCAAATGTTGGCAAATGTCTCAGAAGACTGTTAGTAATAAACAGTAAAGATAGACAAACTTTTAAGCAATAAGATTTAAACACTGAGTAAAGTTTTCCAGGAAACAAGTATAGTGATATATTGGAAAAGTGTATGTAGAGGGGCTTTTAACACCATGAAGTGGTGTAATACAAGCCTTACAATAGCCATCTTTAATCCTCATCCAGTATTCCAAATGTTCCTCATTATTTTCAGCGTTCTTTCATTGAACACAATCACAATCTGGAGTCACTGTAGTAGTCTGGTTTGTTTTGTATACTAGTAGTCATCTGTTCTCAGATAATTGTATTCTTGACCAAATGAAGCAGGCTTCCCTTTTTTAGCTTCTCGATTCCTATTCAAAAATACCATAATTTCAAGGAGTTTTGGAAAGTTTTTTATGTAAGGCCTTTTTTCAGTTCAGCATTTTCGGTATCTCCACTTGAACTCTACGTGCATATGAGTGTTCATTGCAATTTTCATTTGCACAATATGCATGTTACTAAGGTTTTTGGTTTGGTTTTTTTTGTGATTTGTTGTGGGGTTTTTTTTTGGTAGCATGTTTTACAGCTGAACTTTCTATCGTAGGCTTCAGTTTCTTTTCAGGCTTCCCCTGGAAATACTTCTATAATAGGATGTGCCATTTGATGATCCATTTTGAGTTTTAGCCTGTCGTGCATCAGATTTGTACCTTGATTTCCTCTGTCTCTGGCAGACCTATTTTGTCTTCTTAATTCTTTAAGGGAACCACTGCAAACTTGGCTGTGCAGATGCAGGGTGGATCTCTTCTTGATAACGCAAGTCAAAACCGAAATCTCAGTATAGCAGTTTGCATTTTCCTGATTCTTTATTGCTGGAACAAGCCAGAATTACTGGAAAGTGTTCCAGCTTAGCATCAGCTGAATAATTCAGCTGAGTTAGAACAGATCTGAAGCACTGGGTAGAAAACTGGATGTAAGATGTAAGTTACTGTTTAACACCCTCAGTGCTTGAATACCATCACAGTCCTATGGAAATGGAGACAATGACTGAAGGTATTGCTGTAGGAGCAGCTTTAGTATCCTATACTGCACTCACAGCAGATGGATGTAACTGCATAGGAGTTTGTGATTGGACTCATTCAGCAATGTTGTGTGCCAGTGGAGACTGAACTGTGTCAGCTTGATGGTGACACAGAAAAACAACTATCTTAGTGCCAAGAAAAACAACTGAATTAGAAAAACTAGGAAAGCTTACCAAGGTGCTTGAATTATTTATATAGGTCTCTTATTGACAGGAGGAAGAGCTGTATCATGTCCGGAGATGACGATACAGTTTGCCTTTCAGAAAACTTAATGAGGAAAAATGCTTGCAAGTCCAGTATCATTTATGGAAATAAATATTTATATTCAGACCCTCTCTTTTCATTCAGGTGTAGAAGGTGAGCTAGTGTTGTTGAGGATCCCAGTAAGCTCATTCACTTCATTTTGTTGTTATCTGTGCAATGTGCACAGTGTGAATGTTTAATTGGATCGCACATGTTTGAAGGATGAGAAGTTCACTTGAAGGAAATATCACTGTGCATCTGTCTTCAGCAAAAGATTAAAGTCTAAATTTCACCTGAGCAAAGTGAAAATTAGAAAAATCAGTTAGACATTTATCTCTTAATTTATTGTAAAGTCGTAGAATGTAAGGGTTGTAAGGTTTGTTATGTCTATTCCCCAGCATTTAATAATAATCTTGAAATTAAATGGAACGAAACATCTCCATTTGTTTCTTGATACAAGCAGCAAGACACCTAAAAATATGTATTGTTCAGTGTGAGGTATGCTCAGATTTTTAAGTAAAATACTTTCTTTTCCATTCATTAAGGGACATAAACAGTCAAATCACTATGCAGTGATTTAAAGTATAAAGACAACCTAAGAGGTTAACAGAATAAACTTAATAGTTGTAGATTGTTAACTTTTGTATAACTACCTTTGACTTTTTTTTCCCCTCAAAACTTTTATCATCACTTATTGTGGCCCAAGCTTATATGGCACTTCTCAAAATCTGGGCTGCTATTGCCTACTTTCCATTTGTTGGATTACTGTGTATTTGTACATTGGGGTTTGGAGAAATCCCTTTTTCCTGAAGTGGATAATAAAAACTAGACTGGTGAGATAGCAAACAAGTTGCTTTGTAAATGTGGAAGTTTGATTAGAAGGTGGTGTTCTTAACTTGGACTGGGTGAGAATATAGCAGATTTGCACAAGTACTTGTGCCTTTTTAGCATAATCTTATAATTTGTATTTTAGCTTCTTTTAAAGACCTGAAACGGTCTTTTAAAAATAATTAAGTACTTATTGTGTAGATATTTTCTAGAGATGAAGGTTTATGTACGTGTAATTATCTTTAGCAGTATTAATTGCAGTTAGTGTAAACACTAAATTGTTTGAAGAAGCTGCTTTCAGCTAGTGATCTGAGCTTCCTCTACAAAACTAATTGTGAGAAATTTAATTTTACTCTTCCAGTAGCAGCTGGTGAACCGAAGAGCCTATCCTGTTCTTTGTGCTGCATGGGTCAAGTTTTCACTTAAAAAAATAAACCCCAACAACACTACAGTCTAACCTTTAGCAGTGCTACCTCCTTTCTGTCAAAGTGCTGAATTCTTCTCTAGCTGTTTGTTGTCTTTGGGAAGGGGTGGGGAATGCATCAGTTTTCTTTTGCTTCATCAATTTTGATGTCTGAATACATTGCAAAGGTTTTTTTCACTTTAGAAAATTACTGTGTAAATTGCGTACAATAGCAGTGTGTGATTTGCCACAAAGTACATTGTATACCTGTGCATAAGTTCCTGGAATTTATACTGTTGTCTTTCTGTGCATTTCATACTTTGTTTGTGTTGACAAAGCTAAACTGTTGTCTGCAGAAGCTTTAGTATGTGCCATTTTTTATAGCTCAGCCTGTGGTAAATACGCAAGTTCTGACTCAGGGCTTTTTAACAACTTAAACACATTCACAATATTCTTCAGCACATCTTGGAGAATACTAGAGATTTAATGACTGTACAGTGCCTTGATAGAACTATTGAATGGGCAGCAGCCATAGGGTCTGGTCTTCATAAGAATGCAAGTATCTTTTCAATCCAGTTAGTGAATTGATGTTAATAGAATTGTAATGCCCTTGCCATGGATTTATAAACTTGTATATATTTTCTGTAAAGGAAAATTGGCAAATTTAGATATTGTTAAGCTTTCTGAAAACTGTTTAATTGTTGCACTGATCATGAGGATCTGAAGGGCATAATATTCAAATTTAAAGAAGCAGCTTTTGTGTCAAAGACAGCTGAGAAAATTTTCTGTATGTGACATTTTTAGTGTGAGGAAGAGGTCATTGTATAACATGTAAAAGTACCTGCTTTACTCTGATCTGGTAAATCTTCTTTAAGTGAGAGAGAAATAACCAACAACAAATCAGTATGTTTGCATGCCATTTCATAGTTAGAAAACTTTGTGTAATTTTGAGCTTCTAGGAAATACTTAATTTGTCCCCCCCTTAGTGTCTTTATGAATGCAAACTATTCATGTTAGAAAACAGTTTTTACTGAATCACAATGAGCATTTTTGCTTTTGTTAAAACTAACTTTGTATTTTCTGTAAACTGTAGATTTTGACATGACTTTATTGGAGAAATTTAAGGTTGCCTGTGTGAATGTAGTGTATTTCTGTATGCAGATAGCATTATATAATTGCTTACTTTAAAACTGCTTAGCAAGGTCTAAGCTTTTCAAAGGAAATGCTGATGTACTGTATGGTTAGTAAAACTTGTCATATAAGATGTATACTGACTTTTTGAAGAGCTTTGATTTAAAAGTATAGTTGGGCTGAATTAATACTGATGTTTTGCACACAACATTGGAAAAAGGGTGGTGGATCATTTGTCTTCCTCCTTCTGAGTTGTAATGATGTTAGATGTCACCATGGAATTTGAAAATTAGATACCTGAAAAAGTGTTTGCAAACTTGGTTACTTGTTGGCATACAGTGTTTAAAAGAGCACCAGACTTTATTGAGAAATTTTGCAGTCCAAAGTTCTTAAAAAAACTGGTTCTTTTATAACATGTTCCTGAAGGATGAGTTTGTGGAAGCATCAGAAGTGCTCTGTGCCTTTGAATCTCCAAGGTACTCAAACATTGTTAAAGCAGCACAGTAGAAGTTCGAAGGGTGGCTTATGTTGTAACTGAACAGAACAGAAAGGTTGATTTAAAATTATCTCTGGATTATGTGCAAATTTATCTGTAAATATGCAGTTCATAGTACTGTTCTACTGACCTGAGTTGCTGTTAAGTGTTTGTTAGACTCTGTGTTTACTTGCAATTGAATGGCCTTTACAGATCTGGCTATGTGAATGTGATCATTTAAACATCTCCTGCCAGATACAGTAACTTCCATATTCTGAGACAACAGATGCTGCATCATGGTTTGTACTTTTAGGATTCAATTTAATGGATGCATTTGTAAAAAAAAAAAAAAAAAAAAAAAAAAAGCCTATATAATCAAAGGCAACAAAACCAACCAGACTTATATGGCTTAGTGTTTTTATTTGTCCTAGTGTACAGGTGAAAAAAGGAACTGACAGAATAAAAAGTTTGTTGCTCTCTTTCTCAGTTTCTTTTCATTTTTCAAGTTTCTTCAGCCTTGGTTTATATGACAGGTCTGTATGAAAACAGTGTTTTCAAATACTTTTGAAAAAACTTTATTTTAAAATAATTTATGCAAGTTGATAAAATACATTTGAAGTAGCCTCTCGTTCTTTGCTTTGGGATTTACAAGCTGTTCACATATTTCTCCTTATGTGTTCATTGAATGTGATGGGAGCAGTGCTGGCATTGGTTGAAGACTTCATCTCTGTGGGTCTCAAGGGTTTCAGCCCCTGCTGTTGATTGCAGTGGAAGCTGCAGGTTTTAATAGTGTTTGGTATTGGTGGGTTTAGATTTTGAGAAGGCTGTTTCCTACTGTACTATATAAATAATTATAATAATTTTATAGTATAAGTACTGGTAATGCAGTTAATTTCTGTATAGTGCACTTGGCTGTTCTAAGTCATTCCAGCTGTATTCAATATACAGTTGTCTGTTTTTGATGGGAGTGGTGAAGGTGCATGGAGATTTCCTTTGGATTTGACATGAATCAAATGCAGATTTCTTCATGGGTGTACTCTGTTTCATTTAAGGAGTAAAGATTAGTGGTAGTATTGAAGTAAAAAAGCATTAGCCTTCCTTTTCAGACTTGGTTTTCCACCATAAGGAAAGGAAATATAAGTTGTCAGAAATAAAATGGTTGAATTTTTGTGCAGCCCTGCTCATGATGGTGACATGCCTTGGAAAACTTTTGCTTTCAAGAATGAATCATACCAACTTTTCTTGATACTTAAAAGAAGGTTTTGGCTGAAAAAACCTTCAGGGTTTTAAATGGTTTATTCTCTTTTCAGCAGAGTAGTATGTCCTGGCTTTCCAGGAGATAGTAAGGTAGGGGTTTTTTGCAGTCTTTAGAAGTGATGCTATGATGGATTAAAATAGTTTATATTAAAAACTGAGAACTGTGCCAACTGGCAATGTATAAATTTTAGTCTTCAACAGTGCAAGACTTTAACTTACGGGAAAGTCTTTACAGTATCTACTACAATTAGGATTTATTAATGCTTATGTGACTGCCCTAGAGAAGCTAATAAACCTAATTTCTAAACTTTTTAAAATACACTTGTGAGAGTAGTGACCTCTTGCAACACTAACACTGTTTCACTGAATTTTCCTTAGAAATAAATCTGTGAGAGGTAAGGAGACAAACTTAATTCTGAGCCGATTTCCCCATTGACCTGTCTGCATCCTAAAATGTGTATTTCTCCCACAAGGGGTCAGTAGCACCCTTCATTTGGCACCACTTTTTATTACAATGTAAGCAGAAAGCAAACAAGGGATAAGGATAATGATGATTGCATTAATATGTGGGTGGACCAGACCTAACTTGTCTCCTTCTTCAAGCAGGCTAAGTATAATTAGGTTATTTGCTGACTTCAGTAAGCACCATATTCTGTCCTCTGACTCTCATGTGACATGAACATTGCTACTATTGATTAGGGCAAAGTTCCAGTGGAGTGTTTGCCTTTAGCTCTGGTTGAAAGTATTCATTTAGTCAAGCTTTTTTTCAAAAGCATGCAGTTGGAGCAGATAAACTGTATGAAAGAGCTTGTCCAGCAGGCAGGGGAAAAGAATTCTTGTAAGAGTGTCCAACATATTCTTAATGATAACCACAGTCTCCCTAGATGGCTAGAGCTGATTAATATTTTCCACTCTATAGTAATACAACTTACAGTTAAATATGCTTTGAAGCCTATCAGGCTGCTCAGTGGAAGGAATGTCCAGCTTCTCAAGGCTTCTCTGAGTAGTCAAGTTACTTGAAGGCCAGAAGTTTGAAGTTGAAGTAACTCATAATCTTTCTCCCAAGAGGCTGAACAGACCAAGGAGCTGTTCCTTCAACAAAAATTTCCATCCCCTGTAACAAAGTCATGTTTCACAAATCTTCAAGGAATCTTGAGAGGCTCGATGTCATTCAGGCACACGTTCTTACGTGCGTTGAATTTAACAAGGGGCCTTCCTTACCTCCGTGTTTGCAACTCTTGTTATTCTCTCTGTCACGTCTGTTGTGGGGTTTGTATTTCATGTCCTCAGTGCTTCTGTCCCTGCTACTGAAATCCTCCATTTCAATTCTTTCTTTGTCTGTATTTCTGATAGCAGAACCATGTCCCTTCTTCTTGGTGTGTCCCTTCTGAATGTCCTCCTGTTTTCTTTTACACTTGAGGTTGGCATAAGCATAGTGAAGTCCTTGTGTTCCTAACTCCACTGTGAATTTCTGTACTGACAGGAGAAATTCCTGAATTTGGTTTGGCATAATTTCACATTAATTTATTGACATCCCTTATTTCTCCCCATTGGTGACATGAGAAAAAGATTTTGTCTACCACCTGAGGAAAGGATAGGGCCACTTCTGATCTCAACCATATGAGGAAATTCAGAAACAAGTAAATGTTTCAAGATTGTTTGGCTTGGGTTATGTCTTTTTGTCCTATAGGCCACCTGTCATTTTCCTTCTTACTGTATCCTGGATTCGGTTTTTGGTGGCAGCCTAAGGGTTACTTCTCAAAGAAACTCACAAGCAACTAGAAGAGAGAAGCTTCAGTCTATAGTGTCTTGTGCACTTACATTGCCTGGAGGAAGTTCAGTAGGATTGCTTGCAAAGAGAAGGGGTCTGGTTTTGGACTTCGTGCTGCCTCCATAAAGAATTAAGAAAAGCATTCCATCTCTTTGAATAAAGTAAATCTGAAACCATGTTCAAGTTTTTCTTTTTTGCTAGGATTTCATAATCCCTACTGTGTATATACTTTACAGTTGTAAGGTAGCGTGGGGTTCTGTATGAAAGCTATATAACCTAAATGCCAATTATATAGCATTCATTTCCCAATGGCCACAGATTGTTGGCTTTGAAATACAATACTATTATTCTTCCTCTTTTCTTCTTCTGTAATGAGACCAGTAAAATAAAGATTACTTCAGGTCTATCCAGACAAGGTGACTTTTCCTAACACAGAGCCCTAGTTAAACTGTTTGTGGTACAGCCATACAACATATTAAAATTTTTGTCTGTTTTTCTGATCTATAGCACGTGGCACTTAAAGCCCCTAATTTATATTGATATTGGGTTTTCTTCAGGTGGTTCTGATTCTGTGTAAGACTGAGGAAATCTTGATATTGTTGTTGTCCGCTGAAACTGCATTCTCCCACCATTTCATGTAGAGGACATAGAGTCTGGAGGCACCATACTTTTTTGTTGAGATAGAAAAGTGTGCTAGAGTAAGGGAGTAGGGAAACTTAAAGCTAAAATACAGTCATAGACCTAGTTCTTCTGGCATTTATGAGGTGAGAAACTCAGACAGCAAATTTGACAGAGAGAAGAGTAGTCTACTAAAATTGAGTTGCCTGTAACATGGATACATTGAGTCCTGCTGGAACCCTGCCGTGTCCTCCATGTCCCACCAACCTGGATAGGTTCCTCCACACCAAATCTCCCTGGAGGAATATGTCTTAAAATTATACTGAAACTATTCCGCCCATTGAGAAGGAAGGCATGAGAGTTATGAGCCAGTCCCTGGTGCAAAAGTTGTGGATTTGCTGTTTTATTTAACACAGCTTTCTTCCCATGGCACACACTGAGGATGTAAAGGAGTAAGTGATCTTGACTTGGATTTTCTGTGTGCTGTGGCTGTCTGCACCCAGGCAGCAGCATAAAGGAGCTGCTGCAAATCAACTGCTCTGTAATGAGCTGTGTGAGGTGCTCACCCTGCAGCAAGCAGAAGTTGGAGCCACTTAAGCTTTTAAAGTGCTGCAGCCAAGTAGGGTTGAGTGGGCCAAGCCCTCTGGGCATCTACTTATCCTGAGCTGACATTGCTTTATTAGTAAGTGGGATGGAAATGAAATAGATTTGAAAAGCATATCTTCATTAACAAGATTGGGATACCAGACATTTAATTTTAGGCTTTATCTGCTGTGCTGAATGTAACGGTGATGCCAAGATTTGGCAAGCAGTTGTTGAGCACTCCAGGAAAGGTTACTCATGGGCTTTTGTAGGAGTTTCTCAACTTTGAGGATATAGTCAAATAGTCCTCAGGAAAGAAAAAAAACCAGCTTCCTAGCAAGAGTGTTTCAGAAGAAAGCTGGGTTGGTTTTTTTTTGGTTGGTTTGCTTTTGGTTTGTTTTGGGTTTTTTGTTCTCACCCTCTACTGGAAGGCAACTGTGCCTGGTTTTTCATTTCTCTTGCCAATTTTCATTTAGCCAAAAATGGTGCCATATCTGCTACTTGACATCTGGGGTTGCCAAAATCAAACATATATCCTATATGTCTGTTCCAGCTATTCCTGACCATCATACTACCTCTCCCCAGAACATCCTTCCAAGGGTATGAGCATGTGCTTGTGGGATTATAGGAGAGGTAGTGTTATCCTCTGTAACTTTCCAGGACAAGGAAAGGAATTTAATGTTGATTTGGTCTGATCTTCTTCTTTCTGACCATCTTCAATTGTCAAATGTTGAGATGCCTTTTTTTTCATGTGGCATTTAACTTTGAGAGGAAGTCAATGGGGCATCATTGCTGTGCCTGGAGTTCTTGGGTTTGGCCTGTCCTTTCCTACAAAAATTAGGCCTCTTAGCCTAAGATTGGCTGTTTGATGAGGTACAGGTATTTAAACACTAAGCTAGCCAACACTGCTCATAGGAATATTAATAGGGATGGCCTGGAGCTGGCAAGTTTTTCTGGGGAAAATAGGGAAGGGCTTAGCACATCCTAGGTTAAGCTCCTCCCTGTCACAGCTGAATGCTAAATGCTGTGTGACCTGCAGTGTCTGAAGGGTAGATACAGATTAAGGCATCTTCATGGCACAGTGCTGTGTCCATAGGAGCTAGCAGTGAGGGAAGTGCCCTGCATCCATGATAACATAATATTTTCCATGAGTTGGTACATCTGGCTTTTCTGGAAGGGTAGGTAGCCTGAGATGATGTCAGTAGGTACCCTAGGGAGCCTGGAGACAGAGCATTGAGTGCTTGGTACTTGTAGCACAAAACTCTTGAACAGTTTGCTTGTGTATCTGGATTGGCTGTCAGTGAATTAGAAACAAGAGAATCTATAAGGCACCAGCTTTCCATGTTTGCATGAAAAGTGTCCTTCCCTGTGCTTTATTAATTTGCTTCCTCCTGATATGGAAAGAACTCAGGAAGCTAACTAGCCTAGCTTGTTTTGCTGTGAACTGTGTATATGCAGCATTGAACATCTCCTTAGATAGCTTTGAATGTGGACAGGCAAAGGAAAAAAAAAAAGGGAGAGGGGGGAGGACAGAGAGGTCTTTAATGATGTGTTACATTATTGATGGAATTTCTAACCCAGAGAACTGCCTGCCTGGGAGCTGTGGGCAGTGTTACCCACAGTTACTGCTTGCTTGTGCATAGTTCATTTTTGTTTTATTGTTCAGGGAAGATAAAGTGGTGTCTCTGCTAAGTGTGGTGACTGGCTGGGAAGAGCAGCCTGGTTCTGCTGAGCACAGCTGCCAAAACTGGAGCAAGCCAAGGGAGCGCTGTTCTTTTATCAGGGACAGAAATGTGGTCTGACACAGCTTTCTTATCAAAGGGAAGGATTTTTCACTTCAGGAGGAAGTTTGGCTGGGAAGGCATTGGATAACTTTTTTTTTTTTTCAGCTCTGCGGGAAGTCCTGTATAAATGTGTTTTCCATGAATGTAATAGTTCTGCTTCTGACTCTCTGGAGAGAACATTAGTGCTGTGTATGCGGGAAATAACACAAGGGTGACTAAAATATTTTTAATCTGAGTAAGTCAGCAAACATACCTTGTGTGCTCACAGCCAGGAGCCATTTGCTCTTGGCTTATGCCATGGAGCAGGCAAAAAGTAGGTCTCTTTTTTTTCTAATTTTTTATTCTAAGTATTTCTGAAATTTCCCTTGATCTGTTCCAAGCCATCCTGTCATAGTCAAATTAAAACTCAGCCTTCTCTTCTGGTAAATACCTTGTGTAACAGGAGTGATATGTTTGTGTTTCAGCTTAAACTTGGATAATTTTGTTTAAACATTAAGAGCCTATGTGTATATAATATAGAGAAGTTTCTCTAGTACAGTTGAAGAAACAAGTTATCCTCTAACTGAGGCCATTAGATTGTGATTTGTTACGTTTGGTTTCCGTGGTTTTCCTGTGAGTCTTTGCACGAGTCACTTAGTTTTGTGTTTCCTCTCTTTCTTAAGTATGAAATGAGAAATTACTGCTTGGGGGTACAGAAATAAATCTGCTGGTGTATGCAGGGACTCCTACAACAGCTGTAATGAGTTCCTGAGTAGATAAGACGCCTCCCCTGCCAGCCAGTCACACTGTGGTGTACCAGCTCAGTTCGGTATTTTCCTGATGAAAAACTGAAACCAGGTACCAGTGCTACTTCAATCTTGCCACAGAGCAAATAAGCATAAAATGAACTAATACCTTCCACCACCCATGCAATGGGAGTTATTAATTAACTAGTAATTATATACCAATGTGTATTTTATTATACTTAACAAGTAACTCTTGATCATTATTTCCTTATTAAATCTGTTAATGAGAAAGGGCTGTATTCAATACAGGTACTGAGTTATAACTAAGTGAGCTGACAAAATGCAAGCTTTTGGGTGGTAACATTTCTCTGAGGTTCTCTCTCTGTGATCTTGTCAGTGCACTGAAGCATTTTAATAAGTGCTCTCTGCAACTCCACCTCCCCCAGCCAGTGGGTGTCACTGCAAGCATTGCAGTGAAGGAAGAACGATTTTGGGGAGAAAGAATAAAAGTTCAAGTGTATGCTGTATTTTTTTAAAGTTAGAAACAATTGCAGAACAACAACTAAATCCTAAGTTACTAACCTAGCAATTTGAATAGATGTTTCTTGGAGATGCTTAAAGGTCTGAAATACTTATTAAAAAAGAAAAAGAATTAAGTATCCTAGATGGCCAAGGCCAATCTTCTGATAGAAGTCATGTCACTGGCCACTTCCATAGCCATGCTGGCCCCAAATGCTGCCTTGCTTCCTAGTGCTGAATGCTATGCACCTCAGAGATGATGGTGGTTTAAAAAAACCCCAACAGCAGAACAGCCAAAAACAAACACCAAAGAAGCCCCAAAAGCCTTTCCTTGAACTCTTTAAAGCCACTTACATGGAATTCTTGCTGTTTGCAGATCTGAGTGCTAAAGGTCACTCTGACTCAAAGCCCCCATCTTCCCCGGAGAACTGGCCATCCCCAAAGCCAGATGAGCTGACTCAGATGCTCTTCCAAGCTGCTGCTGGGGGAAGACACGGTTGTGCAATCCCAGCCCTCTGCCCCCAGCGTGGCACAGCCCAGGCAGCCGTGCAGGCTGGGCACTGTTCACAGCACAGGCATTGCCCAGCAGTGGGAAGGAAGAGTGGCCCCTTCGGGAGGGGCCTCCCTCGCACAGGTCGTTGCTAAGGCCCGCGTTGTCTCTGCTGTGTTATCGTGAGGATGACAGTTTAAACAGGCCTTATCACTGTGTATTCAATCAAGGTTTATGAGGGCTGATAAAGATGTCACCTAGTTGCTTTGTGTGTTCATTAAAACCCTATTCCCCAGTAGGACTTTGCTGTGTTATGTTTTCCTTTTTTTTCTTTCTTCACTGAATTTTAGGTGTCTTCAGAATACAGAGGTGTGCGTTAGAAGGAAAGGCGTAATGCTTACTTGAATGCCCCTAATATTTCTGTGGGAAAGCCCAAAGCTTAAATTTAGTAGCTTGGTTGACACTACTCTATCTGTGTTTAATATCTTATATTGTCATAATTGCTTATTTAATAGTTCAGTAAAGTCTCCTAAATGTAGCCTATGCAGGGCAGTAAAGTGACTTGTGTGCACTTCCCTGCTCTGTGGTCTTGGTACTGAAGGTGGCTTGGGAGGGCCTTGGTGTTACTCAGTTATGACACAGGAACTCAACAGTAGGTTGAGTTCCCATTGAGACTTTTCCTGATGGATGGAGACTGCATGTTTCCAACACAGAAATGTAAACCTTGTTCATTTATTGTTCTGGTTGTATGTCAAAGCTGAAGAAATGGTTGCAATAAATAGATGGTCATATAAAATGCATCAGTAATTTTCAAGTCGTCTGTCTGTGAACAGTAATAGAAAGTAGGCAAAGATTAAGTCTGTCTTGTCCTGTAAACTTCTTCATTTCAAGGTGGGGTTTTTTTCCCCTTAACCCATGTCCTCCTTGCTAAAATTTAAAACAAATACATTGTCTTAATTGTATCTGATGTCATGTCCAATTCTGCCAGTCTTCAGAAAAATTTCTACAGTAAGAAGTTGCTCAGTTGCATTTTTGTTGGTTAAGTAAAATTTGTTTTAAAAAAAAACATATACAAAACCATAATGAAATATGATTAGTTGCAGCTGCTTGTTGTGTTATAAAAGAGAAAAATGTTAGAGGAGTCTATTGGCTAAAAAGATTTGAAAATATGTAACAGACTCAAGACCTTAGTTCAGGCACAAATCAATTGAGATTAAGCATGTGTGTTCAGGCTCTTTTAAAAAATGGGAAGAAACTGAATACTCAATTTATTCCATAGATCCCCAGGTCATAGTAAATTCCTGTTATTTACACTTTAGCATATTGGCTCTCCATCCTCCAAACTTTGTGAATACTAATGGCTGTTGGCATTTCAGAAATGATTCTTTCACTTGGTTTACAGTTTTGCTGCTGCTGGCAAGCATTGAACTATCAAAGGCTTTAATGCTGTGCATGTGCATTTCATAATAGAATGTTGTTCTATGAGGATAATAACACTTACTAGAGATCAGTAATAAAATGAAAAACAGCCTCTCCAGCATCACTTGTTAACACTTCTAATGATTGTTTGCCTATTAACACTAATTGGTTATATGCTTCCATTTTAGCCCTGTGCAGGCTGGCATAAGCATGAGGCACTCGTGTATGTACAGTACTTATGAATGGCTGTGCTGGCCTACTGATCTCTGCAATAAAAGTTACTGTACCATGATCTGGGTCTGCTTTTTTTTTAAAATGTTTTATATCAGAACCACTTGTTGACCTCTGCCTTATCAATTCACTCTATCTGTTTGCCTTTAAACAGTAGTCATGGTATTCTGTAGAATATTTGCCTGGTACAGTGGTGTCCGTTTAGCCTTGACCATGGAATCCTCTGTGGTCATCCAGTAGTACAGTATTTTTTGAAGCTTGCCTTAAAATAGAATGTGTTGTTAAACCTTTGACTTCAAACAGTTGACTGTGGGTAGTCTAAAATAGTAATTTATTTGCCTTCTGATGTTCCTGGAGCTAAGATAGAAAGTGTTGTGGTTGCAGCCAGTCACTGGGTTCAGGAATCCACCTTCACTCAGTGAGCACTTTCTGCAGGGTGAGGAAGGGGAATCTGGAGCATGGCGATGAAAGGTACCTTTGGAAGCTGAAGTCTCACCCCAGACACGTGTGCTAACGTGCTAAAAACACGGTTGCATCCAGAAGCTTGTCTGGCTTCAAATGTATATTGATTTCTGTTTTCTCATTTAAATCCAGAAAGCTCATAACAACGGAATATTAGGCTGAAAATCTGAGGATAATTTAATATAGAAAAATAAAGTGGTTCAAATACTAACAATGCCAAGGAATCCCTGGTCTGTTTCTAGCCAGCTGAATGGGAAAGCGCCTTTAGTGCAGAGTAATTGGCTTTTCCCTTCTATTCTTGTTTGGATGAGGCAATATATTCAATTGTATCCAAACAGGGGTTGTTTCAGCCATGCCTCGTGGTTGTTCACCTGTACTATCCAACCTTAGACATTGAGCTGAACAAAACCTACACTTCAGTACAGTTCTTGGCATCAGCAGTTTTCTTCACAGATCTTAGGCTGCCATCACCAGCCTTTGGAGTAGGGTCAAGAAGTACCAGAATCACAGTCACTTCTCTGCTTCCATACTGAGAGGGTAATTGTGGTAAATCAGGAGCAGGAGAGGGCCCTGTTGTGGGAAGAGCCATGATTAATTGTGTTTGCCAGTGCCACCCCTTCCCAGAGCACGCTGCTGCCTCGTGAAGGGCGGCAGCGCGTGCAGCGCCGATAAAGGGCGGCGGCGGTGCCAGCGGTGCCGTGGCTTTGCTGCCGTGTGTTGTGCCGTAGCCATGGCACCTGGCGAGTGATGGATGTCTCTGGGCTGGTGCTGTGCTGAGCTATGATTAGATATTTATTGATAACAGCCACGCTGGTCCAGTCCAAGAGATGACTTGAGGCCTCTGCAGGTCTGTTGAGAAGATTTGCTCTCAAGGTGAGGCATCTGTATGTAGATCAGTGTTTATGGACACCCAAAGCTCACCAGCAGTCAGCCTGGTTAATCCAGCTCCTATGGAGAGGTCAGTAGCTCCATGCACTGGGAGATTGCCAGCCCCTGTCCATGAGGATGTGGTAATTGATTTTCTCAGTTGAGTAAAAAGAGCAAGAAATCCTCTCCATGTGTCATTGTGGAGCAATTGCTTACAGTATCACCTGATTTGTTCTTTTGTGCCCACCAGCATTACTCGGGGACATAGAGTGAATGTAAGTTTAGGAAATAGACTTGTTTCTTCTTGAGGTACATTTCATTTATCTTCAAAGCAGACCTCAAAGGCTAATGATTTAAAACCATTTCTCCAAATAGTAGAATGGCTAAATCCAATCAAAGAGTGTATCCCACAGGTATTTGTGTACCTCCCTCGAATCAGTCGATAGGAATGATTTATTAACTAGAAACTTCATTTTTTCTAATTAGCGAAATTACAATGCAGGCCAGCCACAAAGTTTTGTTGTTGTAACCCTCACCCACCTTCCCTGCAACGTTGCTTCTTCTTGTGCTAATCTAAATGTAAATTGTAAGCCCTGTGGGACAGGGTGTATCCCTTTTATTCTCTCCCTTCCTTTTCTATTTTATTTTTATTTATTCCTATTACTTCCTTTTGTATTTAATTTCATTTACTTTTATTTTATTTTACATTTGCACGTGATCCTCTGAGAAGAGTAGCTGTTGCTTGCCTTACGTGCTCCTTGATGATTCCTAAATTCATGTCTTTAATCGAGTCCGCTCATGGCCTCTCTTTTCCACCATGAATCAGAGTATCTGCAATAAGCCAGCAGCACAGAGCGTATTTTAAGATCTTAACAGCTCCCACTGGAGCCTCCTCACTTCCCCCATGACCAGGAAAAATGAATTGCCTGTGTGAGATGCTTGATCAACAAACTAGAATTGTTTGGGAAAGAAAAAGAAATGGATGTGAGGAAGGAGTTACAAAAAGCCAGAGAACACCCTGCGGTTTCTTCTCCCTCTCTCACAAATGGGGATCCTGCTCCTGCACAGCTGTGGTGCTGGAGCCTGGGCTGGGAGAAGGCTTTGGGATGTGTAAGCCCCCAGCCACAGAGGGGGTTTGTGGGTCAAAATCAATACCTGTATGTTAGTCCATATAAATAAATCATAGGCCTGTAAAATACATGCTGTAGTTTGCTGCTGGGTCCTGTGGGAGCATGAAAATAATTTAGCACAGCTGGATGCTTGTTCGTCTTCCAAACTGTTTTTATGGTCTAAAAGAATAGCTTCCTAAATCGCCGTCTCATGGAAAAGCAGAGTGTGGGGCTGCGCCAGAGCACAAAGGTGTCATTTTAATTAAAAATCTGCTCTCTTACTTACCTTCCAGAGCACCCCTGTTCCCTCTGACCAAGGAATTTTTACCTAATCCGAGCGAGCAGCTGCTGCCTGCCAAACGGCAGAGCTGGCTGGGTGAGCAGAGTTCCCGCTCTCCCGCGCTGCGAAGGGCTCCGTGGGATTAGTGAGAAACCTCTTCCCTCAGCTTGAACTCCAGCAAGGAGTCCCTGCGGCTCATGGAGACCAAACCAGCCCTTGCAGCAATAAAGTCTCCCAAAGATTCTGTAGGCCCCCAACACCGCTGAAGTTGAGGGCCCATTGGAGATGTTGGGATGCCAAGAAATGATGTTTGATGCTAACCTCTGCGCTTAATGGACCAAATAATTTCTTCACTACCCTTGCCAGTGAAAAACCAGGCTTTTGTGAGCCCAGTGGAAGCTATGGGAATTATTTGAGGTGCTTTGAAGACTGAAAGGGTGGAATCAGTGCTAACTACAGAGGTGCTTCATTGCTTTGGTGCCTGTGGGAGGGACGAACCTGGCAGAGGTTTCCAATGTCCTTAGAAACTGTGGTGAATGGGCTGTAAATATCTTTGCATTCAGCTCAGGTCTCTGAGGAAAAGTGGCGAGCCAGTTCTGGTGTTTGATCTGCATGGCTGGCAGCACCCAGCAGTTGCTCTCAGCTGAAAGATGGAGGGATGCCTGCTGGCCCAACAAAATGCTGTGTGAGCAGCAGCACTGCCAAAGTTTTGGTTTCTCCTCGATTTCTGGTCTCTAAAATGCTCTGGGAAGTTCTGTCAATGGGGAGTTGCGGGGAAATGGTGTGGCCCGGGGTACATGGAGAACGTGGGCCCTCATCAGATGTATGTCCCCTTTTAAAAATGCAAATTGATAAATAAACACTGAAACAATAGGACTGTGCTAATCCTTTTACAAAGGGTAAATTGCTAATCTAACTGCCCAGCCAGGATGGCTGCTTCACCTTAACAATAGCGGCATTTATACCTTATGTTTTACTTGTAAACTGACATGTAGTGAATTGGAAAGGGTTTCAGCTCACCTGCTCGCTGGGGGAGGGCGGCTAATCCTTTCATGCCCTTCACACTCGGTGAGCAATGCTGCCATTTGATCACGCTGAAGCAAAAAGGCCAGCCAAATTTTCAGCCAGTTTAGACTTGGTTGTGCTTGTGCTCTAACAATGCTGCCAGTGTCTGCAGTGAGGGCAGAGAGAAAGGTCTATTCATGTCTTCACACAGCGAGTACCCGAGGGCCTGATCTTCAAAGGCACTGGGCACCCCCAAGAAAGGATGCTGAGCTCGCTGACGTTCAGTGACCCCGGTTTTCCTCACTTTTCAAGCATGGTGGGTCCTTGCTAATGGATATTGGCATCAGGGAGTGCGTGTGCCCATCTTCAGTGGCCTGCTCCTGGCTGATGAGGCCATCATGGAAAACCAGCTGGAAGGGAGAAGGGTCTGAGCACCCTGGTCCCTCACATTGCTGTGATAGGGGACTGGGAGCTGGAAACAGGGGAGGGTGCTGTGGTAGGTTACCAGGGAGGGGGAGTGGTGCCAATGAGTTGATTGCGAGGTTGTGTGTGTCTTTGCCTTGCCTGGCATTGATGCGGATTTTATAAGTTAAACAGAATTGCTTGTGATCATGTTGGATAAGTCCTGCCTTGGACTTTTGTCCTGAGTTGCTGCAGCTTTTTGTCCTCTCCTACCACTTGGGGTTTTGGGTTATTTTCATTTTGTTTTTTTTTTTTTTCCTTTTCTTCTATATTAGTCTCCAGCATAAGATCTGATCCAAACAGATGGAAATACGATTTTTCTTGCCGTATTTGTTCACTAAGGTGTCTACAAACCCATGAGCCTCATTCTCTTGTTTGGGAATGAAGGAAACACGGACATTTCATAGCTGTAGAGTCACAAATTCAGGGCAATTTGATTCAGAAAGAGTATTGAACAAAGTATTTTGGTAGATGAGATCTATGGGGTTCTGTCTTCCATGTAACCAGATTTATATGAGCACAGAAGAGGAAGATCAGGATGATTTCTATTTTTTTATCCCTGGAGGAAATATAATCTCCCAAAGTCATGTGAGATTAACATCAACATGCATTTTTCCTGAGAGAAATCATATCAGACATCTGGCAAAGCAATTCATGCCACTTGTATTTAAGGGATTCTTTAGAGAGGGAGGCAGAAGCAGTCATGGACCAAACATGCCAGAAAAGCTGTGAGGAAGACTTGGAGAACCTTGGTTTGACTTTGCTGGCCTGAGGCCTTCTCACTGCCAGGAGAGGAGTGTTAATGTGATACCAGCTCTGAGGAGAATCTTGCCAAGTAAGGGATGCTGCAGCAGATTAAATTAAAGACTGTGGGAAATGGATAATTAGAACTTAAAACCCAATAGTTCATAAAGACCTAAAAGTTTCAATATTTTTTAAATATTAATTTTTACTAACTTAGTTCAAGTTAGCTTGAATTCAGGGTGCTCATTCTTTTTGCTTTGGTTAACGAAAGCAGAGCTAGCCCAAGTAACACCAATGGAAGAGTTACAGGAAAAAACCTTTTCATCTCCATTTCGGTCTCACAAAGCTAAGAAAAATTCACATGGTAAATTATCGGTCATGATTTTTATTTGAACTCTGACTCAGACTATTGGCATTGAATATTCAATGTGTGGTTAGCAGACAACAAATTTAAGCGACTTACCTGTTAAAAAGATATAATAGATTTGAGGGAGTTTTCTTGGCAGAGGTTCATAAAATTAAATTTGGCTACTAAGTTGCATTAATATTTTCACCAAGTGTCAGTGTAGGAGTATGCTGATGACCTGGAGTTGGGAAGCATTTTACATAAAGAGTGGAATTTAGATCTCCACAAGGAGAAGGGAATAATCACATAGCGGAAGAGGTGTGAAATTTAATGCTGCAGGAGATAAGATCTCATAGTATTTAGGGAAAAATAATAAACATTTTGGCAATGAACTGGAGCCGGAGGGTTCAGAGAAGGTGAAAACCAGGGTGCTGTAGGGAGTCACAGGAAGTGTAAGTTGGATGCAGTGTCAGTGCAAGTCTTTCCAGGGAAGAGGGGAGCATTGTAGCTGTACTGCTGAGCCAGGTGCTGAGGAGAGACCTCATGTGAAATGCTGTGTATGGCTCTGGCCTTTGTAGGAAGAACTGGAAAAAAGAAACAGACCATGCTAAATGTGTCGGGCTAGCAGCACAACCAGATAACCTTTGTCTTGTGAGAGAGCAAACCAGCTTCACTCACAAGCTACAGAATGGGAAAGGTGCCAAGAAGAGAAACTGGAACTGAAGGACAGTGACTATAAAGGGTACACATGAGTAAAAAATGGTAGAGAGAATAGTTAAGTGTAGATTTAAGAATATAGGCTGCAGGTTAAGAGGAGATTCCCATAGTCTGAGCTGTGAGATTCTGGATGAGTCTTCCAAGATGAGCAGTTTAGAAAACCTGGTGAGTGTGTAAGTGTTCAGTATGTGCATTATTAGATTGGCAAAGACAGATGATCAAGCCAGCAGCGGGGAGGGCAATATTCATTATAATACTGGCCTGGTGTGAGGGATCTGTAGGAAAGAAGGGCAGGGACAGACCTCACCCAAGCAAACCGTGCTGGAAAGACAGAAAAGTTGCAGAGGCTTTAGATCAAGTTACACTGTCCTAGGTCTTGTCTTCTCTGCCAATACAATGGTATTAGGCATCTCAGAATAAATGTATTCGATTCTGGTAAATGGTGACTGCTTAACCTGGTGGTGAAGAGACTCATTATGGTGGATGTGGGAAGTGATGAAGGAAGACAATGGATTTTCTTTCGATGTTATTTTATACACACACATGTGCACAGACATATATGTAGTTTTTGTGAAAAGCCTTGAAGGAAGGTATTCCTGCTTCAGTATGCTGCCTTTAATTTCTTGTAGCCATCCTTGCTTGTGGTAGGCAGGGGCAGGAATGAGCTCTTTGAGTTAATGAGAGCAGCAGCCCCTGTACAGTCTGTTGGGAAGTGTAAATCTCTGTTTGGAGTAAGGTGACCAAGCAGTGTTTGAGCCTGAGCTTCCAGCTCTGAGACTTGCAATCTGCCCAGCTAAGTCCCCTTTCAGACTGGAAGCACAACTGTGTTGAAACCTGCTGTGAGACCCTCAAGACTCTTGTTTAAAAAGCAACTGGACAAAGGTCAAACCCAGAAAGGGAGAAAAAAATCCCCAAAACGAGAAACTAAAACCTGTGGGAACAATCATGGAAGGAGAGGAAGGAAGAATGTTTCCTGGAAAATAAAGAACCTCACTGAACTTTAAATCTAGCCCAGACACCCAGAGTCGGCCCAGTTATGTTGGAAAAGCTTAATCCAGCAGAAACAGGGAAGGAAAAGAAGCTAAAATGCTGGAGAAGTGAATGATACAAGCTGCCCTTGTGTCATGGTCCTTCATATCCTGGCTGTACTGCACACCACAGAAGGACATTTTGTGCATCCCTGTGCTCAGCCTGCTTTGTTACTGGATAGAAGAGAGAGGGGAACTGGGTTCAGGGAGAGAGTGTCATGTTCTGGATCATCCAGAAGAGGAGGAATGTCACTCTGGACACACAGCTCAAACCAGCCTACAAAACGCTGCACAGGAGAACCCCTGCTCTGCGGCCCTAAGCACACACTGCACAAAAGTTAAAAGCAATCACCAGAGAATTTTAATGCCATATTAAATGTTGATTCATGTGTGGCTGGAGCCACAGTGGCCTGGAGGGCTGGTGCTTGATCCAGCTCCAAAGCGATAAATTGATCTGTAATTGATGCCAGTTTCCGTGCGTGGCAAAAGTCATCTGATAGGGACCAGTGGTGCAGGGTGTGACCTGGAGCTGGAGCCAGGAGCTGTGTCCTCCTGCAGTGGGTGTGCACCTGGCAGGCTGAGTCACCAGCTGCCTTTGGGGATAGCCCTCTGCACAGGAATGTTATCATCTCCTCCCCTGCCTGAAGCAGACCCCAGCAGCATCACTGGTCCCTCACTGCCCAGATTCAGGTGCATTGTGTTCAGTCTCTTCCGCTTGAGAAAGGAGCAGCCTGAAGGGTTTTAGCCAGGAATTGCTCCCAATCTGGTCCACACCAATGGTAAACAGCTTCTCCCCTGATCGCAAATGGCATCCAAAAAAGACTACTCTATTGCCTTTTTTACTGTTATCGTTTGGTTTTGATCACTCAAAATAAAACAGGACTATTTTTTTAGGAAATAGATGGAATTTCAAATATATATCAGATGTTTAGGCCAGATGCTTATTAAGTCAATGAATCATTCACAATTGAGAAATATTTGCTGTCTCCACATGTTACTGACATGAGGAGTGCTTTTTTTACGGAACATATGGAGGAACAAGTCTCTCTCTGATTAAGGGAGTGAACTGAATCAGATTTTCATCAGCTTTCACTGGAGCAGATCCTGTGAGCTCCGGCTGTGAACCATGCTGTTTTCTCTGGGTCTCACTCTCTCTCCCCTTCCCTCCCACTTGTTCTTCCCCTTTATGCAGTTGTCTATTTTTCTCAGGCTTTGTTGAAGTTCAGTTTGTGAAATTTGGTTTGCCCAAGGTTTGGTTCCATAGGATGCTGAGCTAAATGCAAACTGGTTTAAATCTGGTAGCAAATTTGTGACCAATTAGACAAATAAAGGGAATTGTCTTGAAGTGTGTGAACATCAATGAAAATTGGGACATCTGTGTCATCTTCATGCCAGCAACAGTTCTTGTGAGTATTCAATAATCATTGTCTGCCTTGTTTGCCCGTAACTCTGAATCAAAGGGAGCATCTACAGAAACTGCTGTATTATAAAATACCTTCAGGCAGAAGTTGTACTTAATGAGCGTGTTATTATTGTTCTAGCCAGGGCTAGAAAAGGAGCAATTTTGGAAAGATGCAGATAGTGGCATTTGGCACAAATTAATGTTGGATGTTGAAAGGGTAAAAAGTCTTATAGTAGCGCTTGTGGAGATTAATGGGCTATCCACATAGGTTTGAAATGCCATCATTCCTGTGAGAAGCAAATAGACTTATGTGCTGCATCCTGAATGAAATATCATTATACTTCTTTATTTCTAATTAACCTGTAGATTGGTAGTGTGTGTGTGTATAGATATATGGTGTATATGTGTATATTTTATATATATATATGGTTGTATATTAATGGACTTTAGAAGTCATTAGGCCCTGCTCTATTGTGTCACCTACCTAACTGATATTAGCTATAAAGTTTTGGCTAAAACAGGTGTTTGTATTATCAAGAATCCAACAGCCTTTAGGACTCTGGCAGGGAAGAGAGGAACAAGTGTCACATTTATCTAAGCTTGCTTATTTATTTCTGTGCATAGTTCCTTGGGCAGTAGGTCATATAACTGTTTCCCCAGAGCTATCTGTCCAACAGGAAACCATGAAAGCATTAGACTTGTGCCAGCTGAAAATCCCCTTGCTGAAACACGGTAGGTTTCGCTATATTTCTGCAGTAGGTACTTTTTCTCTGAGCTCATGCATGAGCAAACCTCCCAGACTGGAGCTGAACCAGAAAGGAGAAGCCAGACAATGTGGCAAAGTTGACGTTTTGAAACTATTTCCACTTATTTAAACAAATCTATTACCTGCTTGAATACCTGGAAGTACTCCAGGACTTCAACAGTTTATAATTTTCTCTTGTCTAGTTCCCCTGGTTTATTTTCCCAGGCCTAGTAGCTGCTGTCTCGAAATGTTCTCACTAAGGAGGCAGAGAGGTCCCTGTTTTCTCACTGTCTTCATCCCTGCGGTTGCAGGGCTTGGTATTACAGTGCTGCTGCATTTAGCCTCCGTCTCAAAAGCCCCATAATGTTCAGGATTCAGATCTGCAGGGTACTAACAAAGGCTCTGGGCCGGTGGTGAGCAGTGGTAATGTTCCTTGCCTTGAGGAAAGGCTTTAAAATCTGACTACAGTGGGTGGCTATCAGCACTAGGGACTGCAGGAGCCTGGCTGCCTTTCCTGGGACATGGGAATAAGGAGCTGTTTGAGGGGTCTCACTCCTGGCTTTCAGAATGGATAAAACCCAAGGCTTTTCTTAAGCAGTGGCTGGGCAGACTCAGGTTTTGGTCACAGGGAAAATTGCCAAGGCATGTGGTGCTTAGAAGGATTTAAAAGCAGCTTGATCTAAACACACAAGTGCTCTGTGGCATAAGCAGCACTATTGGTCTAATGTGTTTAAAAAAATCACAAACCACTGCAGGGTTGACAGTTCCCATTCCTTCAGGCTATAAACCAATTTCTTGTTATACTTTTTATTCCTCTTCTCTCTCAATAAAAAGTGATCTTGTTGGCCAGGTGCAGTGTCAGAAAGTAGTCCCTGTCAAGAAAAGGCATTGGCCAGTTTCCTTGGGATTTATTAAATAATGGAGTACCACAGCAAAATATGACAGAAGTCCGGCATTACTGACCACAAATAAATAAAACATCAGTCTTTGACCACGGGGAAAAACTCAACTTATTTTGCACACATATCTCTGGCCCTTGAAGAGGCTGGGGGAAGGGAAATTTAGCTCCTTTCATAATTTTAATCAGACCTGCTTCCTAGTCAGAGCTGAGCTTGCCATTTTCTCTGTTTGGAGCGCTTTTCCTGAAAGTGGGAAGTAGGAATCCAGCTGCAGGGGTCTAATTTGCAATGGAGCAGGTCAGGAAACACTTTCCTTTCACTCTTCAAAGTTTTCCCCTTTGCTCACTTGCTGCCTATACTTCAGAGCAAAGTACAGCCTCAGAATCCTGCACCCTGTCTTTCCTAGTCTGTCTGGATTAGTAAAATTACTTTTGACAGGCTTTCCTGGTCAAGTCACTTTACCAGTGATGTCTCTCATATCTTCTACCAGGTGAGAATGGCTTTGTCACTTTTAGTTTTCTTGGCTTTTTAGGTTTTTTTGTTTTCAAAGAAGGAATTGTGCGTGTGGGCAGATGTTTCCAAAGAAGCCAGTGAACTGGAGTAGATCTTTACTAAGAGACCAGGGCAGGCATTTTGCCACAGATTATTCATCTGCATGCACGGTGGGGGCAGAGGTGCTTCAATGGGCTCTGATGAAATTAAGAACCTGAATCACCACCTACTTTTGAATGAAGATTGTATGAGAATGGCTGAATTATACTGTTGGAAGTCCTAATTCCCTCTCTGCCTTCACCTCCATCTCGGACTGATTTCTGGTGCTTTTTGCACCTACATATATTCTATAATTTGTGAGTTTCAGTGACAGTGGAAGACCAATATGTACCTCAGGGACACTTTCCTATTGTGTCTTAGCTTGTCATTCCTCATCTCAGCATGCTCCATCATCTAGTTTCTGTGTATGAGGAGACACATTCCTGCAGAGGAACATCTTCCTCTGCAGATTGAGCCATGCCTGTGAGATGGACACCCGTCACCCATCACTCAGTGTGAACACAGCTCCACTCAGGTGATATTGGCAGACCAATACAACTATTTTCTTTCTACTGATCACAGCTGGATCCCATGCTATGATGCTGTAATCCCAATCTCATTCATGATTCTGATGTGCTTGCCTGCCCCATTTTGCTAGTCCCTGACTTCACAGTCCTTGAAGAATGGCAGTCACCATTTGTCACTGTAAATGTAGCCCCTGTGGATCCATGTTCCTTGATGTCCATCTGTATTCTTGCTCTTTATTAAGAAAAAAATGTGCTTTATCATATGCCCTTACCCACATCAGAGGCTTGATGCATGAGATGTGTGATAGGAGTTAACTGCTTCCAGCATAAGCAAAAAATAGTTATTGGCAATCAGAGTTTGATTTTCCTGCTGAGAACTCCATTCCCTTTCCTTCCTAAGATCCTTGGCTATGGATCTTGATCTTCCCTTCCTGACCAGTCACTGTAGAACTCATAAAGATTTGTAGAGGCCACTCTGGAGAAGAAATCATGTTCTGTTTGAAAACCACTTTTGTTTGCATTTTCTTTTGAATGGTATGTAGAAAATGAGTCAGTCATGTGTGAGCAGAAAAGCTGACATCCCTGGTAACCAAGCAGTTGAATGCTCTGTATACCTAGACAACAGGCTGCAGAAGCTGCAATTAACCACCTCTGACTGTACAGTAACTTCAAATTTTCAGCTTTGATGGCTACTCGTTGGTGTTTGCAGAGCATTCCTATGGCATATGGTAACCTTTAGCCCAGCACAGACCTCCAGGAGTAAGTGCAAAACCTCTGTCATTCCTGTATGGGGCATATGGTTAATATTAGAGAATGGCTTAGCTCTTGTTTGTTTGTTTGTTTTTGCTTTGAGTACATCTGAGTCCACCAGCTCCCATTCAATATCATCTCAAGGACTGCTTGAAAGACTACACTGATGCTGAAATACAAAGCATCTCATTTGCAAGACAGTCACAGAGAGGCACGAAGCAATCCCGAGGTGACTCGGGTGACAGGACACAGCTGACAACAGATGAGACCAGGAACAGGACCCAGAAGTCCTTGACTGTGTTGCCTCTCTCACCCACTCTGTTCCCAGGGCAGATTGTTATTTTACAGATGTTTGTGAAACATCTGCATGCATGAAAGAACAAATCACAAACCAGTTGTAGTTCTCTGCTTTTCTTTTCTGTCAGAAACATTGTTTTAGAACCAAGGAAGAGAGACAGAAAGATTTGTTAAGCAACATCCCACAAGAAATATAAATCTCCTGAGAAAATAATGCAGCTTCTTCATTCTATCTGATTTCTGAAAGGCTTTCTTCCCTTGTAGGGCACTATACACTCGGTGTCCCAACATATTCCCGAGGAGAAATGCTGTGCTGGGCAGGCGGCAGAGCCCAGCTGGGATTCTGGCAGAGCATGAGAGGGGGGTGAAAGACAGTGGGTGTCCTATATGGCTTTCTAGCGTTTGGACGCTGTCACTTCTTTTCCTGCAGCTTAAAAGAGACAAGAGTCGCTGTAGGAGAAGTTAAGGTTCTCTCTCACGTCCTTAGCCTTGAAGGGATGTGCTGCCGTAGCTGCGCCTCCCCATTTAAATTGCTGGCAAGCAGCAGAGATGGCAGCCGGCGGTGTCTGCCCCACCCTTCTCACCCAGGGGCAGAGGCAGGGCTGTATCTCAGTCAGAGCAGTTCACAGCTTGTTGTATCGGAGCAGCCTCCCTTTGTCAGCAGCTGGAGCCAAAGGGGATGCTCAGGGTTGGGAGAGCTCGTGTTCTGCTGCTGCTGTCCTGCTGCAGGAACCCAGCAACCTCTGGGATGGGGAGGGGCAGCAGCAGATAACTGTGCTCGGAAATGCAATTTATCTGCTCAGATACTCGGACAGGACCTTCTGTCTGCAGGTCTCTCGGATCCTTGGGAGCACTCGTGACCTAATGCCCGTGGAATTCCCACAGACCGGACACAAGTGGGAGCTCTGGGCACCTCAGAGAGCTGAAGCCACACGCTTTCAAAATTATGCTCCCAAATGGCGAACGACCCAGGTTTAAAAGCCTCTTTTGAAAAACCTCAATTCTAGCAACACTCCCCACAGTTCGAGTGAACCAGTGGGAGAGTCACCCTGCTCAGTGGTGCCTGAAAACAGGTGGTTGCATGAGCAGAGGAAAAGTCAATCCCCTCAACCCCATGATAACTTAAGCACTGAAAAATTGACTGGTTTTGAAAATACGTGTCCAAAAATGTTTCCTGCAGGGATGCCAGCTCTTCGAGTGCAGACTGAGAAACTGTTGGGAAAGGAGCTGCGAAAATCAGGCTATCTCCTTTCCCTCTCCTCCCCTCCAGCATCTGTTTAGGTTAGGATAAAAGCTGAATCCACATTACCTTTTCTGGGACATTTTTCTGTGAAAACATAGATATGAGAGAGGGGTAAATAATGGAAAAGTACATCATCTGAGAGAGTGCTGAAGGGGCTGAGGTGTGGGGGTGTGAAGGAAGACAAACTGTCACTGACTGATGAATTTTTTATAATTTCTAAGTCATGGGGAACACAAAGGTTTTTCTGATTGTGACTGCACTAATTTAAAACATTAAAATGAATGTTTAAAAAATTGGTGCCTGAAACTAAATCCCTTCAAATCCATAGTTAAGCATTCAAGTAGAGAGGCTTCTGGATTCTGTGGCAGAAGAGCCCTTTGCTGCAGTGCATTTAGTGGAATTTCGCTGGACTTTTGCAAAAGCTCTGAACATCCAGCAGCTACTGCTGAAGTCCCACATAAAATATATTTCCATTTCCTTGAAGTGCTGAATTATGGACTTAAAAGCCCAACTCTAGGCACCATTTTTCTCTGTGTGAATGATCTGGTTACAAGTATAATATAATAAATTCTAATAAAATAGATTTATGGCCTTTTTTTTCCTTTTTTGCCAGTGAATAGATGGAAAAAATCAGATTATTTTTTAAAGTTTTTCAGTCAGTAGGGATTGTACTGGGAGTTGTGCTAGGAGTTCTTGGCTCCCAAGTTATTCTCTAAACAAGGCTGTTTTGCCTCAGCTGGCTGAGCTGGTGGGCCCACTCAAGCATGGGCACTTCTGGCTCTGAGCATGCACCAGGCCTTCTCTGTGCCAGTAGGAAGTGGTACCCAGCCACCCCAGCCCTTTAAGATGAAGGACAAGTTGAAATCTCCCTCCTCACATCCTCTTCTTTTCAGTTTCCAATGTTTCCCATCTGAATTGTGCCTGGAGTGCCTCAGCTTTGCCCGCAATGAATACCACTTGAGAAGGGAAAAAAAAAAAAAAGACAAAATGCAGGAAAAAATCCCACGGCCGTGGCAGATCTGTGAAATCTTAAGGCAAGTTTTCTGACAGCAAAACTTCTGTAACATTGGCAAGCGGCTCTGGTCCCTCTGGCTGGAGAGCCACGTTGTGCTATTTCTAATTAATAGCAAGCTGGGGGGCAAATCACCCGGTAGGTACCAAAGTGCTCCTTCTCCTCTCCCGCCTGCCACTTTGTCCCACCTTTTGTCACCATCTGTACATGGTTAGCTGGAGAATGTTTATTATATAATTTAGTTAACTTTCGAGCTGCGAGCCTGCCCGTTTGATGTGCCCTCCTGTTAATGCAAAGCACACCATTACTAGTTAATGATCATGAACTGTCATCACAGTCACTTTGAAAAGGTGACAGTGATGAATGGAGCCGGTGGCTCCCAGGGAGGTTGATCACTGAATGGACAGTAAAGTTTATTTAAGCCCTGGCCTGATAATGGCTCCGCATATTTCAGATGGGTTGTTTCCACTCACTTCTGGGATAGCAGACATTCCCGAAATGATGCGTGCGCTGCCGCCCCTGCCCCCTGCATTCTGCTCTCTCATGGGCAGGGAAAATCTCCCCCTGCTTTTGCATCTGCTGCCCTGACTGCTTCCCGGTCCACACTGCGAAAGAGAGGAAACCCTTGGGCAAAATTTCCTCCAAGTTTTGATGAAAGGAAAAGCCTCTCTGGGAGCTGTTTCCTGAGGGGATGCCCATAGCTGCTGCACAGGCCGAGGAAGGGGCTCGCACTCCCGTTTGACTTCCAGGGCTTTTCCAGCACGATCGCGGCCACTCGCCGGGCGTGAGGCCGGGGGGATGAGACTATAAATGAAATCTGTCTCTCGCTGGGCCATCCTCATGGGGGCTGGCAGCCAGCACTGGCAGGCCTTGGAGCTGGGAGTCAACCCGGTGCTCTCAGGTTGGGAGGTTCGAGGTCCCAAGATAAACAAATCTTCTGGTGAGAGTGACCAGCGTTAGGTCAGGCTAAGGGTCGGCCGAGGGTCACGCCGCCCCGCAGCTTGGATATTTTGGTTGTGTATTTACCTTCCCAAAACGCATGTGCGCTGGAAGGCTGCAGCTCCGGGCCCTGGAGCTGGGATCAATCTGCCAGGGACGTCCCTGGGATGAGCAGGGCCTTGGTGGTGTGATGGAGAGAGAGGCTCTGGAGGGTCACAGGGCTTGGCGTAGGAAAAGTCTCCGTGAGCAGGCAGAAGGTGCACGGGGTGATTTATAGCACAGCATCTTGGCTTTCATTTTAACATGTGCTGTGTGGGAAACACTGGTGGTAAAAACCAGACGCTGTTTTGTCAAGCTGTGTAAAACCTGGATCTTCATCACCTGACAGGCTGGCAGATTGCACTGCCAGAGACTCACACGTGCAGCAGTCAGGTCTGGCTTAGGGAGCTGGAGACTCTTGTAAGCCTGGAGACAGAGAAAAACCCAAGACATTCTTCATTTTTCCCTTTCTGGCTTTTGAATCTTTGGAAGAGCTGTCTGTCAAGGTTTACTGTGCAGCCAGGAATGCTAGAAATGTCTTTTTTTTATTTTTCCTAAGGCAAGAAAGTAGAGATATTTATTTAAAAGACTCTGATAAAAATTTCAGGAAAGTTCACAATTCAGGACCTTTTCCTTGTCAGAAGGATGAGAAGGAACCTGTCATCTAACTTCTAGATGACCTGCTGCTACATAGCATTTCTATGGCATTATCAAAACCAGGGGGTGTCTCAGCTGCACGAGAAAATCATATCAATTTACATAAGTAATGGTTTGTCTGCAGTTCAAACCCTATCAAGCTTTACAGTCAAAGCAAAATAAGGACACTGCCACAAGGGAGCCACTTACCCAGCCTGTTTATAAACTGACATGGCTTTTCCTGGTAGACAAGTCTATAAGCCATTTGCTGGTATCTCAAATGGCAAATTATCATGCACATTTAGGGGATAACAATAGGCTTTTAGGAAAAATAAATCACCGGGTGGAATTAATAATCGCTTTCATTGTCGAAATAGATGTTTTACGTGAGCCGCAGAAAGGGAGGCAAATCCTTCTCACGAAGTTCTGAGGCTTGGGGGCACTGCCAGGGAGCTGCTGGTGGCAGGGGGCTGTGGAGCAGAGCTGGGAGCAGAGCCACGTCCTTCGGAGCGAGAGCTCCCTGCCCGCGCAGGTCCGGGCAAGGCGGGAGGCCGAGCAGCAGCAGGAGCGCCGAGATTCCCGCCTGGAGACGCCTTCGCTCGGCCTTCCCAGGGCAGGGGCAGGGATGAGGGAAAGCCATCCTCGTCTCCCCGCTGCCTCTCCCGCCCCACGCGCTGTCCTTATAAATTTGGGTTGAGACATTTTACCCGAGCGTCTGCAAACATTTAGACACAGAGCTGCTGCTGCTGACTGCCAGCCCATTGTCTGCCGGTGACACTTTTCTCTGAAAGTCACTTACCAGGGGGCGAATGTTGATTGAGCAAATGAACACAAAGCGCTGAAGCCGCTGGCTGCGAATTGTGCTGCTGTTAGTTTAAACAACTGGAACAGAAATGCCATTATCCGGGCGAGTTGAGGGGGCCGGGTGGAATATCCACAGCGAGAAAATTTGCCGGCAGTGACTAGCACAGCGAGATGGATGGAGCGCTTGGCCTTGACTGACACGTCACCCTGGGTCCAGCTCACTGTGCCCACACTCCACTCCTTCCAGAGGGATGGAATCCGAGGCTTCTCCCTCACTCTGTCCCTCCAGCAGAACTGAACCTGTGCTCCCTGGTGCTGGCACAGCCCAGCCAAACCAGCACAGCAAGCGGATCTGCTCCAGTCCCAGCCTGTGTATTCCCAGCCCTCCATGTGCTGCCTGTTTATTCCACTCTCTGTTCTGAGGGTTGGTTTGTACCTCCTGTAGTTGGTGTGCAGCCCAGGTCAGAGGAGCTTGCTGGGCTCTTGCAGGGCTGGAGCCCCAGCTCAAATGTGGCTGGGGGAGGGCATTGCCTGACTGGTGTGTTAACACCAAAAAAATTGCCTTCAAGCTGTGGATCAAAGGGTCTCTCCTCCAAGCAGAGCACTCAATGAATCCCTCTGGCTGATGGAAGGGCCTTGGGAGTGCCACAGCTTGGCCTCTGACATGGCACAGGGGACAGGTAAGAGGAGTAAGAGAAGTGTCCAAGATCTGACTCACTGTGGCATTAGCATTACAGACCTCACCTGAGAGCAGCTCCACCTTCGATGTGTTTGCCACATCCTTTCCCCAAGGCCTTTTCCAGCCTCTGCCACCACACCCACTGCCATGTGTGCAGCATCATCCTTGGGCCCAGAAATCTGTCCCACGAGGGGTACAGACATGACTCAGAGAGAATGGCTGTGCCTGGACTGGGAGAGCTCTTTGGCTGACAAAGTGGAAGGGAGGAATGAAAGCCCTGAGCATTCCAAAGGGTGGGAAAAGAGCGAACCAAATGAAAGATGTGGATGTTGTCTGATCCAACAACTGAGAAATGAACATTTAAGAGAGATGAAACACCTGATAAATTAACGTTTGTGTTAAATGGGATCTGGTCTGATACCAGGGCTGGGTAATCTGTGAGTGTGAGGCATTGCAGCTGTAGATTGAGGTGAGTAGGACATGTTATTCAGATTATTTTCTCACTTGAATTTGCTCAGGAGATGGGGGATCTTCCTGCTTTGCAGCCTCATGGGAGCAGCAGTGTCGGGTGCCTGGCGTCTGAGTTTCACAGGGAGCAGGATATTTGATTACCAGAGGCAGACACTGGTAGCTGATGGTATTAGTGCTCTTCTCCCAAGCTGGTGTGAATGCAGTAAAGTAAATATAGTCTAAAAGTGAAAGTCTTCAGTGCTTCTTAGCTGGAGGGCACATCAGTTGGGCTTGCTGTGAGAGGAATGTACCATCCCACCACCGTCTGCAGCTCCATACCAGCAGTAACAGGAGCTGCTGGGCTCCTTGTGGAGGCAAGAATGGAGTTGTACCTCATGCACAGTAAGGTCTAGCCACCAAGACCCTCAAGCCCTGGTTTAAATAATTTCTCCCACCACACTCTTTGCTCTGCCATCCACAGACCCACACCAAAGCCAGACTTTCAGTGAGCAGTCAGAGTACTGGTGTAAGGGAGCCAGAGATATCTTTGTCTTCCTCTTCGTGGGTGCTGTTGTGCAGCCCCAGCCTCCATGCAGAGCAGGTCTGCTCACCAGGTGGGGTGGGGAGAAGAAATTCTCCCTTCTGGGATAACAGATGTCACCAGGGACACCTCGTAAGCCCCCTGGGGTGCTCAAGGAGACGACCATTTGTTCCAGCAGCACAGCTTAGCCACGGGGCACAGCCTGCTGAGACTCCCTGTGAGCCCAGGTAAAACACTGCTGCCTTCTAACACCTCCCTGCCAAGTGTCAGCACCAGCCCTGGAACCAGGGGGTTGCCATTATTCAGGGGTGTGTGCTGCCCCTCTGCTTGCTCTGAGCCCAATTCCTCCCACAGCATGGTCCCAATGCCCAGCTGATGGGAGGGACTCTGACCCTCTGCCTTGCACCAAAGCAGTTTGCCAGATCTTTCCATCACCTTGTCTCCTATGGCTGCTGCAATGAGGGATCAGGGCAGCAGAGCCTGTGTGAGTGGGAGTGAAGGTCTGTGTGCTTTGGCTGGTCACTCTGGACATAGAAAGCACCACTACAGGGCAGCTCAGGGAGCCTCCACTCTGGGCTGTTGCCCACACACAAAGAATTAAAAAGAAAAGAGGATTCCATGTCATCAGCCACACCTACGTCAGTAAATTAAATTAGGCCAGGATGTAGCTGTTCTGTATCACTGAATTGTTAGCACAGTTCAGAGCTTGGCCCATGCCAGTTACCACCCTGAGATTTGGTTGCTAAGTCACTCTCCATCATCCTTAAAAAATCGTGGGAGGTGCCCAGTGATTAGAGAAAAGCCAATGTTACTCCCATCTTCAAAAAGGGCAAGAAGGAGGATGCATGAAACTACTGGTTGCTCAGCCTCATATCCATCCCTGGAAAGGTGACAGAACAGATCATTCTGGAGGTCATCACCAAGCATGTAGAAATAAAGTTAATCAGGAGTAATCAGCATGGAATTATGAAGGGAAAATCATGCTTGATCGTTCTGAGGATTGGTCATCCCAGCTATGATGGTGTGGCAGGGTGGGACAATAAGAGGAGAGCAGTAGATGTTGTCTACCTCAGCTTCAGCAAGGCTTTTGAGATGTCTCCCAGAACATCCTTGTAGGTAAGCTCAGGAAATGTGGGTTAGATGAATGCACAGTGAGGTGGCTGAATGGCAGAGCCCAGAGGGCTGTGATCAGTGGAACTGAAGCTGGAGGCCTGTAGTCAGTGGCATTCCCAAGGGATCAAGACTCAGTCTTATTCAGCTTGTTAATTACTTGTTTATAATAATTTACCTGGATGAAAGTAAATAATTATGGACTGGACCATACCCTCAGCAAGGTTGCTGATGATACAAAACTGGGAGCAGTGGCTGATACAGCTGAAGGCTCTGCTGCCATTCAGTGGGACCTTGACAGGCTGGAGGGTTGGGTGGGAAGAAATCTGAGGAGGTTCAACAAGGGCAAGTGCTGGGTCCTGCACCTGGGGAGGAATAACCCCAAGTGCCAACACAGGCTGGGGGTGACCTGCTGGAGAGCAGATCTGCAGAGAGGGACCTGGGAGTCTCGATGCATGACAAGTTGACCATGAGCTGGCAGTGCCTTGTGCTCAAGAGGGCCAGGGATGTGCTGAGGTGCTTTGGGAACAGTATGGCCAGCCCTAATAATTCTGTGATTCTGTGATTGGAGTGTTTCAGGTGTTTGCAGCAGCTGTGACTACCAAGCACATTAGTTGTGACAGGTCTGTTTTTAGAGGTATGTTGCCTGGCCACATGTGTGTGAGCTGCACTGGGCTAGCAGGCTTTGAGACCAGGGGACATTCCTGCAGGATTTTATTCGCTTAGATGGATGTAACTACACTTCCCTGCTGCAACTTGATTTGGCACCAGCACAACTTGGTCCCTGGGGTGATCCTGCAGCAGGTAGGCTGGAAGAGAGCCCTGGCTTCAGGAAAACTCTTTTGGGCTCCACACCCTTTGGTTTTGCACGGTGCTATGCATTGCCCCTTTGCTGCTCCGTCGTTTTCCCAGAGCGGTGCAGAGCTCTGTGCTGCCCATATCCTGGAAGCTGGTGCTCAACCCTTCCAGCGCCTGTGCTCCCCTCTCCTGCATCCCACACTTCATCCTTCTCCCGACTGACTGTCCGCACCTACTCTTGTATCACCTCTTTATGAAAACACATCTCCTGCACTTCTTTTCTGCTCACCAGAGCCACACACAGAGTCGCGTCTTCGCATGCATTGGCTGGCACCACCACACCGACTCCTGGGGCAGGGGACACACACTGGCACGGAGGTGTCACCCTTCACCACCCACACTGGCACCGAGATGGACAATGCAAAGTGAACTCAATGCTGTTTTCGTAGCAAGGTCTTCATTTACACCTCAGCCGGTATAAATGACGCCAGATTTTAGCAGTCAATTTAATCCTTTTACTTCTGGTGTGAAGGAATGCATGCTGGATGGCTGCGACTGCCCCACACAGACCCATCCTCAGCCTCCTCCTTTTCCCCCGGAGGTAAAAAGTTCAGCTGGACCCCGTGTAGAAAGGTTTTCGGCGGAGCCATCTGGCCAGGGCAGCGATCAGCGTGCGGCAGAGCATCCCTGGGCACCGGGATGCGAGCGCGTCTGCCCCGGGCTGGGCGGGCACGGCTGTACAGAGCTCGGACAAAGGGAGCCTGTGAGGCTGCTGGGATTTGCGGTTATCAGCGGCCAGGGCAGGAAACGTCCCACACCACAATAACCTCAACTCCACCTTATGTCAGCAAGCCCTACAAACAGAGGGAGCCAGCCGCGGGCTCCTGCTCGGGCTGGTACTGTACACCGGAGCTGGCTTCCAGGGGGAGCGGACGGAAAAACAACACGACTGGGCTGTTCTGATGGCAGGCAGATAAAGCCTCGCTCCACTCAGACGGGTATTGTTTCCTTGCCACAGGCCTCCTCGCTGCCACCGCCGAGCACACGATAAAGCCCTGGCTTTTTATAGGGCTTCTGTTTGAGTTTGTGCCGATTTCAATGCAGGTCATTCAAAGTGAACATGCTCGGTGAATTGTTAATTCAAGTGTCCTGGAACACAGCAGTTAGGAAAAAATGGAAGGATTGCTATTAACCAGTTAATTCTGGACAAAAATTCCCTACCTCTACTTGCGGTAGTGTTAGAGCTTCTTCAGCTTTACATAGCAGTTCACTTTGGAGCCAGGGCTGGCAAGGAGAGGAGGAAATCTGCGCATACGTCAAGAGCTGTGCCACAGTTTTGTTCAAACTCTGCCAATATTGCTGTTTCCCTGTCTGCCACCTGAGGTGGCTGGAGTCATTGCCTGGATTCCAGCAGAAATAAAGCCAGGCGTTAGTATAGGCTCTGTCAGGTACCACATCCCAGCACACCCACACATGGCTAGGGACAGGAAAGACTTGTGGGGCCTTTCAGACCTGCATCCTCATGTTCCTTGTTCTGGGAAGTACTGACCATGAATTCAGATGTTCTGTGGGATGCTTGATGAGTTACAGCAGCACCTTGGGGTCCCTGTCCTGGGCCATCTGCTGATCTCCTTTCCCCATGCTGCAGCACCCAGCTGGCAGCCACACACCCAGGTATGCTCACGCAGGAAGGGAAGGTGGGAAAACACCCAGGGCACTTGGGCAGAAGTTTAGGTTTTTAACTGGATGGTTTAACACAACCTTTGGGAGAAAACCCAGTGGAGGTACTCTAGCTGCTGACCCTGCAGGAGTGTGGGCATTTGCCTCAATCAATGCTTCCTACTCTATTTTAAGGCTGAATGCTCTTTCAGGAAAAATAAATGGATTACAGACCCTTTGCAACACAAGCATGTATTATTAAATGCTCCTCTAACATATGCAGCTCATCCACAGCCATTTCCCTTGCCATGTCCTCCACGCCCTTGCCCCTCACACGCTAGAAAACATTGTCTTCATTTAAATATTTTGTGAGAAGATTGACTTCTATCTCTGCCATGGTAAGTGGTACTTACCAGCCACTACCAACTGGCCGTATGCACCTAGAAGGATGTGACTCCTTCAAACTGGTTTGGGTTTTCTTCTTTCATGTACTGCACAGGCTGTTTCACCTCTTTTTTCCAGCTCAGGTAGCTCCCTGCAGCTGGCCCACATTTTTTGTTTGGTGGGTTTTTTTTGTTTTTTTTTTTTTTGTATTGGATTATCTGCAGCAGTTTTTTGTTTCCTCTGTTTGTGAATTGATTTGTTTCTTCTCTATTCATCCTTGCCACATCCACCATACTCCCTGTAATCCTGCCTGCACTGAATCTTCATCTCCCATGAAGAGGTTAATTTTGCTTGACTGGAATATGCAATGGGGACATGGGAGAATCTCCCATATCCTTGCAAGTCATGTGTTTCTCCTCTTTTCCAAAGCTAAACAATATAACGCAATTGGCAAAGGCTCACCAGCCTGGGTTCTGATGAGGGACAAAGACTTTGGTTGCTGCTGCTGCTCCTGCTGCCATTGCTTGGAGTGGGGGGAACAACCAGACAACTTAACTGCCCTGGGAATATGCAAAACCCCAGTGAGAAACAGTCCCTGGCCTGAGAAACTTGCAGTCCTGTTGGATAAGACAGACAGTGGCAGGGAGAGGAGGCACAGGGAGATGGGTGCTGGAACAAGGAGCAGTTAAACCAGGTTCCTGCTCAGGAAGGGCTCTTCAGGGCTCCAAGTCACCCACTGAATTTTACAGTGCCTTTTACTTGATCAGTGAATATTCTGTTCTTTATGACTTTTATATCGTTCTGTGTGTTTCTGGTGAATTGGGTTTTTTTGTTTGGGTTTTGATGTTTGTTTCTTTTTCTTTTTTTTTTCTTTTTTCTTTTTTTTTTTCTGCAACACTAACTCAATAAGCAGGTAATTTCAAGCTGATCTGATGTCTCCTGTTGTAAGGTCGTTCTTTGGACACACTGTGATCCTCCTGAGGGATGGCTTTTGCCTGGTGTCATCTGCAGCTCTCAGGCTGGCATGTGCAGCTTGTGAAAGATGCCTAAAGTCTTCTTCTCAAGAGACTAATAAAATCAAACACTGTGGCAATTTCTGTGGTCAGGGCAACATCTGCTTCCTCTGACATATCACAAGTGTGGAACATACCAGGCCAGAAGGGACAGAACGGGGAGAGAAAAGCATCTTGAAAAATTAAAAATGAAAAAGAAAATACCCTTCAGCAGCTACAGCGTGTCAGTGCTATGTCCTGGCACTGAGGCTGGCCCAGGGTGGCATGTCTGTGCTCCAGGAATGCCATCCTGGCTGGCACTGAGCCTCCCAGGAGCCACATGTGGACTTTGTGGACCCAGCTGCTGCTTTGTGTCCTTCCTTACCCCTGTGCAGGGTCTCCCCAGGCTGGTGGGGCAAAAGAAACCCTGGCCAAGGAGGGGATCCCTGTCCCTCAGGTCCTCCACTGTCGCACAAACCTCATGGGTGTGTGTGGCAGGACCTGAAGCAGGGGGCTGTGACCAGCTACAAAAAACCCCTGGGATTATGTTTGTTATGGCCATATGGACAAATAAATACTGATAAAAGTGCATGTGGGCTCCAGTCTCTGGTTGGATTAACTCCTTACAGTAAGGTTGGGTCCTCTGGATATTTCTGTATCTCTTGCACTTTTGTTCCCTGCCACAGGAGGCACACAGTGATTCCAATCCTCGTGCATCTCCAATCCTTCCCCATGCCACAGGAAAGAAACATTTGGAAAGGTTTTCAGTCAGATCTTCCTCCTCCTCGTTAAATTTAGCACAAGCCTGTAAAGCGCCACCAGGAACAGCAATTAGGGAGCTGCACATTTTGGTTCATGGTTATCTGCAAGGTCAGAGAGAAGTACAGGCTGTGTTAGTGAAGGTTTGTCAGTTCTCATACAGTTTAAACACAGAGGTAAATGTTAAAAAAAAGGAAGAAAAGCAAAATGGGTTAGTCAGTCCTGACTCTCAAAAACCTAAACCCATTCCTTACCGCTATTTCCATTTGCGACATTGATAAAACACAGTCAGCTATATTTAATGAAAGCCAGCTTTGTTGAAGGCCAGAAAAGTCAATGAACTAGTGGTCATTGTGCAGGGCTCCCAAAATAGGGATCTGCCCAAGGATCTTCTAGCTAATGGCATCCTGCTTGACAGAGAATGAGGCCAGAGGATCCTCATGCTAAGAGTGCTTTACCATCCCCTGTTCTTTTTGAACTCTTTTTAATTTTTATCTTTTCCTCTCCCTTTCTCCTGTCACCCACCCAGCATCACCCACCCTTTGCTTTTAGTCCTTCCCCAAACTCTACCCACTGCTCACCCAACTTTTTTCTTTCCTTTCCCTCCTTTTCCACACCAGACTGCCTTCATCCCGGCTGTCTGGGCTCCCTTTGGTCTCTTGGGCTCCCTCTTGTCCTCTCACCCTGGTCCCTCTCTCCCTTATGCCAGGTCCCTGCCTGTTCTCAGCACTGCTGGGGGACATCCCAGTGGGTGCTCCCTCTTTTCCTGCCATGCTGGTGGCATCACACACAGGAAGCACAACAAGGACAAACATTTTCTGCAGCGGGATGGGACACCAGTGATGTCACTCGGCATGCCCAGGGACAACCAATTCCTCCTTCAGGCTCTGCCTGGTTTTAACTTGCCATGGGCAGTGCTTCAGCCTCTGTGCCACCTCCTCCTCCCTGTCCCCCTTCCCTTTCTCTCTTCCCCTGCCTCATTCCACGTCATTTCCATTCCAACCAGAACATGCTCGCTCTTTCTTTTCTCCAAGGAGCCCGGTCTGAAATGTGTCTGAGGGGTATTTTTAGTGAAAGCTTGGCAGCCTGGCAGTCCTGGGCGTTTTGCCACCTTGAACGAAAAATGTGCCTCAGGCCGATAAGGCTTACAATGGAGCGCTGGGGCTGCGGGCGGGGCCGGCCTGGGGCTGCCTACCTGCTCCGTGGGGCGGCCCCAGCCCGCCCTGCACCCTGCCTGCGCCCCACACCGGCCTCCAAAATGTGTTCAGAGCTATAAAAGGGGGGGTTGCTGGGAGAGCTATGGGAGTTAAGTGGGAGAAAGCCATTGTATGGCTGGAATTTCGTATTTTCTGGCCGCTGTGTTTCTGCAGGTGATGTGCACACAGCATCTTGTCCCAAAAAGTTGCCTTGAGAATGTAGCAGCCACATAATGGTGGGCACAGACACAGCTCCCAACATCATAGCCTTAGGGTTGCTGCTTTTCTTCTGCTTTGTCCTTTTGGGAGTGCCATGGCTCAGGGCGAGGTGTTGGCCCCCTCTCAGGCACAGGGTGAGCTCTGGGAGCAGGCACTGCTTGTCCCAGGACTGTGGCTGGCACAGCTTGCTTGGAGCTGTTGTTCCCTGACGTGTCAGGCAAAGTATTTGCAAGTGGGAATGGTCTGCCGGGTTGACTTCCAGCTGCAATCAATAAAGAACTGTGCTGTGGGTTTTTAATTTGAAAAATAAATATCATGTCCAGCTAATATTTTTTAGTATTTAGTTTCCCTCTCACAGTTCAAGGGTCTAGATCTTACATAGAGAAATGATGACAATGTGATTAAATGTCTTCTGAAACGTATGCAAAAATGCCACTTTTTGCAAGCAGGACATTTTGGGGAAGGGGGAGATCATATAAGCTGATGCACCGAGTTTTCTTATCTAGCCTCCTGATCGTCTTAGCTACCTCTATAATTGAGGAGGGGAGAGAAATTCCCTCAGGAAGTATTTTCAGGGCTAGCACAGATGCTCTAAATACTCTTCAAATAGGCCTATCTCTCCTACTGACGCCCCAGGGAAGAGCTGGCTGGTCAGGCAGGGACCCTCAGCTGTGACAAACTCTTCCAATCCACACCACGCTGGCCACACCTGCACGGACGGGTCGAGGCAAGGGTGATCTCCGACTCCAGACAAATGGCTCCATAGTCCTTCTGTGCCAAGTGGAACAGTTTCAAAGGGAACTGTGCCTCAAGGCTGGTGGTGAGGATGTTTATTTGGTGCTGGATATGTATGGATGACTGCCCACCTGCAAGTGAGGGATCCCATGCCCGGAGCACAGAAATGGATGGAGGGATCGGAAGGGGTCTCCAAAAGTGTGTCTCTGCCCAAGAAGTGACCAACTATACGTGCACTATGTCGTGAAAGGTGTTACATAATTCTTAAGGATCTCCCTTACCATTAGAAAGGTTCTTCTCCCTGTTCACTAAGAACAGGGGAGCAGACATTTCCCTTCTTCATCTCTGAGCTATTTTATGTGGCTGAGGATTATTACTGCATCCCCTTCAGCTGTTTGTTTTTGACCTAAGCCATCCAGTTCTTTCAGCTCTCCTCTGCAGGACACGTTTCCCAGACTTCTGGATTGTTCCTAAAAGGCCAACATCTTTCCTGAAATGCATTGCACAAAACTGGCCACCCTATAAGAGCAGTAGCACAGCTCATCCACACTGAACAAAAGGGCCATTTCTTTGTACAGGCAGTACTGCTTGTTATTCTTTCCAACATGACTTTTGCTTTGTTGGTTTTGGTTTTTGGTTTTGGTAATTGTGTGATTTAGAGTATTTTCCACAGAACTGTTTCTTAACCAGCCATTTCTGCCTGGTTGTTTCTGCCTGACTGTAGTTCCTTGCACTTTGCTCTGCTGAGTTTTGTCATGTGCTTTCTCTAAATTGTCAAAACAATTTCTCTTTCCCCCATTTTTCCTCATTTTTAAGATTTTAAATTCTGATCATCTCTGCCAGGTTTGCCATCACAGATTGTGTTCCCTTGTGCTCTGACAGATGATACCAGGCAGAGCTGGGTACAAGCCTCCTCTACCCACCCCTCTGTGTCTCTCCCCTCTTTGACAACAACCACCACCAGCTGCTTCTTGGGCTGCATTATCCAGTCAGTTTTGTATTGAAGCTGTGTTTTCCTGGTACACCTGAAGGCACAGCACCAACCCTGTGCCCAGACAGTGCTCAGAAGAGAAGATGCTGCTGGCAAGACAGCTGGGAGGACACCCTGGCACAGACACCTGTGGGGTTTAGGCATTTTGCCCCTTAGCTTGGCTGTGCTTTAAGAAGCCGGGTACATTCCAGATGTCTGAAGGCACCTGAGCAGAGAAGTTTAGGACCAAACCTTTGTGCTCAGGTGCCTCTGGGGCCACCGAGGTTTGGTTTAGGCATCTCTGCCTGTTTGCTGGCTCCAGCTCTCGCAGTGCAGCTCCCTGCGAGGCCAAAGGGCACAAACGCACGTCAAACTGAAATCTTTCACTCAATCCTGGTCACATGTTTGGAGATGGTGTTCTGGCTGAAAAAGTGTTCTCCCAGTGTTCATTAACTGGTATTTTTCTTCTGGAAAACTTCTCTGTCTGGGAAAATACTGGATCCTAAGAACTTCTATCCCAGCTTCCCAAGGAGAAGAAATATCCAGGTGCTACAGCCTACAAGACCACAGCTCGCAAGCAGCTGCTGGGTTTTGGTTGTCACTAGTGCCTTGTATTAAAAGCCAGGAGCTGCTCCATGAACCAGGGGTTTGAGGTACAGTGAAACCTACATTCTGCCTTCCCCTCACCCCTTCCTGGCATTAAAACCTTGAAGAGCTGCAGCACACACAACAAAGGAGAAAGCAATAGGAGAGCAGCAAGGTCACACATCTGCTGCTTTCCACACTTTCTTATCTCTGACATCACGGGCCTCAAGGTCTTTCTTCTCATTAAAACAGCTGAATAATTGCAAACTGTACACAAACTGACTAAACCTGTGGCCTTCTGCCTTAGTCATAATATGGGATGTCTGGCTAGGGAGGATGTTTCTTGGCGAGGGAGGGTGAAGGGACTGAAGAAATGAGCAGCTCCGTGCAGACGCAGCAGGAAGCTGCTGCCGCTGCCCCTTGGGCTGACAAGCTGCAGGACACCCAGCCAGGTGAGTGGTGTCATCGATGGTGGTACTGAAAGCACCGGGGTGTGACCCCCACCCCACCCTCAGGAAATGCAGGGCCAGCCCCAAAATGACTTTGTGGATGGCTGATTTGCAATGATCCCACCACCAGTACTGCCTCTGCTTGAGGCTTGCTTTGCTAGCAGTGGAGAGAGAAATAATAGGCCAGGGTGGGAAGGGGAACTAACTGTGGGCTGAAAGAACTGTGGAAAACCAAAGGATAAGATGTGTTATGGATGCAGAGGCATTAAGAACTGATGGCAGGGAAGGCAAAAAAAGTACCTAAATCATCAAGTCTTTTGTACAGCCTGGATTTGTTCAAGCAATACCAACCTAAGCTGACCTCAGGCCCCTCTGTCTCTTGCATCTCTTCACATCTCCGTGGTTTGGACAGTCATTTCTCAGGTCTGACCATTGCATGCACTCCTGCTGGTGCCTCTGTGGCTGCTGCACCTCGAACAGCTACCACTGGGATTTCTGAAAACCACACCTGCATCCCCCACCCTGCTGGTCCCAATGAAATTCATTAATGGCAAGTCATTTGTCATGACCTAACGTGGGATGTAAAAGATCTATTCCTGGCGGTTGCACACGCCTCCCTGCTTGGTGATCAGTGTTTAGCACCTGGGAGTGCAACAATCTGGGAAAGCTAAGGCATTAGCAAGTGGATGGGGGTGGTCTGCTCTGGGAAAAATTAAATGTGTACTGAAGTAAGTGGATAAAGATGCTTTCGAGGTTCCAAACATTTTCCTACAGGAATAGAAATGATTGTGAAAGATGAAAATCAGGAAACATTGTGTAACAGGTGGCTACTGACATCAGCAGCTAAACACAAGTGTTAGTGGTTTTAGTCCTTCCAGTGTTATTTGTGAAGGTTTGAAGTTGCCAGAGCACAGCCCTGTGGGTCTCCTGCATAACACTGGCCACACAGTTCCTCCCTGCATTTTGTCCCCCTGGTGAGCCCAGCAGCTTGCTGCCATTCTGTGCATGATTCACTGTAAAGAATGTAGTTGTAAGTTCTCACATCAGTTTTTGGTTTTGGTTTGTTTGTTTTTTTTAATCTGGCTTCAAATTCCACTTCTTTGAATTGTGTCTTTCCCTACCAAAAGTAAATGGGATTTGCTATGTCTCGCAGTTTCCTTCTGGATGGATTTGTACCGCCAGCAAAAAAAAGCTGGACACTGACTGAGAGATGCTGCCTCTGATCTGTGTTTTCCTGCACATTCTCCACTTTTTTGGCAGTTTTGGAAGTGTTGACCCCAGAACAAGAGCCGTAGTCCACTAGTGCTATCTTCACTCCCCTGAGACTTGGTGAGACCCCATTACAAACTTCTCATCCTACAAAAGCAGTAGGGGCAGAGGCAGAGATCTCTCCTGTAACAAGAATGCACAATTCTACAGGTGCATTATGGGTTTATTTTTTCAATATATTTTTCTTTAAGCACTGGGTCTTGACTGCTGCTGGAAGGAAAGTTTCAAACAGATCGAGTTTTCCTTGGAAATGAACTATCTAGTAAATTTTCTCTTTGTGACAGGTTCTTAGATCAACATGCTGCTTATCTGATAAAACTCTTATCAGAGACAATTTGTGGCATGTTGCCCCAGTACCATGGCACAGTCCTTTTAGCTTTGCTCAACTGTGTGAAGACAATAGAAGATGACACTGCAAATAGTAAAGAGCAAATGCTCCCTGCGTGCAGGTATCTTCAGACTATCATTCCATAGTTTGAACAAACAGTCAAATATCTACTGACAAATAAGCAAAAGCTGGCAGGAATTAATGGTCCTCTGGAATAACAATGTGCTGTAGGAGTACTGTTAAGCATCCTGAGTTGGACAACTGTGGCAAAATTTATGGATTTTCCCACAAGAAATAGTTTATTCTTGGATTACTGACTCTTTTAAATTATCTTCCTCTGGGCCCTGCCTCTTGGCTAACGCCCACAGGCAAAGTACAAAGAGAATAAAAAATATGCAAACTAGGAACAGTGATGCTTGCTATAACTGCAGGATATATTAAAGCCTGAGTGGAATAGTTATTCCTTTTGCAATTTCTAAACATTTCATACAAAAAGAATTCCAGTTCTGGTGGGACCAAATATATTGAAACAAATCACAAAGTCTTCTGTATTTCACGTAAAGGATGAAATTAAAATATGTTTTTTCAACATTTTACTCTAAGTAAATTATTCAACTAATGAATCATCATATTTGGCAAAGTGAACTTTCCTGGAATTATCCCAACAAAGCCCTCCTGAGTATCAATTTTGTAATTTAAAATTAGGTAGCAATTCAGGTTAATACTTTGGTGTCAAAACGGCAAAAAATTTCGTCATGGTAAAATAATCTGCAAGATAGAAATTATCATTCCTAACCACTACTAATGAGAAAGAAAAGTAATTCAGGTCTACGAGCTGTTGCACACAGAATATCCTTTAGTTAGCCCTATGGCTAATGTCTATCTACTGATATGGTACAGACACATCTCTCTTACATATGTATAGCTTACAACCCTGGGAGGAAAAGCCACTCAAGAGCTAGAAAAATACAGCCAGATCAAGCATGATAATGCCAGGGATAAATAACATTAGGAAGAACAAACTTACCAGTAGGTCTTCCCTAATGATCAAGGTGGGACTTGCGCAAAATTTTGAAAAGTATCCCCATGCTCAGGCCATTCCTGTTTGACAGCATTGCCTCAGCATCTGGCCTGAAGCACTCAGCCTGAATGCACTGCCCTCCCACCCCCAGACACTTGTCTTCCACTAGCAGAACATGATCAACATTTATCACAATGCTGTCCATAATGGATTTCAGCTGCTGCTGTCCCAGGGAAGCAGGGCTCTGTGGTCTCTTGCTGCTCCCCTTGCTGCAGTACCTTGGGATCTGGGGATCTGTTGGTCTTGCCATTGCACCCCCCCACACACAGACACACAAAAGAAGGCAACATCGTGACCACTAAGATACTTATCTATTATCTAAGTAGATACCATAGCACAGAGGCAAGTGAGCTCATGTAGTCCACCAGTAGATGTGAGTGATGGAACCAGAGTTTGCACTATCCCATGCCAGTGTTCTGAGTCACTGGGCCCAGCATTTCCATCCTTAGTGCCTTCCTAACACACTTCCTCCAAGACCTGAGCTCTTGGTTGCTTCCTCCTCTGAAAGTGGCATTCAGACCTTCCCCTCTTAGCATTGCCTGAGACATTTGTAACTGGACTCCCCTTTCAGGCAGCATCAAATACTGCCTGAAACAGATATTGTGTTCAGTCTCTGCCCCAGTGTCAGCCCTTCCCATCTCTCCCTCAACAGTGTGTGCAACTTTTCAACAGCAGTGGCTGAAAAGGAGCCCAGTGCAAAAGGACCTGGGGGTGCTGGATGACAGCAGCTGAACAAGAGCCAGTGTGTGCCCAGGTGGCCAAGAAGGCCAATGGCATCCTGCCTGTATCAGGAATAGTGTTGCCAGCAGGACCAGGGCAGTGATTGTCCCCCTGTACCCTGCAATGGTGAGGCCACACCTCGAGTGCTGTGTCCGGTTTTGGGGCCCTCAATTCAGGAAGGACACTGAGGTGCTGAAGCGTGTCCAGAGAAGGGCAACGGAGCTGTGGAAGGGTCTAGAGGGTAAGTCCCATGAGAAACAGCTGAAGAAGCTGTTTGGCCTTGAGAAAAGGAGGCTCATGGGTGACCTTACCACTCTCTATACTCTCACATCTGAAAGGAGACTGTAGCCAGCTGGGGACCGATCCCTTCTCCCAGGCAACAAGTGGCAGGATAAGGGAGCATGGCCTCAAGCTGCACCTGGAGAGGTTCAAGTTGGACATGGGGACAAATTTCCCCACAGAAAGGGTTGTTAAACATTGAAACAGGCTGCCCAGGGAGGTGGTGGAGTCACCATTATTAGAGGTGTCCAGGAAATGGCTGGATGTGGTACTGGGTGCCATGGTCTAGTTGACAAAATGGCATTTAGTCAAAGGTTAGACTTGATGTCAGAGGTCTTTTCCAAACTACTTGAATTTGCAATTTTGTGATACATTCCTGATCCTAGTGGTCATCTATGGGGTCTCAGGACGTCAACTGGTGCAGTAGTTACATTCTTCCAAAGAGAACTGGACCCTAAACTGGAACCCTAAACTGGAACTCTAAACAGCTGTGACTTGGTTCTAATTTAACTGTGGCAGTTTCTACTAACCTTATGCTGCATTTTACACTGATTTAAACTGAGCAAGTAGCTCTGAGTACATCTGGACCATGTTACTAACCCAGTCCAGGGCTAGACATCTTTAGCAGGGGTTGTCACCTTGGACCCAAGGTGGCTTGAATTCCTCCTGCAGTCAAGTGGTTCTTGTCAGTCAGCTGTGGAATTTCTGCTCTGCAGTCTCCTGTGCTTTGGGTCTAAGTCTGGAAGTCACTATATCTAGGATGTAATATCACCCGTGTCTAAAAAGTTTAAACACAGGCTAGGTTGAGGCCTTTCCATGCAGGAGAGTTTTTCAGAGCAAAATATTCCTGATGAACTCATCAGCTTCTGGAACAGGAGGTCCTTTGATAAATTAATGTAATCTACTTTAGAGCTGACCCAGAGGTTTTCTGCATACAGTGCCTCATCTTCAAGAATGACCACAGAGGAGCCTTAATTAGGTGTGTCTTTAATTATTTATTTATTCAGAGCACACATTCATTCACATTGTATTCACCAAGCTTTGGTCAAATCCCAAGTCATTGTCTGCCTACACACGAGTATTTATCCAAAGGCATGGATTTAAACTGATTAACTCACACTGGAGCAAATGCCTGTGTAGGCACTGATATTGGCTTAATACCTCACTCAGAAGTACTCTGAAGTTGGCTGAGGTCTTGTACAGATCCTCTTCTTTGAGAGTAAAGTGTTTGCACAGGGGCAGGACTCGGCTTTACTGGGTTGTACAATGGCTGGGCTGAGCTGATACCAGGCTGACTGGGATGCCTGGAAGCAGCATGTCTGGAATCAGGCTGCTGGAGATCAGGAGATGGAGCACCTCAGCTGCATTCCTGGTGGTGGAGACTGACTTTGTTCTTCCAAACTTTCCAGCAAGATAATGCTGTTTTAGATCAAGGTGAGCGAAGGCTGCCTGCTCCTTCCTCTGGTATGAGGTGTCCTTGCCCCGTCCCACAGCAAACTCATTTGCTTTGCAAAGTGCTCACAGATGCCTGGAAGTGCAAAGGGGTACAAACCCACCCCTTCTGACCCAACTCCAGTGCTGATGAACCACACACACATTTTCTGCCATTGGGGTTGCCTTCTCACTCTGGTGCTGCCTCCTGACTAGTTTAATCCTCCTCACGCAGGAGAAAGACCAGAGCAGCAGAAGAAGCACTCGGATTTATCAGCCCCATTTCTTCCTTCAGCTTATCAAAAATGAGCTCCTAGTAGGCTTTGTTTGACTTTTAGGGTTTATTGGATTTGTTGCTTCCCTTCTTCATTTTCATATTAAAGGGTAAGGTTGGGCTGTGATCCTGCTGCTGTAGCCTCCAGCTCCTGAGCTGATCCTACCAGCTCTAATTGCTCAGCTGCCTGATGTAATCACCAGAAGGTATATTGTGTGTGTGGCTACAGGCACTTCATATTTTCTACCCAGCCAGATGAAAAAAAAAATAAAAAAAGAAGAAAAAAAGTCAATTGGCTCTAGGTCTGTCAATAGTGACTAATCAGGTGCTGTACAATTAATTATGAAGGGGTGTCATTTTAAAACAATTCTGAGGTGGGAAAGAACAGGCCTGGGCCCTTTACCTGCTGGCACTGTTTGTGTTGCTAAGCCAATCCAGGCTGCGCTCTCTATTTCATTTACCTTTTAAACTATTGCCCCCGCATAAGTAAACACTTTCTATAAAGTGTGTGTGTGTGCATGCATGTGTGTAAGTGGGTGGAGGGTGATCTGGGAAGCTCTCCACCCTAGAAAAGAAATTAATGATGGGGAGGGAAGAAAGAGAGAGCAGCATAATTTGGCAGTAGTTTCTCAAGAACGGCAGGAGATAATAGCAGGTGGATGAAGCGGGAATAGGATGAAACAGTCTGGGGCTGAATCCCAGTAATCAAAACTGCTGTGAGGTACAGAGATGGAGGTGAGAGGTGTTCCTGCAATGCAAAGGGCCCTGAGCAAGGAGCCTGGGCTCCCCAGCAGCCACCTGCCAGCATGTGTGAAGGGGGCAAATCCCTGTCCCACCTAAACTGGCTCTCCCAGGCTCTGTTCCCAGCAGTGGCCAACAGCTCCCACCCACTCCCCTGGGGATGTGGCCGCAGAGAGCAGGATGGCGTTCATGCTCTTCACCCTGCTGGCAAAATAGAATTGTCCCTTGCAAAGCAAAACTCATTTTCCAAGGAGGATGGCAAGGGAGCTGCTACTGTCCAGAGCCAGGCTTAGGGCACTGACTGGGGAACTTGTGTGTGTGGAGGGGAAAGAAGGGCAGTCACGGAAATGGCAGAACAAAGTGACAATGCTAAATGCCTGAGCTTCATGGAGGGAGCTGTCAGTCATTGAGCCTGTGATGACACTGTGTCTGTTGCCTGGAGTGGTAGATAATGGGCTGGAAATGTAGAATCGAGGATGTTGGGGGAAAGCCTCTGCTGGGACCATCTCCCTGAAGATGCTGACTTCAAGAGATCTTCTGGAATGTGGCAAAGGGCAAGTGCCACGGTGTCTAGTAGAAAAAATTAGAAATACCCTGTCCAACCATTTAGCTTGCTAATACAAAAACTCCAAATGGCCCTTTGGTCAAAAATCCTGCCTGCAGCACTTGCAATTCTGTTCCATGGGCAAAAAAAAGGTAAATTCCTGTGTGAGAGAGAGTGTATAATTGCTAGCATTGTTTTTTGCTATAATAATTGTAGAATTAGATGGGTTATTCTGGATAACAATTTATCAGCAAACGTGTTTTAGGAACAAAATGCCAAGGCAGAAGAAGACCTGTTTTGAACTTTTCAAAATCAAGCATGACTTTGTTCCCCAAAAATTTATTTTCTTTATTTTAGTGGTTGGTATTTTAAATGAAAACAAGCATTAAAGATAAAGCAAAACGTTTGATCAAAATGCATGTTTATTTCATCAAATTGTAAGACCTCTAAAACCTCACTCAAAGTTAGTTTCAGGGCTTTGTGTGTATTTCAGTGTCATTGCTGGCAGAGTCCTCCTCTCCCAAGTCTTCAGAAAACCACGTTAGATTGGCTTTGTTAAGTATTTAGTGAAATATTTAGTACCCTTAACCTCTGTTTCTGTCAGCATTTTGATGACAGCAGCTACTGGATCCCAGCCACAGCACTTCCTTGCCCTGTGTCAGAGGACTTTGAAACACGACGTGAGGAGGTTCAGTTTGTTGGGACTGTAAAAGGCAGGGGTTGCCAGCCTGGTGTAGGTCAGAAGTCTGGTCAATCCTTGGTCCTGGTTTTGAAGCCTCAGCAAGTCTCGCACCAGGAGCATTGCCCAGAGAAAGAGCTTTACCCTGAATCATCCCAGAGCCAAGTCAGTGCCTGTAGAAGGGCACCGTGGCACTGAGCAGTGGCTAACCCAGGGTTACACAGCAGGGCAAAATTAACGGATGTAAAAGTGGAGGTTACAACATAAACATGTGCTCAGATACTGGTGTAATGAACATAGTATAAATATTTAGATGTATTCCTACATCTAATTCTTATACTCATCATTCTTATGTCAAACGGTTTACAGAAGGCAAAACTACAGCTCAGTTACAGGCACGGCTTCATAATTCTTCAAGTTAATTAAGGCATCTAAATGTGCTTCATGTCTGTTGTCTCTACTTTGTAAATGGCTCATACCTGTAGGTAATTAAATGCTTTTCCTATTGGTGGCAGTAATGGCAGTTTATGTGCCCAGCCTCGGGGAACAGCAGCAGCTCTGAGTGTCATTTGTACATCTCCAATGAGCAGATTGTTGCTTGGATTGTGTGTGCAGACATCATGTAGGGAAAGAATTAATTGTGGTTTGGGATCTCTCTATACTGAGTGTGAGAGTCCTGGTGCTGGTGTAGGTGCTGAGAGGTGCCCCACAGAGGGGATGTTGTGCTGATGGGTGCCCAGGGGTGCAGGGACACCTCTGCCAGCCCTGGTGTCAGAGCAAGGGGCCTGTGGGTGCCACCTGCCCAGTATAGCTGCAGTACTGGGCGGCTCAGAGCTCCTCTCATTGTTCTGTTTCTTTCTCTGTCTGTGCCTTTATGCATAAACCATAGCTGGCTGCACAGGCAAGGGAGGAGAGGGGTGGCCTGTCTCCAGCTGGGGTGTCCCCTTGCAAAGGAGACGGGGGGAGCAGGCGACAGGGTGCCACCCACAGCAGAGAGCTCCCCAGGGGCCTGAGGGTGGGCTGCCTCTGGTGGTCCCAGAGCCTCACTGGCAACTGAGATCTGCTTGGTGCCAGCTGGGGAATCTCCCTTTGCCAGGGGAATCCCTACCCGGCCACTTCATAGTGTTTTTAAGGACAGCAAGGAGCCTTATCACGTTTCCACATCTGCTCCAGATGCTTTGCATTCCAGCAACGCTCCACAAAGGTGCTGAACCCCACAGCATCTCTCCGAAGAGGACTCACTTGCTGCCACCTCGGCAGCTGTCAGCTTCCTGCATGCGCTCGAGGGGAAGGGAGCGGCCGTGCTCCCAAGGATGTCCCCGCAGGGCTGACAGCAGGTGACACAGCCCTGCCCCTCGGCCGTGTCAGCAGGACCGTGTGTGGCAGCGGGAGCTGTGTGTGCAGGAAGGCTGGGCTGCCTGCAGCCAAAGTTCAGGCAAACAGAGGAGAGCAGGAATGGTTTCCGACCCAGTGGCACCAAGGCCGCCTTGGCCGCTTTTGGGTTTCACCTTGAAGCGCAGCAAGAGCACGAGGTGCTGCTGGCTCTGGTGTCTGTGCAGCAGGGTATGGCTCTCGGGGAGTGCTCTGCTCCCACAAGAAGGAATAATTCATAAATGCCTCTCACAACATTTTCCAAAGGGCTAATACCCATCAGTCCCTAGCTGAGCCCCAGTGCTCTGCCATCTCACTGCTGTGTGGGGTATCAGCATCCCCTGTCCTCCATCTCTCTCCCTCTATCTCCCACATCTGTGCTGTTCCAGGGCTTCTTTCTCTTTAAGAGGAAACTCGGCGGAAGCCGAGCTATTCAATATTGTTTCGTATTATTTGGTTGTGAAACAATTTAATTTGTTTATGGCTCTAAAGGTCAGATTTGACTATTGCCCAAATTTCTAAAGAATAAAGAATGCATCAGGGACTGAATGGGACTTCATGGCATGATCAACTGGAGAAAAAGAAGGGGGCTAGTGAGAATATTTAACTGGAAGAGCAAGGCAAACTTACCTTCAGCTCAGGTTTAAAAGCCTAGTCAATCATTACACATTTTTTATTATTTACCTGGTACAAAATCCCCCTGGGTGAAGAAGTAGAAAAACTCACAGGCCACACTCTTTCAAATTTTTGGTAGCTTGCTCAGCATTTTTTTTCCTCTGTCTCAGGACAGTTGAAATGCTATGGGCTGTGATGGTGCCTGTGGATAGATAAGAAATAAAGTGGAAGCATATTGTGGTTGTAGCTCCAAGCAGGGGTGTTTGTACCAGTAAGAGCAGGGCCAGCCAGGGACTTTGAGAAGGAAGGTAATTCTCACACAGTCATCAGAAGACAAAGGTTGCATTTACACCTGGCCAGAAGGTTTAATCATCTACTATTTCCAAACATTGCAGGCTCGCAATCTGTTGTGTCTGAGATCATAAAACATAATCACAAACTGGAGACAAGAGACCTGGGGCTTGATTGACCAGACCTTATCTTTTTCTTAGTTCTTATTTTTCACTCAATTTTCTCTTTTTTTTTTTTTTTTTTTTTTTGGAGGGAAAGAAAAACAAAGATGCTTTGGAAAGAACTTGCTTTGGTCAGAAAATTCTTGATGCAAAAAAAAAAATCTGAAAACCAAGGAATAATGGGCAATTTTCATTCTTCTTTGATTCTTCTTTGTCTCACTTGTGTCAAGAGCACTTGGGAGACAGATTTCCTGCTTGCTAAAGTCTGCCTCCAGGGCTTTCAGGGAACAGAAATTATGGGAAAAGGACCAAAGAGAGAGAAGTATTCAAAGAAAACCAGGTACAAACTTCTCATAGCTTAGTTTTCCAGGTCCTACCACAAAAACAACTAACATTCAACCACCTGAAACACTTGGGTGTAGGTGGCTTTCATCTGTCTTTGGGGGAAGGGTAAAATTATGGTAACGTAGAAATGATAATCTGGTGGTGATGGGAGGGTTTCTGGGTAATGTTCGCCACATTTTTGCAGTTTGAGACTGTAATTGGTTTCCTCTGTACCTGTGAGGTTGGTGAGGAGGTTTATCAAGCAGGATCAGGGTCTCAGTAGCATAGAAAATTTGGGGCAGCGATGCTTCTGCGCGCCTCACGCCGCTGCCTCTGCAGGGTCACCGCTCTTTGCTGCCTGCCCTTGGCCAGGCTCGCAGAGAGGAGCCAGGCGTTTCTCACCTGATATTCCTGACCTTTCTAGGAGAAAGGCTGGAAGGGCCGTGTCCCGGCCCGGGCTCAAGCCTGGCTCCAAAGCCTTGTGTCGGCATCAGGGAGGGACCCTGGAAGCCTGGATGTTGCTTTGCACCTCGTTTGGGTGTTACAGCGCGGGTTCATCAAAGCACTTAGTGCCGGGAGGAAGAGCTGGCCCTGTTGAGATGAAGGGTTGCCCTTGCTGACTTCAAAGGGGGCTGAATTTAACCCTTTCACTTCAGTGGGGTTTGAGCTGCTGTCTGGAGTTAAGCACGTGCTGTTTCTGGATTGGGACCTTCCTTCCTCTCCTTGTTTGAAAGGGGAAATAAATAATCCAGTTGATTTGCAGTAAATAATCTTCTAACTGCTGATGCCTCTGTGTGTTTTATGACTGCCAGCTCTGTAACTTCCCAGCTTCAAAAAAAAAAAAAAACCAAAAAAAGACAAACCCCAAACCAAAAAAAACCCAACAACAACAAAAAAACACCATAGAGTGGGAGCAATAAGAGCTTCCCGAGAAGTTCATTAAACCAGGCAGGCTGGAGAGCCGTCTGCCACTGCCCGGTGCCTTCGCAGTGTCCCTCACCTGGCTGGGGCTGCCTGCCACCTGATGAGAGTGGCATCTTTGATGTCGTCTAGGGCAGCAGCCATGCCCAATTGCATAATCAAGGTCACTGGAAAATTACACAAAACTTTGCCCAGGTCTATTGGAAAAAAAAAAAAAAAAGTGAGGCAAAAAAAAAAAACCAAACACCCCCGCAACTTCTGCTCATGCCACCAACTTGCTACTCTGTGTGAATATACAGTGCCAAGCTGCCCTCTTACACTGCCCTGCAAGCATTGACAAAAAAAAATTATATTATCCACATTAAGGCAATTGCAAATTTTCCCTGGTAGCCACATGAATTCATCCCTGTGGTTTTCCCTGTCTTTCCTTCAGCTACAGTTTCGAGTAGATAATAATGATGTGCAAATGCAAGAAGTAATAGTCTCAGGCTTTGCATTGCTGAATGTTGACCTTCTGAGGATTTTAAGAATCAAGGTGGTGAGTTTGGTTTCACATGCCCTTAGGATCTATCAAGTCTTTCCAAGGCTTGATAGAGAAAACAGTCAGCTTGAAAATCTGTAAATGAAAATAAAAGAAGAAAAAATTTCAGAATTTATCTTCAGAAAAAGAGAATTCTTAGAGAATTTTTGGTTATTCCTCCTACATTTTTCCACTTCAATTTGTGAGAAAAAGAAAGTAATGGATGTGGCACAAAGAGGAGGAACTTGTAGCTTGAAAGAAACCAGGGCTAAAAAATGGAGTAAAAAAAGTACAGAAAAATTGAGGGATTTTCTATTTTTCCTGCCAAAAAAACCCTGGGAAGAAAAAAAAAGCCTTTGAATGCCTTGCTGGGCAGGTGCTCTGCGTCGGGGAGGGTGCAGGTCCAGCCCTGTTTGCCCAGCTGAACTAGCAAGGGCCATGTTTCCCAGTTCCTGCCTGCTGTCCATTCAGTGGGGACATCCTGCTGGCATTACACCACCAAAATGTGTCACAAAGGTCCAGGCAGTGCTGGACAAGGCACTGGGATGCCCCTCTGAAAATTTCACGCCTTTAACTCTTAGTTTACATTTCTGACTATCCCCCTCTTGCAGCCAAGTAATTTCTTGGTAATTTGTCTCCTTCCAATTTCTGTCCTGTAAATGTTCTTCTTCTTCAAGCCTTTCCCAACTTCCTGAGGAGGGTTGGATGTCTGTCACTATTTCTGGTCATGGGAATATTGTGGCAGAACCTTTAAGCTTCTCTTTCCACAGACCCAGGTAAATGTGTGATATGAAATATCTGTTGTTTCCCAACTTCTGGAGTTCAGGTCTGCTAGAAACAAAGCCATCTTTCCACCCCACAGCAGAAGGGGTGGAAAGATGGCTTTGTTTCTAGCCATCTGTCTTTCCATTCTTCACATCATACATGGAACAATAATTTGAGTCTGACATCTTTAAATTTTGAAAGTTTAATAAACTGTTTATCCTATTTTTATTTCTGTGGAAGTTGTCAGTAAATATCCCCATGGCTTTCCAAGCTAATAGCCCATCCTCTAAAAGAGAAATCAACCTCCTTCATCACATCCTTAAGCCAGAGGACTTAATGGCATTATAGAAGTTGAAGGGAGGCACAGTCCATCCTACTGAGTTTCCCTTGTGCTCTTGTTTTGGTTTTTAAATTGACACGGTGGGTAAAGATCCTTATACTCAGGACACTGATATTTGTAAGGTTGTATTGCTTATATTATCTCTGATGGGCACTTTGTTACGTCTTAAGTAGTTTTAAATTTCCATCATCTAATTTCATGCTGGAGAAAGAAAAAAAAATAATAAGATATCCATCCTGGAGAGCTCCTAAATGCCTGTGGGTACCCTCCCACAGATGGCTGGTGGGCAGCAAGGCATTCCTCTTGATGTCAGCTACCAGTTCCTCTGTCATCACAACAGAGTCACCTTCCAGTTTATTAAGGAATGAGACTTACATTACAATGACAAAGCATGTAGTAGGTCAATCTCTCCAAGAACTTTTGGTTCCTTGCTCAGGAATGAGATGAAAGTTAAATGCTGGGGTTGGAAAGCACAGACAGGAGCTAGCGCATGGAGATCTTGCTCTCCCTTTATAAAGAGAAACTAAAATGCCTTGTTTAGCATTTGTTTCCTCCAAGGGCTGTGACTCATGGTTCAGCTCTTGAAGGCTTCCCTCTGCCCTCCAAGGAATCACCCTGCCCCCATGAACAGGGGTGGTTTTGGGGCTGGGTAGCTGGGAGCCACACAGAGCCAACAATGTCTGCACGTGCCCGTTCCAGCTATGGGGTGGAAACTTGGTGGGAATTCACAGGAATCTGGCTAAAGCCACGCCTGGCCTGCTGGAGTAGTGGGATGGCTCTGGGGCCATGGGCAGGGCAGGGGCCTGGAAAGCCAATAAATCCAGGAACTCTGCCTGCTTGGCTGCTTTGTGCAGAGATGTAACAGTACCAGCTGGGACATAGCCCTCTCGCACATACCTCGAGCGTTTACTGTCACCCTCAGAACATTTCCTGGATTAGTAGAATGGCTCTTCAGCTATAATTTTTGTTGAAATATCTTGCTTTAAACCTAGAGAGCACCAATGAAGGCCTCAAATCTGTAAATCAGCTGCACTTTGGAAAACAAATCATTGCAGTGGAGTTTTGCCAAGTCAATTTTCTGTGCTCATTCATTATGTAGTTTTCATTTTATGAGCTGATTTAAACCCAACTGTACCAGTTGCATCCAAGATAGGAGCCTGATTTACACTTTGAAAATGTTAACTGTTCCATGGTTGCATTTCCAGGAGGAAGAAATGCTACAAAGAGGTCATTTGGCAGCACCCATAGGCCTTATAGACGAGAGATTGCAGGTTGCCTCTGCTAGCCTGCTTGAGCTGGTGAGGTGTTATTAGTGAAGAGAAAGCTGTGATGTTTCAATGTGCTGCAGAAAGAGGGGTATCTTCCAGGGAGAAAATGACAAAACAGCTCCAACTGTGATTGCCCAGTGGGAAAGTAGAAGATAAGAAGGCAGAGTGGAAGAAGCATGTATGAAAGTAAAGGGGCACTTGGAAAAAGGGGTAGCAGAGGAGAGACAATGGAGATGTGGCATTAACATCTGCAGTCTGTGAAATGGACAGGAAGCATCCATGGCCTGTGAGAAGAATGGGAAGAAAATTATCTAAAATTTTATACTTATTTAAGTGGCCACATAAAACCCAGCTCCACAAAACTGTGCCTTCACCCAGGCTGTCTGCAGGGGCACTGTGAGATTGTATGTCTTCAACAGCACTGTAACAGCCCTTAGGGAGGATGGAGAGCCATGGTTTTTCTTCTTGGCTTTGAAAGTTTCTGTAGTTCTGAGGTTTCTATGGTAAAGTGAGACAAATTTGGTAAAAAATTGCTTTATTCAAACACTTAAGCAGCGCTGCTAACCAACGTAATTAACCTTAGCTATTTATTTGTGGAAGCTGAGCTGTAAGAAAAACTTTCCCATTTTCAACCTTCCTAACATTTTTTTTCCCCTGATGTTCCTGTGAGATCAGAATTTTTTGATTGCTGTAGTGGGACTGAACTTCACCTAAAGTAACTTTGTTCCAGTCACCAGCAAGGCAAATATGAGTTGCTGTCATACATTGCAGGTCCCACAACATTTTTAGTTCCTGTAGGTTTGTGTAATTACACAGACTTTGAGATGACCCCCACATGTTCCTTCCTTGCTCATGGAAAAGCTTTTCAGGCTTGTTGAAAGTCATTATAATAGTTCTATATTAGTACACCAAGAAATACCCATAATGTCTAAGAACACAGTTTTTTTACATCTATCATAAAGCTTATTTTTAAAGAACTTTTCTTCAAAGGGAAAATGGACTGCCTTGTTATTAATATTGCAACATCCTTGTTTTCGTATCTTAGTGAGCAAAAAATATCAACATACAGGGCATAGGCTTACATACAGAAATATGAAATCCAGAACTGGTATATGTGCATGACTGAAAAAAGAGAAGCTGGATCTGTAAAAATCTCTGATTTCACATCTGTCCACTCATAGGATTAAGGAGATTTAAAACAGTTGAACAGACTCACATAAGAACAATTGTTATAGCCTCTATAAAAACAGCACTATTGATATCCTCTTTAAAATGCTTTATGCTGCCAGAAGCAGAATGAAGAAGCCTTTGTGTAAAATCCCACTGAGTCACCTGTGCTAAGACTGTGTAAAGTGCTTGGAAGGGCAGTGGTTGGAGATGCTGGAACTCTGTGTTTTCCAGCTTCTGTGAAATTCCAGCTACATTTCTCCTAATCATGAATAACAGGAATAGGTCCCCTTGACAAGCTCTTTCATGTGGATAGCAGTTAGGAATGGCAATCACTGTAGTTGCTAATATGAGTAACATTTACATTGGCCCATCTCTGGTGTTCTTCCTGGTACTGGAATTCCCTTTCATGTAGCCAGAAGTATGTATCCCATCATCATCTTTAGAGGGAGGTGATCACAATCCCTCGCTTTGGGTATGTCCTTCCTTCAGGTGGATCCCTTAAGAGATTGTTATCTACATTTCAATGCCTTCTTCCCCCCTGCAGCTGTAGGCATCTTGAGCCACATCTTCCTAGCATCTTCCTTGCTTTTAGTATTTCCAAGAAGTCATCCTGGTGGGATATCGAGGAACTGACTGTGGTGCCAGGGGTGTTGAGCATTCCCCAATAAGAAGGCCGACAGCATTTTACAAGAGAACGGTTGTGCAAGGATGGGCAGGACAGATGGCTGAACCTGCAGAACGAGTTTCAGCCATAAATGCTCTGAACACCGTAAATGTTCGGTGGCTTTTCTTTTTTTCTTTTTGAAAGCTGAAATATATTTGGGAAGTACTTGTTCAAACTACAGACTCGGTCAAATATTAACAAGTGGAAACTGAGCGGGGGGAAAAAAAAGATACTTTGAAGGGCTCAAGCATGTGTGGGTTCTTGCTGTATTTGCCTAACTATAATCACCGGGGCCACACTTGCGACAGGCTGAAATGTTGCTGTGAATAGAAAGTATACACTAAGGGTTCTCAAATATGAAAGTGGGGCTGGAACAAAGAGCAGGCACCAGACAGACTTCCCCTGTTAACGATTGCTGGCCTGTCACCCTGGTGCCAGCAGTCTCAGAAATCCCGTCGGGAGCGGGCGGCACTATCTCGCCCAGTGTGACGGGGCTGCTTTGAAACCCTGCCCACAGCCTCGCTATTCCTCGCTACCACCTCGTCCCGGGGGAATGAACATTATCTCCATGCTTTCAAGAGTGTTTGCTTTAAAGATGATTTCCCACACTTGACAATTACCGAATTTCCTAAATTCAGCCCGAGGTATTGTTGTTGTTGTGTATCTCGCGCCAGGCGAAGCAGCGCCTGGGCCGCAGCGCGCAAAAGGTCGCCGTGGCTCAGTGTGCAGCAGGTTGCTCTCCACAGAGGCCCAAGGTCCTCCAAGGCTGTTTCCCTCTGCAGTGCCATGGCTCAGGATGTCAGTGCAGACATGGAAATCTTCTGACTGGAGGGTAGAAGAAAACAAAGCTGTAACCCAGTCTTGCAGGAGCATCGGCGCACCGCTGAGTAAGGACTCCTCTTGCTGGTGTAGCAGGAACAAACACACAGCTGAAAATGCTCCATAAAGAGTTTTTCCATAAAGAGTTTTCAACCTTTTTTTTTCTCCTTTTTTTTAAACCATATCTTGATCTTGGTAATCAATGGAGTAGCATCTCCAAAACAATACCTACGGATCAGTAATGAATGTGATCCATTTGGTGCTAATGTGATTTTCTTTATGCTGTTGCTGACTCAAGTGCTACGGGAATCCTCTTCCTCCACTCAAATGAAGCAATACGAGGAGTTATTTTTTCATTTGTATTTTGTTGGGAAAACTACCAAAACCTTTATGTTAGAACATTTGACTACAGTGTTAACAACATTTCCCTGGACTGCTGCTTAATATATTTTTAATGTTTGTTCTCCATATGTTGGTTCTTTTAATCTATTCTTATTAAAGTCTTCCATGTTTCAGTAATTTTGTCCCTGTGTTTCTTTTGAAGAAGGCAAGTGTGTGTACTGAAAGATTAGATTATCCTGTTAAAAAAAAGAGAGAGAAAAGGGAGAAATGTCTTCAAAATGAAGCACATCAAAAGTAAAAGTAGGTGACAAATGTTAATATTTGCAAAGTGCTTCTGCTTTGATCCTGCATTTCTATTTTTTTAAGAGCTTGACAAATGTGTCCTGTGGTTTGGCTCAAACCTCTTTGCCTAGTGCTTTACTTGACCCACAATCCATTTGATCTTCCACTTGTTTTTCCTTCTGTCCAGGAGGCCTCTGGTCTTGATAAAGGCTGGTTCTTATCTTCCACTTGCTGCTGTTCAGGGAAATAATTTTTAATTTTTGGTTGGATTAGGTTATTGTGTTTATCTGTTTACTTAGGCAGTTTCTAAAGAGATATTCACTTTGCTGTTACTTGGGATGGTTCCCTTCCCATTTCCATGCCAGTAACAGCTATATGGGATCAGCATCTGGTTTGGCTGATTGACTCTGGCACCAGATGTGAGGAAGACATGGTTGCTGGAGTGCCTGACTTAGATGGGAGGCTGCCACTTTGTTTCTACAGTACAGTTTCCAGGTGTGCTGCATCCAGTACCTGAGCCTACAAGTATTAAATCTACCTGATACTTTCAGGAGCTCTGGACTGGCTACAGCTGAGTGAAATGCACTTGCTTCTACAGCCCCCAAACACCCATCTCAGCCTACCTGCTGGGATCCCAACCCTGTGTTGTCTGCAGGGTGTCTGACCTGCTCCCACAGTGCTGCTTGTACAATCCCAATATTGCCCAGCTCTCTAAGAGCCATCCCACAGCCCAGCAGCCTGAGCAATCTGAAAGATGCTTCTACAAGTATGATCGCTGGTCATAAAAGCTGACATGTGATTTACAGCCTGTTTTATGGCATCAGCTCCCTTATTCCCCCTTGGGAGCCCCTCCTCCCAAGAAACCATAAGCCACAAATCACAACTGAGGGAAGCCTGGAGTTCTGAGCTGTCATTTCAGCCAAGTAGGCCAGGAGGTGCAGCATCTTCTACCATCCTCCCTGCAGACCACTCCGCCAGCTCCAGGCACAAGGGCACCTCTCCATGTCTCTTCCTCAGGAGCTTTCTCCTGTCTTTAAACCAATGGAGAATAAACCATAAATTGAAGGGGAAGATCCTTGCTTATGTGTCACCCTACAACCAAGTGTGCCCCCATGGTAGTGCTGCCCCAGGGCCCTGGGTGCTAAGAGCGAGGTTGGTGTTTCTTCTGCTGCTTCCAGGTTTCAGGACACAGTACATCTGTCAGGGCTCCCATGGGCTGTGCATTTGCTTTCTAGAGACACGTTTAGGATATCATTTGCATTGCAGATATGTGGCTCCATTGCACTCAGCTTCTGGCCCCATAAAAACCTATTGACAGAGTGAGATCAAGTCCACTGCCATTGCAGGAGACATGTATGTTTTGAACAAGTGTGAAAGTGAGGGATGAAGGGAAGCCCTCTTTTGGGAGCAACAATTACAATGCCTTGCTTAATTGGAGTGGTTAGGCAGGATGTTATAACAGTTGAAAACCTTTACAGACACATTTCTTGTCTTTAATGGCAGTATGACACCTGCCAGCTCTCCAGCTGTTTCCCTCTCCTGCAGAATGCATGCCTTCAAGTGAGTGAAGAGGAGAAGGTATGCAGCAGAGCAGAGCAAGGTTCAGATTTTCACAGCTACAATTGTCTGTCAATTAAAAAAAACCCAACCAAACAAAGCACATAAAAATTCAGAGAATGAGGAAAACTGTGATGATGGCACTCAGAGATTCAGAAAGAGCGTCTCTAGGTAAACACTTCAACACCATAGTGACCTTCTTTGTGTTTGTCTATCCCTTTCCATTCACTCATTTTTCATGCAGACTTATTTCCTTTTGCACTTAGAATTTATGTGACTCCTTTGCCTGTCAGCTTTGTATCTTCCAATACTTTATCCACAATAAGGCACTCTGCCTTTCCTGGGGTAGAAGAATGCTTCTCTTCTGGTGAGAACTATTTTCTTTTCTCTTAAAAAAAAACCCCGAAAAACAACAAAAAAAAACTCACTCAAAAAACGGCACCAGGATTTTGCACCTTTCTTATTTCAAGGAATATCTGCAGCCAGATCAGATATTACTTTCCAAAACTGTTTTCACAGGCATTTCCTGAAGACAGACTATCAGATAAAATGCTGACTTTAGCCTTTTCTTTATCCTCTGCCTAGGATATTATTTTATTGCTCTTGTTTTTGCAGTTTCTCTCTCTGGGTTTTGCTGAAAGCACTTTTGCCAGTACATGTTCTCCTGCCAGTACAGGAGTTCTGGTGCCACTGTCAAAGAAGCTTTGCACATCTCTGCTGGATAGATGCATGAAATTTCTTTATGAATTATAGCCAAACTAAATTAAACCACTAATCAAAATTAAGGAATGAACTTAGGGTTAAGGAATGAACTGTTGGGTTTTTTGGTGGGTTTTTTTTTTCCTTTTTTTTTTTTCTTTGTTTGTTTGTTTTTAAGACAGTCTTTGCAAGGATTCCTCTGCTTGGACGATGCCTCTGATGGACAAAGGCTGCTGTAACGTCTCTTATTCCACCTTTCAGTCTGTAGGAATGCAAGTGGAGAGTGGAAATCACTAATTCTTGGTGCTAGGCTGGGGTCCTCTCCACTGGCTTGCCAGCCTCGGAATGTCAGAAATATTCTCACTCTACCTCTGAGCGGGTCCAGTCAATATTTAACTATTTGGTTGCTTCTGAGGCTACAGGTCTGCAGCTTTTCCACAATGGTTTTCATCAACTGAATGGAAAAGGATGTACAAAATTACTCCTTAAACATAGTGCTGCTTGGTGTGGAGTAAAACACCCAACAAAATGGCCTAAACCATGTGAAAAGGAGGATGTAGAATAATATATTATAATTTTAAATATTTTAGAAACAGTAGTTTCTCATGTCCCCAGTAGCCTTCTCTTACGCTTTCTCCACACACTGTTAGATTGATAAGCAAATATTTTGCATTTCCTGAGGAGAAGACCAAGCATAATCCTTGTGCTGGGCTACTGGTTCAGCCAGCAATAATTGCTTGATTTTCATGAAGATAAAAGCATTGCTAAAGGGAAGGGTGTACATGAGGTTGACAGTCCCAAAATGTAGCCTCTCCAAGGAGCTCTTCTTTTTCTTGGACAAATGACTGCTGCATTGTGTCTCTGAGCTACAAGCTAACAGAAAATGTGTCATGTGGGAAGCGAGAACTTCTGAACAACATCTAAGCATCTGGATCCCAAGGGAGGGAATTCATCCCACTTGCTTGAAATCCTAGATGTTTCATTTCAGCTAATTGTTCTAATTAGTTGATGGCCACAGAGATTTAATAGCAAGGAGTGTTTTAAATAGTTTAGTCTGGACACTTGTAAGAGACAGAAAAGGACAGTGAGGAATGCAGTGAGAGGAAGAGTATCAGGCATCTCTCTGAAGATCACCCTCTGAGGTGCTTGTGCTCTGCATGTGTGCATTACTGCTTCTACTTAGCACTGGCACTTGTTACCTCCTCCACAACCAAACTGGCATCCCAACACTTCAAATTCAGTCCTGATTTCCTAGTTCTGGCTATGATGTTGCTTGTGTAAGTAAGTTCTCTAAGTGCATGTGGGGGTTGACCCCTCCACAGAGAAGGGCTAACTGGTTGATGTGTGAGAAATATTCCTATGTTTCTGTGTGCTTATTTTTCTCCTCTGGGTCTTCTATTTCAGCCCAAGCACAGCTCTGCTTGGTGGGGAGATTCCCAGCACTGTGCCTCAGACAGAGCCTAACCCAGGGGACAATGACACCTGTGGCCATCACAGAGGACCCCTGAGGCTGGGCTCTTGTTCATTGGCTCTTCTAGACACTGTGCAAGATGGGGAAGGTCTGTCTTTGGCTTTTGTACTTGCACAAGTGTGAGTGGCTTTTTGCCTTGGCACATGCAGAGCCAGGAAGCCTCCAGGGAGGATGGAATAGCAAGAAGAAAAGTCTGGGCAGCAGTTTGTAGAATGGAAAATTTTATAAGTTGAGGTGGTTCAGCGTTGTTATAACACCTGCCAAGGGTAGGAAGCAATACCTTGACCCTTCCCTAGAGCTGCTCAGTCAGGTGCTGATACAGTGATGGATGTTACTTACACAGGGATAAGGGGGAGGCAGGAGGAGAGGCTCATTCTTTCCAGAGAAACATGTTACAAAAAAGGTGCAGATTTAGCAGGTCGGGAAATGCTGGGCAAGAGGAGGAAAGGATAAGCATGTTAAGAGGACAAAAATGAGTACAGCTCAAAAATAAGCAAGCAAGCAGAGTTAATCTAAAAACTGAGACTTGAACCAAGCTTCAGTTTGTTTGTTTTTGTTCTTTCTTTTTTTTTTTAACTTGAAGTTAGGGTGTGCATAGATATCTTACATAAAATATTTTCCATTTTAAGGAAGGAGGCCATTGCTGGACCTGACCGGAATTGGCTTGCCAGCTGTAGCACTGTGAAATATTCAGGCAGGATTGGTAGCCTGCCTCGAGATGGGAAGTACTGGAAATCCCATGAGAACTTGTGATTTTTAGTTCCATTTAGTTCCATTTTAGAGATGTAAGAAATTTTATCTTGATCCAGCAAGATAAAATGTGTCTGACTTTTACACATGTGTGTGAGTAGCTGTTTTATTTTTGTGCAACTAGTGCAGAGGCTCAGAGTTACAATAAGTATTACACAGGTGGAGAGATACCTTCAGAATCCTTCCTTTGTGAGACCCTTGTGAGGTGTTTGTGAAACATCCAGAGTGTGATGGATGCCACCATCTTGTGAAGTCTGTTCTCACCTCACACTGCCTGGGTTCAACCTTTTGCTCAATAAGATGCCACTAATATAAGTTATGCAGGTAAAACAAATAATTTTAATTTAATACCAGCCTCTCATGTAAAGCCTGTTATTGCCTTCATGCAATTAAATGGCAACCAGCCGGGCTATCTGAAGCTTGTGCATTATTTGAGGTACCTGCATATTAGCATTAATCATACACTGCTCAAGACAAATCTTTAAAGGGATGGGGAAAGAGGTAATCTTCTGCCTGTCCCTTCTGATATTAGAGTTTGTCTTTCTGCTTGATGTCAAAGACAGGAGGCTTGTTTTGCATTGTTTTCCCCCGCAGATGACTGACATAGGCAGTGTCCATCATCAGCACAGCCATCTATTATGCTCGTGCCCTTCCTGAAATTTGCCAAAGTGGTGGCATGCAGGTGAGGAAGTCAGCTGTTGTGCTCACAAAGAGCAGTCATGGTATGCCCTGGCATTTCTCTTTGCTCCCTCATCTTCCATTTGCTTCTTTCTGTTGCATTTGAAGCCAAGCAACTCAAATCGCCTTCATTTCCCCAATCTGAGTTTTAAAACTTATCTCTTCCAGTTGATTGTCTCCTCAGAAATAAGCAAACCAGTTCTGCCAAAGAGCAAGTGGTGGAGGCTCTAAGTGGACATCCTAGGTAATCTATGGCTTTTATTCAAGGCTCCTGTAACTGCACCAGGAAAATGGTCATCTGTGGGAACTCAGCACATCACTCCGGATGTCCAGAGCTGGAACTCAGCACATCACTCCGCATGTCCAGAGCTGCTGAGAACCCTCTTGGGGGGCTCAGAAGTCCTGGAATGTTGCCAGGAAGACCTGGTGGCTTGACTTTGATCCATCTAGGGATTTGCCACCTGTGTATGAGGACATGAGAGGCACTCAGGTTTGAATGGTGCAGGAATGATGTATTTACAGGGTGAATATGTAGATTTTAAGGGTTTTGGTATAGGGGTTATGGGAACAAGATGGAGGGATCAGGGTGTGTCTCATCCTTCTTCTTTCTTCTTCTTGTCATCCATTTTCTGTGATGATGTTGGCACTTGAGGATTGGTTTAGCATAGAAGTGCACAGTCTAACATAGGTGATAGGTATTGGGACTTGAAAGTAAATATGATATACGTAGTTTGTAGTACATAAAGACGACACCGCCTCGGGGGCGGTCAGAGTGCCTTTGGCTGCCTTGCTGTCCAGACCTCGGCTGGGCAGAAAGAAAATTTTGTAGATAAGAAATAATAAACAATTTGAAGACCGAAAAGGGAAGAGTCCAGTCTCATTCTTTGGAGCGCAGGCTGCCTCAGAACCGCCCCACACATCTCGGGGCAGAGACAGAGAGCTGGACCCGAGAGTCATCATGGCCTTTCCTTTGTCATTAGTGTGGCCATAGCCAAAACCCAGTTTGCCACAGATCTTTGTGCTTTGGGCATGAGAGCTCTGGGAGCCTGATATTCTGCCTTGCTTTGTGCTCCTGTGATCTTAAACAGCAACATAATATTTCTAGAAAAAACAGAGGACTTTTTTCTTTTTTTTCCTCCAGGATGAATGGCCTTCCATGAAACATGTCTGAAAATTTCCAGGACGCCCTGTGGATTTTAACCCATCACACCCTATAGACCCAGAGTTTTTCTACTGAGAGCAGCTACAGAGGTTTTCTGTCTGTTTTGCTTCTCTCCTGCCTTCCACCACATCCTCCATTTTCCCTCTTGTATTATTACCTTAAACAATGCCTTTTTGGAAAGCATACCCTTTTGAGAGATGCTTTGTTAAAAAGCAAAACAAAAACACAAACCCAACAGCAAATAACAAACTTCCCCGAAATTCCCACAGAAACAAATAAGACAGCTTTGAAATTGTAAAGCACTGGCACACGGTGGGTGCCACTGAGCCCAGATGTTACAGCCCTGGCAAACCACAGCTGCCCTCCAGTTGCCCTCCTGACTTATTTTTCAACTTCCATTTGATGCTCTTCCATCGAGCCCCAAGGTTTCCAGGCTCAAGTACCAACATCCACAGAGACCTGAGCGTGTACAGAAATAATGTTCCCTCTGCTTCCTCGCTCTCTCCCTCCATGTCTTGGCATCCAAAAGGGTTCCTGCGGGACGTGGCTACAATGGGAAAGGTGCATAAGGCACTATGTGCTCCTAAGTGTGTGGACAAAGGGAAACTCAGAAAGGCCCCACTGAGCTGGTGCAGCTGGCACGTATGAGGACTGAAGGATATTTTTCTGTGAACCAGGAGCTGCTATTCTTCCTCCCTCAACCCTCACGACCTTCCTGGGAAGAAACAGAGTAGGTGCCCCACCCGCATGCCCTTAGCTAACCCTCAAACATTTTTGCAGGCAGAGAAGAGCTGAGCTCTTCCATTCCAGGCAGGAATCTGGAACTCCCTGTCTCCCTGTGTCTTGACTACCAGATAAGTATTTTGTGGTGGGTGCATCAAAATAACCACACCAGGAAAAAGTGTCCTCTTTGCACTGCTCAATGTTCATGAAGAGCAGAGAGATGAGGGGCAGGGGAAAAACAGCCCCCATGTAGTCGTTTCTCATTTCCTTTCAAAATTGTTCATGACCCTTAATGTTACAACCTCACCAATGGAGACTGTGTTTATGATCTAACTTTTGGAAGGACCTTAAGACTACTGGATTCATTATAACACTGCTTCTAGAGGAATTTCTATATTTTAAGCTATCCTCTGGGCCCAGAGCTGTATAAAGTGTTCACACACTTTCATTGTGTTCAGTTAGTATGAATATGTATTGGGGTTTTTTTTAATGTCCTGTCACATCTGTGGTGTTGATATCACAGGACTGATTTCTCCTGCCAGACACTCCTGGGTAGAGCAGCTTGTGTGAGTATCTTGCAGCACATGCAATTTGTGTGGAGGGAGTTGTATGTGACCTTCTTTGCATTGTCCTACTAATGACCCCTTCTGTAATCAGGCAGAAATCTTGCTCCTGAAGAGTGGGAGGTATGACTGCTTCCATGCTGGTCTGTTCCTGGGCCCCCTCTGCACAGACATTGCCAACAGTAACAAATTGCTCTGAGTTATGTGCGGTGCTTTAGTGATGTGGACCAGTTATTTATTAGAGAGGGAGCTGAGGCATCAGCAAAGGGCAAAAGAGTGAATTAAAGAAAAATCCCCAATCAAATGAAATGAAGCTGCCTCGTCAGGCAGGCTTCTTGCAAAACTGCTCTCTCTTCTGGATCACACCTTCTTTATCTAATGGGGGGAATCACATGCAGAGTTTTGAAAGTAAACCCCTTAAAATAAAGGAATGTCCCCAAAGGCTGTGGATAAAGGTGACAGAGTTGGACTAAACTGCATTTCCAGAGGTGGCAAATCAGTGATTTATTTCTTCATTAGTCACAGTTTCCTAAGCACAAACCTGTCTGTGATACTGATTGCCTTGCTCAGAGGCACCTTTTGAAGATATATGATAAAGATAAGGGACCTCCTCCCATGCACTTGGAAAGAAAAGGCAGCTCCAAAAGAGTGAGGGCCCTGTCTGGTAAAGGCCAGACCAATGGAGGTCACTGAAACAGCATTCATTGCCAAGAAAATCCTGTGTTTGTTTTGACTGGGAAAAGAAACTTCCAAGTTTAACACCATGGGTCTATAATGTGGGCATTCCAAAAATGGGAGGAGAGGTCTTTATGGTGATTCTTTATGGCTTGGTATTCCAACAATTCTTTAATGTTGATGTGCAAATGTGATGCCATCAGACTACTAGTCTGCAAACATAATTAAGTTTCACCCTCATCAACTGAATTCTGTTTGCCCAGCATAGGTTTCTTGCTCTTTTTCTTTCCTTCAGTTACTCTATGGTCATCCATATTAATACTCAATACATTTTCCTGGTGCAGAGTCCTGAAGGGCTGGAGGTGCTCTGGAGAGGACACTGTCAGCTCCTAGGAAGCAAAGGACTCCATGGTCAGAATGGGATGTGACAGCAACATAACCCAGACCTGGAAAGATCTGGAGTAGAAGAATTGGTGGGAAGAGGTGTTGGCACAACCTCCAGTGGAAAAGGCAGGCTATTCTGAATAAGGGATCTCACTTCCTGGGCTTCTGACTCCTCATCAGAGAGATTTCTGCTTGTCTGATGCACCAGAGAAGTTAAACATGGCTTTCAGCAAGTGTGGCACGGGGTCCTGGGAGCAGAGACCCAAGGAACTGGTGCACTTTGCTAAAGCTATTCCTCCACAATCCCACAGCACATTGGGGAAGTGACTTTCCCCTGGCTTTTTCCATGAAGAGAGAGAACTAAAGTAGACTGTTACATTTATAAATAGATGGTGGTCTGTGAATTCTACTGGGGAAAAAATAAATCTGACTTTAATGATGGCTACAATCCAGATTTGGGTCTACCTAATCACTGAATTGTATCTTCAGGGTAAAGGTTTGAAATAAAAAAGGAGATTGGCTTGGTTCAGGTTGGATCAGCTCCTTAACCCAACAAAAGCATCGTGACAACACCCTGTGAATCAGTGAGGCTTTCAGTTTTGAGCTTCGGAGGGGCTGAGGGCTGTACCTGCAGGGATTTGCTGCTGAGACTGCAAAGCCATACATGAGCAATGTCACCTGTTGGTCACCTGTATGCAAGGCAGGGGCTGTGCATACCTTCCACAGGGACAGTCACTAGCAGACCTCTTATTTGAGAAATTGTTCATTCCGTAAAAATAGAAATACATTTTTAAAAATTTGCTTTTTTAAAGTTATGGACTTCTTAAATACTGGATTAACTTTCTTTTCCTCTTTCTCTCTTTTTTTCCCCCGTAATCTTTTTTGTTGAGTAGTATAGTAAGTGGACCCTCTTGATTTCCATCCTTTTGCCTCTTCCTGATATTTCAACATTTCCTCAGCTTTGGAGGCTTACTGACCAGTTAAAACAAAACTAGGTGGATCCTGGATATGTTTCACTCACCAGAAAAAAAATGTCTGGGGAGGAGGGCAGAAACTTTTCCAAGTACTTTAGGACAGCTCCCAAAATCAGATGAAAATAAAATCTAGTGAGACCTGAAAACTAAAAACAGCATTGAAAGTCAAGATAATACTTCTGTTACTTGGCCACCTAGAGCAGCAATGCTTAAGATGCTTTTCACCACCTTGCAAGCATGTAGTGAAAATTTATGGGAAGCTGAAGCATTTCCAGTCTGACATAATGGACATTAATGCTTTTTTTATAGACATCAGTAACAATGTGTCTAGATCCACCCAAAACCCTAAAGCCAAATCAGTTTCGAGATGGAAAAGAGGAATTTCTTTTTTCTTCACTTTGACTGCTGGGACAGACAGCCTTCCTCCCTTATGAGGTAATTTAATTTTCACATTATGCTTTATGGGATATCCTTTATTTACCTAATGTTTTCCTGTCAAGTCTTTTCGGACTATGAATCTCGTATATTTTATATACACAAAGGTGACTTTTCCTTCCTTTAATGACCGTGGCTTATCAGTGCAGGCAACCGATACTGGACTCATAAATATGTCACTCTTGGGTTTGCGGCAGCCCCTTCCCTGCCGTAGGGCTGTTCCTTGCTGCTTGCTCCTCCCTCCAGCTCGCTGCATATCCCTGGTCCGCTCAGCCCCCCGGTGCTGTTGGACTGACCATTGGCTGGTATAAATAAATCACTGATTCGAGCTATAGGTGAAAATCATTGTGAAAGGAGCACCCAGAGGAATGCAATACAAGGTCAGCGGAGCCAGCGCCTTCCGACTCCAATTAAACGTTTCCTGTAAGTCGGTGCCAATTGTGCATCTTGTAAGAACATTTGAAAGCGGGAGCTTGAACTCTCGGGGACCCTCTCGCCTCGAAACCTGTTTCCTGTTTAACAAGATTTAACGAGTACAACCAAACATGCGCCATCAGCAACAAAAGTCATTGTGAAGGGCCCCAGTGTGCAAAGGTGCTGGGTTTCCTCTCGGCCCCGAGCGCCGACCGACCCCGTCAGGCGCTCGCAGCGTGGCTGCTGTGCCCTGGTGCCACAGGACTGGCGTGGGCTCAGCCCTTTTGCTGAGAGAGCTGGAAGGAAAGAGGAAAAAGGCAGCCTTTTCAAAAGGGGTCAAAGCTTGTTGGGTGAAAGCTTCAAGAGTTGGTCTTGCTGTCCCAGGAGTTTTCTATAGAGGATGAAATAACATCTACTCTGTGCTGTTTGCCTCTTCAGTGTAAACCACAGCCTTGCTGTAATGCAAGCCTGATGCCTTGAAGATATCACTGCAGTCAAAGACATCACTGATGCTGCATGATGCCTTGAAGATATCACTGCAGTCAAAGACATCACTGATGCTGCATGATGCCTGAAAGATATCAATGCAGTCAAAGATATCACTGTGGGTGTAGCCTGGGCTGTAGCCCAGGGCGAGCTCCTTGTCCAGGCAAGAGATGCCAAAAGCAGAGATCAGCCAAAGCCAGCTTTTGATTGTGCAATCAAATATGAGGAGAGTGGGCATGAGAGCCCCAAAATTTAGAGCCCTCCTGGTTCAAAATGCAAGGGAGACACTGAAAACCTGTTCACAGTGGCCAGGCCCTGAGAGCACAGTACTGCTTCCCAGAGGGCTGTACAGTGGTAGGAGGCATCTACAGACGTGTGTGCACATATGTACATATATATAAATATAAATATATGCACCTTTCTCATACATAAGATACATATGAATGCAAAACATGTGTGTATTTATCTACATGCATCCAAGTGTTCTACATTTCTGTGCACTATTCACATAATTCATACTAGAAACTGTTTTAACACACTCTCTGTATTTCTTTGTATCCCCCCGGTTCAAAATGCCTGGGACTTGGGATGAATCCTCTGGTGCTCCTGAGGTAACAACAATAACAGTAACAGGAGCAACAATCCCACCAGTTTACTGAAAACTGTAGTGTCATCCTACACCAGAAAACACACATTTGAATAAAACTTCAGGTGCATAGCCCATGTCTTGCCTCTCATCTGCAATCCTCTACTCTTTCCACCTGTGCCATCCCTACAGTAGCCAACAACCAGGGCAAGGGAGGACGTGGGTGGAAAAGATCCAAAGAAATGAAGTAAAGTGGAACCTAATCTGATGCAGAGAGCTCTGAACTCAATGTTTCTCACACACTGAAAATGGCATTTCAGCCATGGATGTTAAAATTAAATCTTTAAGGAGGTCATGAGCTTGATATATAAGATTAATTTAAAACCATTTTCTCATTGTTAGAGAGGAGGAAAAGCCTGGGAATTTGATATGGGCTCCTTGGGTAAGTGCTAAGTGGGTCATCCTTTATTTGAAATCTGTCAATATGGGATATAATTCAAGTTCAGGAAGGACAGCACTTTGCTGAGAGAAGTCTCCTAGGTCTTCTCCTAGACTCCCTAGGCCATGCTCAGGAGCCAAATCTGCCCTCTCTGCCTGCTGCAACACACATGAAAATAGCAAGCCCATTCTTCAAAGGAAGGTCTGCACAAGGTCCTCACCACCCAAAGCAAAGATGTGCTGGTGCCCTGCCTTGTGACTGAGGAGTGAACACTCCACCACATCCTCTGGGTTAGTCTTCTTTCCTCTGCAAGCTGCCCATGACTCTTCAGCACCCTGCTTGAGGCAGTTCCCATGCACCACATCCCGAAATCAGCCTCTCTTATGTCATGAGGCATCTTTCTTCAGCGTCCTAAACTGCCCCCAAAATAATTCTTGGTGTGAAAGCAAGACATTGTATGATGCTGTGCGGACTTCAGCAAGGCTATCCATTCCTGCTGTCTTATCACAGTACAGGGGCAGAAAGCACCATATTATGGGATCTTGGGATCTGGCACAGCAAGTGAGAGTTTTGGGCACTTCTCCAGCGCAGTGTGCAGGGGCAAGGCAAGACTCCTGCTTTTGAAATCTACAGTTTAGCCATGCAGCTTGGGGGAGACCTTACAAAGTGCCCATGGGCAAAGCAGAGGCGCAGGGCAAGGCTGCACTTTGTCCTTTAAGGGCCCTGATTCACAGTATGATGGACATGCTGAGGGCACCATTAAATCAGGACAGCTCCTGTAAGCTGAGGCTGAGGGGGCTCACTTGGTGTTAGATGAAGGAAGGAGCTCCCAGCCTGAGGAGCCTGGTGCCTCACTAGGTAATGTACTGGCAATGCAGAGGAAAGAAAGCTCTAGTGTATTTCCCTCTTACAGGTGGGAAACTGAGGCAGGCTATGCTCCTGCTCTCCAAGAGTGTGACTTGGATTTATAGGAGGTCTCTGGAGCACAGCTGGGCATTAAAATCAGAAATTGCGTCTTACGTCTGTGCTCAGGAGGAGGAGGAGGGGCTGAGTTGACTGGCAAACATTTCCAGACAGACAGAGAGGATTAGTACAAAAGAGGATGCAGATTTTGGCTGTTCAGCTGCCAGCAGAAAGGAGGGGAAGCATGGCTAGGCAGCTGGTGGAGAAACAGGTGCAGAGAAGGTTTCCTGATAGCTGTGCTGTCATCCTGCTTTGAACCCTCAGCTCCTCAGTAAATCTTCCCTCTTGGAACTCTCTCATCAAAGTTTCATTTCCTCATGTTCCTAAAATAGTTCTTGATAAGCAACTTGTCATGCTGGTAAAGCCCTTTTGGTTACTTTTCTAGAAATCTATTTTCATGTTTTCTCACTGGGCTTCAGCTGCTTGCATTCCCATGCAGAAAAAAAAAAACCTATTGGTGAAAAAAAAGTGCAGCCAAGGCTTAACACAACAAAAAGGTGAAGTGCTTATGTTTAGTAGCACAGCAGGACCTTGTCTGTCAACTGAATTTCCAAGCAGTGACATAAAATTATAGTGGTAGAACTCACACCTAACCAGGGGGACAGGGGGAGGAAAATATGAAAATATATATTTTTTAGCATGTAAAATATATGCAGGAAGTACATACTTTGCACTTTCAGTGATATTTTGTGGACATTTTGTCTTCACACTCCAGCAAGAGATGGAATAAAGCAGAGGTGGTCAAGCTGCAGTTTTCAAGGCCCAAGGGGAGCCCTTGTGCAAGGCAAGGCTCTGGCCATGCCCAGCTCAGAGACACACCAGAGCTGCACTAGCACGGGGCTCCTGGGCAATCCCAGGTGCTGGGACAAGAAAACTGGCAGAGTGGATTTGGTCTAACACAGCCACATGACACTTTAACCAGTCCACATCCAAATCATCCCCATCTCAAAGGAAAGCAGTGGGGAATGCCTGTTATCCCCAAACAATGAACTTTTGCCAGAACTCCTCCCTCAGCGTTCTGATGCCCACGGCATTGTGTTGTCCCATGGCTCTCATCTGGAAAAGATTTTGACACATATGAAAGCTTGCCTGGGGGAAAGTTGGCCATCCTGCTTTGTAGGGCAGGAGTTTTCAGAGACTCATAACAATGTGGGAACCCAGGACTATTACAGGAATGGGGGAGCTGTAGGGGATAAAAAGATTCTGGGTGGGGAAGCACTTGGTTGCACGTGGTCTTTTCAGGTCAACTAGCTACCATTCCTTGGGGCAAGTGCAGAAGTCTCTGTATAAAAAACTACACTAAGAGAAAGAGAGGTGATTTTATTGGCATGGCACCAAGAAAAAGGATAAAGAATTTGATCTGGAACAATTGGGATGCATTATGGTAGAAGAGTCTAATGAGAGCATCCAAGGAAAAGACTCAGTTCCCTTTGTTTGAGCTCAGACAAAAGTTTTGCAGCTTTCGAGGATTCAGAAAACGGGTATCAAAACTCTTGGTTTTTCTTCTGGGTGATTCTTAGCTGATTTTGGATGTCTAACAACAAATGAAATATCTTGTGCCAAATCTGTGTCTGTCATTAGAGAATTTATTTCCACATGATGTGCCAGGACTATTTCATAGGGTGAGAAAGGCAGAATGAAAATTGTGCTTGAAGTCACCTGCTCACAACAACCCTTCTTTTAATTTATCCAGCTTGTCAACTGGTCCTGGTAGATTTTGTTTTCCCTCTGAGAACCTATTGGCACCCTAGATGAGCTATTCTGGTGTTGCAACCTGCCCACATTCGCCTTTTTTTTTCAGGACTCCTTTTTCTTGGACAGTGTTGCTAGAAAGAAGTTGCCACTTTCCCAAAGGATCAACATATCCAGTGCTATTCCCTAACCATTCCAGAGGCCTGCAGCTTTTCTCACTGGTGACAGGCAAGGGACACGTGTGTGCATACATGCAGCAGGTCTGCAGCAACTCAGTGTCTCCAGGAGGCACAGGAGGGACAGTGCCTGGCTGTGTGGGTCTTACAGCTCACTGAGGGAAGGCAGTGCCCAGACCTCTGCTCCTACTGCAGGACAATTCAGGACTTTTCTGAATGGAGACATGGAAAGAAGTTCCTAAGTTTTAACAATATTCCTAAATAGATAGGTCATCACAGTGTATCTACCCCACGAGCAAACAGCATATTTCTGTTTGATTTTCATGTGTTTCTTCCCACTCAAGTCTGACACAAACAGAAAACACTGCCCCCAGCTTTGCCCAGAGGTGACCTCTGGGCAATACAGCCTCAGAAGTACCAAACTGCACACACCCTAAACACAGACACACATTTTTCTAGAGTCAAGAAGTCTTTTGTGTGGGTTTGCAGCAACTTACAGGCATTTGGGAGGGAATCAACCAGGAACCAACACAGTAATTCCTCTCCTGTACATCAGATGTTAACAAAATAGGCCAGTACCCTGCTTTACCCTCTGTTCTCAGACAATGGCCCTGTAAGCAAAAGCCTTGCTTCCCTGGGTTCCAAGGATCCACCATCCTACAGATTGTACTAGAAAATCACATTCATTTGGCCTGACTACAGACTCTGGATCAAATCACAGTCCCGTGTGGGTTAATGGTAGCTTCTCATTGTTACTCAGAATTTCTCTCTGAGTCTCAAAGCAGCACAAGAAGGCTGCATCCCAATATGCACGTAGGAGTGATATTTATGTTATCTTAGAATTTAAACATTTCAATATGGAGTATTTTATCATCAGTCCTGTATAATTTTCCAATTTACCGAAGATGGGTTCCCTAGTGATACGAGGGGCTCCTCTCTAGTGCCTGACCATAAAGAATGTTTGTTCCCACTAGTCTTAACCCTAATAATTACAGCAAATTGATTTTAAATAGTGGACCAGGAAGGCCTGCAGAAAATAATTACTTTTTTGTCCATATTCCACATATTAAACTTTCAGAATGAAGAAAATTGAGAGTCATCAAAGCACAATTTCCAAACAGACTTGCATCATTAAAAAGACATTTGGCTTCGTAGTTCAAGGTTAAGTTTGTTCCCAGAAGATGAGGTAATTTAGTAAAATAATAAAGCTCCCATTAAACAAACCCTGTAATAGAACTGAGCCTTAGCGGCTGCAAAGGAAGGAAACTGTAACTTCTGTCAAAGCACAGAGATGAGATTAGCGCTAATAAAGCATTCATCACAGAGCAGAGTGATAGTGGATGGGGGAAGGCACATCCAAATAGCTCCCATTTCCACAGCATTTCCTTCAGATATGGGCTTTTTAATTAGCCATCGGAAAGAAAACTGAAAGTGTACTTTCTCCTTCTTGGTTTCTCCCTGACTATTAATCTCTGTGCTGAAAACACTGCCACCGGTCCATCTTATTGTTATTAGCTGGTGGAGACGTAAAAGAGCCACATTCACAGTGCTTATCGCAGCCCAGAGGTATTTCCTTTGTGCTACGAGGAGTATTTTGATTAGTTTTGGCTGTGTCTGCAGGGAAGACACAGTTTATATTTTCCACAGCTAGAATGATTTCTAGAAATATAGATTTGTTCCAGCACTCGCCAGTATTTATTGGTAGGGTTTAATGATTGAAAGCGTTTCATTGTTGTGCCACAGTCGTTCCTTTTTTAACTCCTCTTGGCTTCATGACTAAGTTTGAGGCAAAACATTGATAGTGGGATGTTCCTGGAGTAGGTTGCTGATTTTTAATGAATCATTTGTTTGAGGAATGCGGCTCCTCTCCCCTGTGACTGCCCTGTCCACTGGCAGATGCGGATAATCGCACATTTGAAGAGCCACAGAGGGGCTGTCTTGGGAAGGATCGTAGAGGGACACCAAATCCTTTTTTTGCTATGTCTTGACTTCACTTAAAGTGTTTAACCTACTTTTAAGAGCATAGGTGGTGGCAATTCTCCAGTTTTCTCTGGTGGATCTCGTACCTTCCATCTGTCAGTGGAGACAAAATATTCCATTTCTCTTTGCAGCATCCTAGTTTGTATATTTGAAGTCCATTATCTGAAGACTCACTTACTTTTCCCTTCATTTCATGGAATACTCCATTTCATTCCAGCCAATGCAGCAAGTGGGACCTGGGGCCAGGCAGAAGTTTGAGATGGTTGCCACTGGCAGAAGCTCTCAGTCCTGCTTGTGCTCTGTGTTCCCCCAGAGCAATGTCTGTTTGGAATTGCTGCTTTGACGACTCTCAATTTTCTTCATTCTGCATGTTTAATATGTGGAATATACACAAAAAAAGTAATTATCTTCTCCAGGGGGAACCAGGCACTGTGCTGGGCTGGGCAGGAGCTGCTCTGCCCACCCCATTTCCCACTCACAGCCTGGGGTACGTGCACAGGCAGATGAGCAGTCACAGCATTTTTGCTTTCCAGTAAGGAAAGCTCCCTGATAAATCTGGTCATAGCAATCCAGGATGACACAGCTCGGTGGTTCCCTGTGGCTTCTTACCACATGGAGGGGAAAGGCATGAGTAATGTTCCCCTTCCTTTCTCTACAGGAAGATGAGGTGGCTGGGCTGACAGCCCCCAGGTAAGAGCCATGACAGCATTCAAAAGAAAATTTGCAGCAAACACGGCTGCTCACTTGTTTCTGAAGTCTCATCAAAGGGAGACAAAGAGAAAAATTACAGTGCTTCCTAGGTGTGCAGGTTTTGCTTGAGGGAACTGATGGGAAATGCAACCCACTTTTGGGTATAACAGGAGTAATACACACTTGCACTTTCCTTCTTGAGGTTGCTAATTTTGCATGACTAC